>OZ007498.1:56775608-57084423 GCA_963931805.1 Microdon myrmicae | reverse complement strand
TCGGGCTGTTTCTCGATCCTTGTTGCTGGCCACAGGTTGCAGGGGGTGTAGATTCTTGATCCCCCTGATCCAGTGAGCTAGCCCGTTGTGCCGGGACTTGGTCCGCTGTGTTGTACGATTTGTTTATTTGGTTTTTGGGGAAACTCGTACTCCTTTGCTGTACGTTTTGGTTTTATCCGTTAGTAGTAAGTGCGTCCTATCTTTTAGTTCAAATCTGAATAACAATTTTTTTTTTTGCCGTTGCACGCCACACTACATTTTTTCGTCCGCCGCGACGAGATCCTATTACAACTTTCGAGAAAGTGTTATGTTATTATTAACAATTTGAAAAACAATTTAAGGAAAGGATAAAGGAAAGGAAGGTGACTTACTTGTCAGGGTCTTGCAGTGTTGGACCTGTTATGTTTTATTTTAACAATTATTATATATTAAGAATATAGTTTATATATTTAATTGTATATGGTAAGTCGGTTAGTACAAAGGGACTTACCTTGGTGTGACCGTTGGGCGGTCGCTTCAATTGTTGTTTATCCGGTGACTGGGTGCAGGGGGCGTTGAGTGCCTGCTCCCCTGTTCAGCTTCAGTTGTGTTCTCTGATCAATTTTTATTGTTGAGCAATGTAAACTGTATGTGTGTCCCTTCGCAGTTTTACGTCGAATGAATTTTATATTTTTTCGCCGTTGACGTTTTATTTTATTATTCGACGCCAACATCGGTTTTTATTATTTTCTCTGCCAAGTAGAATTTGTATAAAGTAGTTTATGCAAATTAACTACTTGGCGAGTTGTTCTCCGTTTAAACGTAAAGAGGGGAACCTAACGAAAGGGGATTAGTGGATGTTGGGGGGACCTGGACTCAAGGTCGGTCCGTAACAGACCGTTTCTTGGTCGTTGTGGCTGGTTCCTGGGTGCAGGTTCCAATTTACCGATAGAGAGGGGAAATTCGTGGCTTATAGTGTGTTGGGCGAGGGCATGGATACGAGGTCCGTAACAGAAGTTGTAAAGTTCCATAGTTGTATTAGGGCCTTTAAGTCCACTAAATACCGGTATGTTGTTTTGGACTAGGCCCAAAATCCTTTCCGCACCCAACATAGTGGCGATGGGTTCTTCCGTCCCGCGTTCCGCGCATTTTCTCCTCGAGTGGCTTCTCCTTTGCATCAAGGAGTAGTAAAGTACGTGGGTTTATTATAATCCCGTAAAGAACTGACCGGACCCGTCTAACCGAAGTTCTGTTAATTACGGGTAGCGAACCAAAACAAGATAGGAAAAAAAAAAACGACCAAGGATGAGGAACGAGACCAAATCTAAAAAGGAAACAAAAGTGATAAAGAAGAGAAAAGTGAAGACAAAAACCTGGAAAGAAACAATGGAAAATATCTTGGTACAATAAATTTCGGTTATTAATTTCGTCCGGCGCTTATTATTTTCACAATTCCTTCTTTTGTTCGTCGCGTTTGAAATTCCGTTCCCAATTGATTATCTGTATTTTTTGCCTTTGACTTATGCTATTTAAATTATGGCGAACGCCTTTAATTTTTATTATTGCCAAGTAGTTTTTATGTAAATTTGCATAAAGTAGTTAATGCAAATTTACTACTTGGCGCAATTATACATCGAGAGGTATAAAGGGAAAATGTGGAGATGATTGTGGATTTTGGCGTCCATGACAGGTCCCTTTACTTCCGATACGCATGGTGAACTCGAAATGTTCGTTCGTTCTCGTTAAATAGTTCCATATGTGGTTAACGATTATCACTCGCGGCGGGGGTTTGGACCGTATGTTGTATATATTAACAATTTAATTTTAAATATAATTAACAGGGAACGGTAAGGGAAGTGACTTTCTTGTACGGACCGTGGAGCGGTCGTTGTTGCTGGTCACTGGTATGCAGGTTGCAGGGGGCGTTGAGTTCTTGACTCCCACTGTTTAGCAGGCTAGTCTGTTAATGATGGTGATTGGAAGTGGAATCCGGTACGGTCGCACTTCTGATACTTTTATGTTATTTTATTTTGTTTTATTTTTTTGCTTGAGTTTTACTCTGCTGTTCCTCAGCTCTAGTCTTGTCTGTCATTAATTATTTTTTTGCAGTTGACGTTTTTATTTTTATTCGGCGCCAATACCTTTTTTTATTATTTTTTTTTGCCGAGTAGAATTTGCATAAAGTAGTTTATGCAAATTAGCTACTTGACGATATTTATTTCATTTACAGGTAGAGAGCGATAATTTGAGGATATTAGTGGGTGTTGGGCGAGGACATGGACGCGAGGTCCGTAACAATACGTTCCCCCCTTAAATAATGGTAGCTTCATTCTTAGAAGAGGAATGAAGCTTGGCTACAAAAGCATAGAATGTAGCGTTGACCCTTGTACTACCTTATAGGGTCCCCTCTATATTGGAGCTAATTTTTCTTGCTTTTGTGCGTTCCGTATTAGATCTTGTCGCCCACATGGAACGTGAATGGGCATGTCTTACAGTCATATTACTCATTGGATTTCCTCTTGGAAGTTAATAGGTTATGCTTTGCTATCTCGTACGTATGTTGAAGTTTGTACTTCAATACCTAATGGTAACTGTCATGGTTATATACCGGTTCCGGAGGTTGCTTTATGATCGCCGGTACCTCCGGGGAGAAGCCAAATAGACGGTCCATTAGCGTAGACGTAGTACATTCGTGTTTGAAGTTTTTTTATAAATATTTTGTTTAATTGAATTTGGGCTTAATCTCTTCGACCGAAGGGCTGTTATATACAAAATGTAATTTTATGAATTGTACATAAAAGAAGGGTACTCACAGTTATAGCTTCGGTCAGCTGTTCTGGTTGCTGGGAGCGTTGGTTCTTGAACCCGCAGTTGTTTGTTGTAGTTGCAATCGCAAACAATCGATTTGGTAATCAAACTCTAATAATTTGTGATGGAGTCTGGATAAACAGACGTAGATTAATTTTTTTTGTTTGAATATTAATTTGTGCAATTAAACCCTCCTACAAATGTCGCGGAGTTAGTCCGTACACTGGCATCTTTAATCATCAAGAAATTTTTTATACGGACACAGATCGATTAATGCTTCTGTGCGGTAATTAATGACATCTACGATATATTTACTTTGGCCTGTTAGGTATATATTTAATAAGTGATAGATTAGTTATTAAGAGACTTACGTGTGATTCGTCGAACGCTTGTCGCCTGACGCTTCTCCGCTATTCTGGTTGCATGGGGTTGTTGATTGCTTGAGCCCCCTGTTTATTTGTGTTCTTCTCCCTTCTCCTGTTATTTTTAAGTAACAATTTAAATATAATTTAAATATGGTATAAGTAAGAGTACGGGACTTACCTGGTGTTTTTTCTTGAAGTGTTGGACCGTTCCTTGGTCATTGTGGCTGGTTCCTGCGTGCAGGGGGTGTTGAGTTTTGATCCCCCTGATTCGGTACGCTGGTCCGTTGTTCCGGGACTTTGTGTTCATTCTTACCTGATTTAAAACAAAATGTTTGTATATATATATAAACTCTAATAATAATATAAAAGCACTAACAATATATTTACGCCTATCCAAATGAATTAAAAAGTTTGTAGAAAAATACGAGACCCTTGGGTTTCGGTTGATTTAGATTTGCTCCTTTGTTTCGAAAGATTTGCTCCGTTGTTTTCTTTATTTTATAAAATTTGTAAAACGTCCGTTCTATTTCCCATCTGGTTCTCTATTGAATTATTTATTTTTTGCCGTTGAAGATTTTATTTTTTATTCGTGTCTTTTATTATTATTTTTTCTGCGAAGTAGAATTAGCATAAAGTAGTTTATGCAAATTACCTACTTGACGATTGTTGCGGATTCGCAATTACATGCAGCGGGGAGAATCTAGTACGTTTATCGTCTAGTCCACTCCCCAACCAACACACATGACACACCTGTCAGAAACCAGCTGACAGTACATCATCAACTGCGTTGTTAATTCATTAATTAACATGTGACTAACGAATTTTAATTGTTCATCATAGCTACCATAGCCTTAAAATAAAATAAAGAGTATCTAGTCAATACTTGTGTAGTGCTCTCAGATCCAGGACATGTGTATCTTGCATTAATCGGCGATACCATTATTGACATCGGTGGAATTGTATCTGGATGTTGTGTCCGTCGTCCCTGTTGTCCAGAGGTAATTTGCGTTATCTAGACCATAACCATATCGTTCATTTAGAGCAGCGGACCGAGGGACAACTGAGAAGTGCTGCCATATCATCCCCGACGCCATCCCCATCATCGTCGGAGCTCATTAACTTCATGTCGGCCACTCGATTACCAACACGATATTTCCAATTTACCGGTAGAGAGGGGAAATTCGTGGCGTATATTGTGTTGGGCGAGGGCATGGACACGAGGTCCATAACAATACACTCAGGCAGACGGTACATTCGTTGATTTATCGGTGCTTGATCCTATATCACCGGTATATTCGACCGCGTTCTGGACCTCTTTGGGTCCCCTTGGTGCGGGTTGACTGGCTGTCTATGTCCTGACATCCGCTTCCTATGTTTTGTAAATTCAATGGAAAAGCTTACCGGATTTAATCTTGTTTGGGAAACTTCCAAACAGTTTCCCGGTCCATTAACTTCACAATTCCTAGACAGGAAGTCGTTCCCTAACAACCCATCTGCTGATAATCCCGGTAGGGAGTCTTGACAAAATCGTTTGGAGGGTAGTGTTGTGTAAATAACAATTTAAATAGTGTTGACAACGAAAGAGTGAACTAAAGTGACTTACTTGATATCGGGCTGTTTCTCGATCCTTGTTGCTGGCCACAGGTTGCAGGGGGTGTAGATTCTTGATCCCCCTGATCCAGTGAGCTAGTCCGTTGTGCCGGGACTTGGTCCGCTGTGTTGTACGATTTGTTTATTTGGTTTTTGGGGAAACTCGTACTCCTTTGCTGTACGTTTTGGTTTTATCCGTTAGTAGTAAGTGCGTCCTATCTTTTAGTTCAAATCTGAATAACAATTTTTTTTTTGCCGTTGCACGCCACACTACATTTTTTCGTCCGCCGCGACGAGATCCTATTACAACTTTCGAGAAAGTGTTATGTTATTATTAACAATTTGAAAAACAATTTAAGGAAAGGATAAAGGAAAGGAAGGTGACTTACTTGTCAGGGTCTTGCAGTGTTGGACCTGTTATGTTTTATTTTAACAATTATTATATATTAAGAATATAGTTTATATATTTAATTGTATATGGTAAGTCGGTTAGTACAAAGGGACTTACCTTGGTGTGACCGTTGGGCGGTCGCTTCAATTGTTGTTTATCCGGTGACTGGGTGCAGGGGGCGTTGAGTGCCTGCTCCCCTGTTCAGCTTCAGTTGTGTTCTCTGATCAATTTTTATTGTTGAGCAATGTAAACTGTATGTGTGTCCCTTCGCAGTTTTACGTCGAATGAATTTTATATTTTTTCGCCGTTGACGTTTTATTTTATTATTCGACGCCAACACCGGTTTTTATTATTTTCTCTGCCAAGTAGAATTTGTATAAAGTAGTTTATGCAAATTAACTACTTGGCGAGTTGTTCTCCGTTTAAACGTAAAGAGGGGAACCTAACGAAAGGGGATTAGTGGATGTTGGGGGGACCTGGACTCAAGGTCGGTCCGTAACAGACCGTTTCTTGGTCGTTGTGGCTGGTTCCTGGGTGCAGGTTCCAATTTACCGATAGAGAGGGGAAATTCGTGGCTTATAGTGTGTTGGGCGAGGGCATGGATACGAGGTCCGTAACAGAAGTTGTAAAGTTCCATAGTTGTATTAGGGCCTTTAAGTCCACTAAATACCGGTATGTTGTTTTGGACTAGGCCCAAAATCCTTTCCGCACCCAACATAGTGGCGATGGGTTCTTCCGTCCCGCGTTCCGCGCATTTTCTCCTCGAGTGGCTTCTCCTTTGCATCAAGGAGTAGTAAAGTACGTGGGTTTATTATAATCCCGTAAAGAACTGACCGGACCCGTCTAACCGAAGTTCTGTTAATTACGGGTAGCGAACCAAAACAAGATAGGAAAAAAAAACGACCAAGGATGAGGAACGAGACCAAATCTAAAAAGGAAACAAAAGTGATAAAGAAGAGAAAAGTGAAGACAAAAACCTGGAAAGAAACAATGGAAAATATCTTGGTACAATAAATTTCGGTTATTAATTTCGTCCGGCGCTTATTATTTTCACAATTCCTTCTTTTGTTCGTCGCGTTTGAAATTCCGTTCCCAATTGATTATCTGTATTTTTTGCCTTTGACTTATGCTATTTAAATTATGGCGAACGCCTTTAATTTTTATTATTGCCAAGTAGTTTTTATGTAAATTTGCATAAAGTAGTTAATGCAAATTTACTACTTGGCGCAATTATACATCGAGAGGTATAAAGGGAAAATGTGGAGATGATTGTGGATTTTGGCGTCCATGACAGGTCCCTTTACTTCCGATACGCATGGTGAACTCGAAATGTTCGTTCGTTCTCGTTAAATAGTTCCATATGTGGTTAACGATTATCACTCGCGGCGGGGGTTTGGACCGTATGTTGTATATATTAACAATTTAATTTTAAATATAATTAACAGGGAACGGTAAGGGAAGTGACTTTCTTGTACGGACCGTGGAGCGGTCGTTGTTGCTGGTCACTGGTATGCAGGTTGCAGGGGGCGTTGAGTTCTTGACTCCCACTGTTTAGCAGGCTAGTCTGTTAATGATGGTGATTGGAAGTGGAATCCGGTACGGTCGCACTTCTGATACTTTTATGTTATTTTATTTTGTTTTATTTTTTTGCTTGAGTTTTACTCTGCTGTTCCTCAGCTCTAGTCTTGTCTGTCATTAATTATTTTTTTGCAGTTGACGTTTTTATTTTTATTCGGCGCCAATACCTTTTTTTATTATTTTTTTTTGCCGAGTAGAATTTGCATAAAGTAGTTTATGCAAATTAGCTACTTGACGATATTTATTTCATTTACAGGTAGAGAGCGATAATTTGAGGATATTAGTGGGTGTTGGGCGAGGACATGGACGCGAGGTCCGTAACAATACGTTCCCCCCTTAAATAATGGTAGCTTCATTCTTAGAAGAGGAATGAAGCTTGGCTACAAAAGCATAGAATGTAGCGTTGACCCTTGTACTACCTTATAGGGTCCCCTCTATATTGGAGCTAATTTTTCTTGCTTTTGTGCGTTCCGTATTAGATCTTGTCGCCCACATGGAACGTGAATGGGCATGTCTTACAGTCATATTACTCATTGGATTTCCTCTTGGAAGTTAATAGGTTATGCTTTGCTATCTCGTACGTATGTTGAAGTTTGTACTTCAATACCTAATGGTAACTGTCATGGTTATATACCGGTTCCGGAGGTTGCTTTATGATCGCCGGTACCTCCGGGGAGAAGCCAAATAGACGGTCCATTAGCGTAGACGTAGTACATTCGTGTTTGAAGTTTTTTTATAAATATTTTGTTTAATTGAATTTGGGCTTAATCTCTTCGACCGAAGGGCTGTTATATACAAAATGTAATTTTATGAATTGTACATAAAAGAAGGGTACTCACAGTTATAGCTTCTTGCTGCGGCGGCTTTTGTTGAGCTTCGGTCAGCTGTTCTGGTTGCTGGGAGCGTTGGTTCTTGAACCCGCAGTTGTTTGTTGTAGTTGCAATCGCAAACAATCGATTTGGTAATCAAACTCTAATAATTTGTGATGGAGTCTGGATAAACAGACGTAGATTAATTTTTTTTGTTTGAATATTAATTTGTGCAATTAAACCCTCCTACAAATGTCGCGGAGTTAGTCCGTACACTGGCATCTTTAATCATCAAGAAATTTTTTATACGGACACAGATCGATTAATGCTTCTGTGCGGTAATTAATGACATCTACGATATATTTACTTTGGCCTGTTAGGTATATATTTAATAAGTGATAGATTAGTTATTAAGAGACTTACGTGTGATTCGTCGAACGCTTGTCGCCTGACGCTTCTCCGCTATTCTGGTTGCATGGGGTTGTTGATTGCTTGAGCCCCCTGTTTATTTGTGTTCTTCTCCCTTCTCCTGTTATTTTTAAGTAACAATTTAAATATAATTTAAATATGGTATAAGTAAGAGTACGGGACTTACCTGGTGTTTTTTTTTGAAGTGTTGGACCGTTCCTTGGTCATTGTGGCTGGTTCCTGCGTGCAGGGGGTGTTGAGTTTTGATCCCCCTGATTCGGTACGCTGGTCCGTTGTTCCGGGACTTTGTGTTCATTCTTACCTGATTTAAAACAAAATGTTTGTATATATATATAAACTCTAATAATAATATAAAAGCACTAACAATATATTTACGCCTATCCAAATGAATTAAAAAGTTTGTTGAAAAATACGAGACCCTTGGGTTTCGGTTGATTTAGATTTGCTCCTTTGTTTCGAAAGATTTGCTCCGTTGTTTTCTTTATTTTATAAAATTTGTAAAACGTCCGTTCTATTTCCCATCTGGTTCTCTATTGAATTATTTATTTTTTGCCGTTGAAGATTTTATTTTTTATTCGCGTCTTTTATTATTATTTTTTCTGCGAAGTAGAATTAGCATAAAGTAGTTTATGCAAATTACCTACTTGACGATTGTTGCGGATTCGCAATTACATGCAGCGGGGAGAATCTAGTACGTTTATCGTCTAGTCCACTCCCCAACCAACACACATGACACACCTGTCAGAAACCAGCTGACAGTGCATCATCAACTGCGTTGTTAATTCATTAATTAACATGTGACTAACGAATTTCAATTGTTCATCATAGCTACCATAGCCTTAAAATAAAATAAAGAGTATCTAGTCAATACTTGTGTAGTGCTCTCAGATCCAGGACATGTGTATCTTGCATTAATCGGCGATACCATTATTGACATCGGTGGAATTGTATCTGGATGTTGTGTCCGTCGTCCCTGTTGTCCAGAGGTAATTTGCGTTATCTAGACCATAACCATATCGTTCATTTAGAGCAGCGGACCGAGGGACAACTGAGAAGTGCTGCCATATCATCCCCGACGCCATCCCCATCATCGTCGGAGCTCATTAACTTCATGTCGGCCACTCGATTACCAACACGATATTTCCAATTTACCGGTAGAGAGGGGAAATTCGTGGCGTATATTGTGTTGGGCGAGGGCATGGACACGAGGTCCATAACAATACACTCAGGCAGACGGTACATTCGTTGATTTATCGGTGCTTGATCCTATATCACCGGTATATTCGACCGCGTTCTGGACCTCTTTGGGTCCCCTTGGTGCGGGTTGACTGGCTGTCTATGTCCTGACATCCGCTTCCTATGTTTTGTAAATTCAATGGAAAAGCTTACCGGATTTAATCTTGTTTGGGAAACTTCCAAACAGTTTCCCGGTCCATTAACTTCACAATTCCTAGACAGGAAGTCGTTCCCTAACAACCCATCTGCTGATAATCCCGGTAGGGAGTCTTGACAAAATCGTTTGGAGGGTAGTGTTGTGTAAATAACAATTTAAATAGTGTTGACAACGAAAGAGTGAACTAAAGTGACTTACTTGATATCGGGCTGTTTCTCGATCCTTGTTGCTGGCCACAGGTTGCAGGGGGTGTAGATTCTTGATCCCCCTGATCCAGTGAGCTAGCCCGTTGTGCCGGGACTTGGTCCGCTGTGTTGTACGATTTGTTTATTTGGTTTTTGGGGAAACTCGTACTCCTTTGCTGTACGTTTTGGTTTTATCCGTTAGTAGTAAGTGCGTCCTATCTTTTAGTTCAAATCTGAATAACAATTTTTTTTTTGCCGTTGCACGCCACACTACATTTTTTCGTCCGCCGCGACGAGATCCTATTACAACTTTCGAGAAAGTGTTATGTTATTATTAACAATTTGAAAAACAATTTAAGGAAAGGATAAAGGAAAGGAAGGTGACTTACTTGTCAGGGTCTTGCAGTGTTGGACCTGTTATGTTTTATTTTAACAATTATTATATATTAAGAATATAGTTTATATATTTAATTGTATATGGTAAGTCGGTTAGTACAAAGGGACTTACCTTGGTGTGACCGTTGGGCGGTCGCTTCAATTGTTGTTTATCCGGTGACTGGGTGCAGGGGGCGTTGAGTGCCTGCTCCCCTGTTCAGCTTCAGTTGTGTTCTCTGATCAATTTTTATTGTTGAGCAATGTAAACTGTATGTGTGTCCCTTCGCAGTTTTACGTCGAATGAATTTTATATTTTTTCGCCGTTGACGTTTTATTTTATTATTCGACGCCAACACCGGTTTTTATTATTTTCTCTGCCAAGTAGAATTTGTATAAAGTAGTTTATGCAAATTAACTACTTGGCGAGTTGTTCTCCGTTTAAACGTAAAGAGGGGAACCTAACGAAAGGGGATTAGTGGATGTTGGGGGGACCTGGACTCAAGGTCGGTCCGTAACAGACCGTTTCTTGGTCGTTGTGGCTGGTTCCTGGGTGCAGGTTCCAATTTACCGATAGAGAGGGGAAATTCGTGGCTTATAGTGTGTTGGGCGAGGGCATGGATACGAGGTCCGTAACAGAAGTTGTAAAGTTCCATAGTTGTATTAGGGCCTTTAAGTCCACTAAATACCCGTATGTTGTTTTGGACTAGGCCCAAAATCCTTTCCGCACCCAACATAGTGGCGATGGGTTCTTCCGTCCCGCGTTCCGCGCATTTTCTCCTCGAGTGGCTTCTCCTTTGCATCGAGGAGTAGTAAAGTACGCGGGTTTATTATAATCCCGTAAAGAACTGACCGGACCCGTCTAACCGAAGTTCTGTTAATTACGGGTAGCGAACCAAAACAAGATAGGAAAAAAAAACGACCAAGGATGAGGAACGATACCAAATCTAAAAAGGAAACAAAAGGGATAAAGAAGAGAAAAGTGAAGACAAAAACCCGGAAAGAAACAATGGAAAGTATCTTGGTACAATAAATTTCGGTTATTAATTTCGTCCGGCGCTTATTATTTTCACAATTCCTTCTTTTGTTCGTCGCGTTTGAAATTCCGTTCCCAATTGATTATCTGTATTTTTTGCCTTTGACTTATGCTATTTAAATTATGGCGAACGCCTTTAATTTTTATTATTGCCAAGTAGTTTTTATGTAAATTTGCATAAAGTAGTTAATGCAAATTTACTACTTGGCGCAATTATACATCGAGAGGTATAAAGGGAAAATGTGGAGATGATTGTGGGTTTTGGCGTCCATAACAGGTCCCTTTACTTCCGATACGCATGGTGAACTCGAAATGTTCGTTCGTTCTCGTTAAATAGTTCCATATGTGGTTAACGATTATCACTCGCGGCGGGGGTTTGGACCGTATGTTGTATATATTAACAATTTAATTTTAAATATAATTAACAGGGAACGGTAAGGGAAGTGACTTTCTTGTACGGACCGTGGAGCGGTCGTTGTTGCTGGTCACTGGTATGCAGGTTGCAGGGGGCGTTGAGTTCTTGACTCCCACTGTTTAGCAGGCTAGTCTGTTAATGATGGTGATTGGAAGTGGAATCCGGTACGGTCGCACTTCTGATACTTTTATGTTATTTTATTTTGTTTTATTTTTTTGCTTGAGTTTTACTCTGCTGTTCCTCAGCTCTAGTCTTGTCTGTCATTAATTATTTTTTTGCAGTTGACGTTTTTATTTTTATTCGGCGCCAATACCTTTTTTTATTATTTTTTTTTGCAGAGTAGAATTTTCATAAAGTAGTTTATGCAAATTAGCTACTTGACGATATTTATTTCATTTACAGGTAGAGAGCGATAATTTGAGGATATTAGTGGGTGTTGGGCGAGGACATGGACGCGAGGTCCGTAACAATACGTTCCCCCCTTAAATAATGGTAGCTTCATTCTTAGAAGAGGAATGAAGCTTGGCTACAAAAGCATAGAATGTAGCGTTGACCCTTGTACTACCTTATAGGGCCCTTTATATTGGAGCTAATTTTTCTTGCTTTTGTGCGTTCCGTATTAGATCTTGTCGCCCACATGGAACGTGAATGGGCATGTCTTACGGTCATAGTACTCATTGGATTTCCTCTTGGAAGTTAATAGGTTATGCTTTGCTATCTCGTACGTATGTTGAAGTTTGTACTTCAATACCTAATGGTAACTGTCATGGTTATATACCGGTTCCGGAGGTTGCTTTATGTTCGCCGGTACCTCCGGGGAGAAGCCAAATAGACGGTCCATTAGCGTAGACGTAGTACATTCGTGTTTGAAGTTTTTTTATAAATATTTTGTTTAATTGAATTTGGGCTTAATCTCTTCGACCGAAGGGCTGTTATATACAAAATGTAATTTTATGAATTGTACATAAAAGAAGGGTACTCACAGTTATAGCTTCTTGCTGCGGCGGCTTTTGTTGAGCTTCGGTCAGCTGTTCTGGTTGCTGGGAGCGTTGGTTCTTGAACCCGCAGTTGTTTGTTGTAGTTGCAATCGCAAACAATCGATTTGGTAATCAAACTCTAATAATTTGTGATGGAATCTGGATAAACAGACGTAGATTAATTTTTTTTGTTTGAATATTAATTTGTGCAATTAAACCCTCCTACAAATGTCGCGGAGTTAGTCCGTACACTGGCATCTTTAATCATCAAGAAATTTTTTATACGGACACAGATCGATTAATGCTTCTGTGCGGTAATTAATGACATCTACGATATATTTACTTTGGCCTGTTAGGTATATATTTAATAAGTGATAGATTAGTTATTAAGAGACTTACGTGTGATTCGTCGAACGCTTGTCGCCTGACGCTTCTCCGCTATTCTGGTTGCATGGGGTTGTTGATTGCTTGAGCCCCCTGTTTATTTGTGTTCTTCTCCCTTCTCCTGTTATTTTTAAGTAACAATTTAAATATAATTTAAATATGGTATAAGTAAGAGTACGGGACTTACCTGGTGTTTTTTCTTGAAGTGTTGGACCGTTCCTTGGTCATTGTGGCTGGTTCCTGCGTGCAGGGGGTGTTGAGTTTTGATCCCCCTGATTCGGTACGCTGGTCCGTTGTTCCGGGACTTTGTGTTCATTCTTACCTGATTTAAAACAAAATGTTTGTATATATATATAAACTCTAATAATAATATAAAAGCACTAACAATATATTTACGCCTATCCAAATGAATTAAAAAGTTTGTAGAAAAATACGAGACCCTTGGGTTTCGGTTGATTTAGATTTGCTCCTTTGTTTCGAAAGATTTGCTCCGTTGTTTTCTTTATTTTATAAAATTTGTAAAACGTCCGTTCTATTTCCCATCTGGTTCTCTATTGAATTATTTATTTTTTGCCGTTGAAGATTTTATTTTTTATTCGTGTCTTTTATTATTATTTTTTCTGCGAAGTAGAATTAGCATAAAGTAGTTTATGCAAATTACCTACTTGACGATTGTTGCGGATTCGCAATTACATGCAGCGGGGAGAATCTAGTACGTTTATCGTCTAGTCCACTCCCCAACCAACACACATGACACACCTGTCAGAAACCAGCTGACAGTACATCATCAACTGCGTTGTTAATTCATTAATTAACATGTGACTAACGAATTTTAATTGTTCATCATAGCTACCATAGCCTTAAAATAAAATAAAGAGTATCTAGTCAATACTTGTGTAGTGCTCTCAGATCCAGGACATGTGTATCTTGCATTAATCGGCGATACCATTATTGACATCGGTGGAATTGTATCTGGATGTTGTGTCCGTCGTCCCTGTTGTCCAGAGGTAATTTGCGTTATCTAGACCATAACCATATCGTTCATTTAGAGCAGCGGACCGAGGGACAACTGAGAAGTGCTGCCATATCATCCCCGACGCCATCCCCATCATCGTCGGAGCTCATTAACTTCATGTCGGCCACTCGATTACCAACACGATATTTCCAATTTACCGGTAGAGAGGGGAAATTCGTGGCGTATATTGTGTTGGGCGAGGGCATGGACACGAGGTCCATAACAATACACTCAGGCAGACGGTACATTCGTTGATTTATCGGTGCTTGATCCTATATCACCGGTATATTCGACCGCGTTCTGGACCTCTTTGGGTCCCCTTGGTGCGGGTTGACTGGCTGTCTATGTCCTGACATCCGCTTCCTATGTTTTGTAAATTCAATGGAAAAGCTTACCGGATTTAATCTTGTTTGGGAAACTTCCAAACAGTTTCCCGGTCCATTAACTTCACAATTCCTAGACAGGAAGTCGTTCCCTAACAACCCATCTGCTGATAATCCCGGTAGGGAGTCTTGACAAAATCGTTTGGAGGGTAGTGTTGTGTAAATAACAATTTAAATAGTGTTGACAACGAAAGAGTGAACTAAAGTGACTTACTTGATATCGGGCTGTTTCTCGATCCTTGTTGCTGGCCACAGGTTGCAGGGGGTGTAGATTCTTGATCCCCCTGATCCAGTGAGCTAGTCCGTTGTGCCGGGACTTGGTCCGCTGTGTTGTACGATTTGTTTATTTGGTTTTTGGGGAAACTCGTACTCCTTTGCTGTACGTTTTGGTTTTATCCGTTAGTAGTAAGTGCGTCCTATCTTTTAGTTCAAATCTGAATAACAATTTTTTTTTGCCGTTGCACGCCACACTACATTTTTTCGTCCGCCGCGACGAGATCTTATTACAACTTTCGAGAAAGTGTTATGTTATTATTAACAATTTGAAAAACAATTTAAGGAAAGGATAAAGGAAAGGAAGGTGACTTACTTGTCAGGGTCTTGCAGTGTTGGACCTGTTATGTTTTATTTTAACAATTATTATATATTAAGAATATAGTTTATATATTTAATTGTATATGGTAAGTCGGTTAGTACAAAGGGACTTACCTTGGTGTGACCGTTGGGCGGTCGCTTCAATTGTTGTTTATCCGGTGACTGGGTGCAGGGGGCGTTGGGTGCCTGCTCCCCTGTTCAGCTTCAGTTGTGTTCTCTGATCAATTTTTATTGTTGAGCAATGTAAACTGTATGTGTGTCCCTTCGCAGTTTTACGTCGAATGAATTTTATATTTTTTCGCCGTTGACGTTTTATTTTATTATTCGACGCCAACATCGGTTTTTATTATTTTCTCTGCCAAGTAGAATTTGTATAAAGTAGTTTATGCAAATTAACTACTTGGCGAGTTGTTCTCCGTTTAAACGTAAAGAGGGGAACCTAACGAAAGGGGATTAGTGGATGTTGGGGGGACCTGGACTCAAGGTCGGTCCGTAACAGACCGTTTCTTGGTCGTTGTGGCTGGTTCCTGGGTGCAGGTTCCAATTTACCGATAGAGAGGGGAAATTCGTGGCTTATAGTGTGCTGGGCGAGGGCATGGATACGAGGTCCGTAACAGAAGTTGTAAAGTTCCATAGTTGTATTAGGGCCTTTAAGTCCACTAAATACCGGTATGTTGTTTTGGACTAGGCCCAAAATCCTTTCCGCACCCAACATAGTGGCGATGGGTTCTTCCGTCCCGCGTTCCGCGCATTTTCTCCTCGAGTGGCTTCTCCTTTGCATCGAGGAGTAGTAAAGTACGCGGGTTTATTATAATCCCGTAAAGAACTGACCGGACCCGTCTAACCGAAGTTCTGTTAATTACGGGTAGCGAACCAAAACAAGATAGGAAAAAAAAAAACGACCAAGGATGAGGAACGAGACCAAATCTAAAAAGGAAACAAAAGGGATAAAGAAGAGAAAAGTGAAGACAAAAACCCGGAAAGAAACAATGGAAAATATCTTGGTACAATAAATTTCGGTTATTAATTTCGTCCGGCGCTTATTATTTTCACAATTCCTTCTTTTGTTCGTCGCGTTTGAAATTCCGTTCCCAATTGATTATCTGTATTTTTTGCCTTTGACTTATGCTATTTAAATTATGGCGAACGCCTTTAATTTTTATTATTGCCAAGTAGTTTTTATGTAAATTTGCATAAAGTAGTTAATGCAAATTTACTACTTGGCGCAATTATACATCGAGAGGTATAAAGGGAAAATGTGGAGATGATTGTGGGTTTTGGCGTCCATAACAGGTCCCTTTACTTCCGATACGCATGGTGAACTCGAAATGTTCGTTCGTTCTCGTTAAATAGTTCCATATGTGGTTAACGATTATCACTCGCGGCGGGGGTTTGGACCGTATGTTGTATATATTAACAATTTAATTTTAAATATAATTAACAGGGAACGGTAAGGGAAGTGACTTTCTTGTACGGACCGTGGAGCGGTCGTTGTTGCTGGTCACTGGTATGCAGGTTGCAGGGGGCGTTGAGTTCTTGACTCCCACTGTTTAGCAGGCTAGTCTGTTAATGATGGTGATTGGAAGTGGAATCCGGTACGGTCACACTTCTGATACTTTTATGTTATTTTATTTTGTTTTATTTTTTTGCTTGAGTTTTACTCTGCTGTTCCTCAGCTCTAGTCTTGTCTGTCATTAATTATTTTTTTGCAGTTGACGTTTTTATTTTTATTCGGCGCCAATACCTTTTTTTATTATTTTTTTTTGCAGAGTAGAATTTTCATAAAGTAGTTTATGCAAATTAGCTACTTGACGATATTTATTTCATTTACAGGTAGAGAGCGATAATTTGAGGATATTAGTGGGTGTTGGGCGAGGACATGGACGCGAGGTCCGTAACAATACGTTCCCCCCTTAAATAATGGTAGCTTCATTCTTAGAAGAGGAATGAAGCTTGGCTACAAAAGCATAGAATGTAGCGTTGACCCTTGTACTACCTTATAGGGTCCCCTCTATATTGGAGCTAATTTTTCTTGCTTTTGTGCGTTCCGTATTAGATCTTGTCGCCCACATGGAACGTGAATGGGCATGTCTTACAGTCATATTACTCATTGGATTTCCTCTTGGAAGTTAATAGGTTATGCTTTGCTATCTCGTACGTATGTTGAAGTTTGTACTTCAATACCTAATGGTAACTGTCATGGTTATATACCGGTTCCGGAGGTTGCTTTATGATCGCCGGTACCTCCGGGGAGAAGCCAAATAGACGGTCCATTAGCGTAGACGTAGTACATTCGCGTTTGAAGTTTTTTTATAAATATTTTGTTTAATTGAATTTGGGCTTAATCTCTTCGACCGAAGGGCTGTTATATACAAAATGTAATTTTATGAATTGTACATAAAAGAAGGGTACTCACAGTTATAGCTTCGGTCAGCTGTTCTGGTTGCTGGGAGCGTTGGTTCTTGAACCCGCAGTTGTTTGTTGTAGTTGCAATCGCAAACAATCGATTTGGTAATCAAACTCTAATAATTTGTGATGGAATCTGGATAAACAGACGTAGATTAATTTTTTTTGTTTGAATATTAATTTGTGCAATTAAACCCTCCTACAAATGTCGCGGAGTTAGTCCGTACACTGGCATCTTTAATCATCAAGAAATTTTTTATACGGACACAGATCGATTAATGCTTCTGTGCGGTAATTAATGACATCTACGATATATTTACTTTGGCCTGTTAGGTATATATTTAATAAGTGATAGATTAGTTATTAAGAGACTTACGTGTGATTCGTCGAACGCTTGTCGCCTGACGCTTCTCCGCTATTCTGGTTGCATGGGGTTGTTGATTGCTTGAGCCCCCTGTTTATTTGTGTTCTTCTCCCTTCTCCTGTTATTTTTAAGTAACAATTTAAATATAATTTAAATATGGTATAAGTAAGAGTACGGGACTTACCTGGTGTTTTTTCTTGAAGTGTTGGACCGTTCCTTGGTCATTGTGGCTGGTTCCTGCGTGCAGGGGGTGTTGAGTTTTGATCCCCCTGATTCGGTACGCTGGTCCGTTGTTCCGGGACTTTGTGTTCATTCTTACCTGATTTAAAACAAAATGTTTGTATATATATATAAACTCTAATAATAATATAAAAGCACTAACAATATATTTACGCCTATCCAAATGAATTAAAAAGTTTGTAGAAAAATACGAGACCCTTGGGTTTCGGTTGATTTAGATTTGCTCCTTTGTTTCGAAAGATTTGCTCCGTTGTTTTCTTTATTTTATAAAATTTGTAAAACGTCCGTTCTATTTCCCATCTGGTTCTCTATTGAATTATTTATTTTTTGCCGTTGAAGATTTTATTTTTTATTCGTGTCTTTTATTATTATTTTTTCTGCGAAGTAGAATTAGCATAAAGTAGTTTATGCAAATTACCTACTTGACGATTGTTGCGGATTCGCAATTACATGCAGCGGGGAGAATCTAGTACGTTTATCGTCTAGTCCACTCCCCAACCAACACACATGACACACCTGTCAGAAACCAGCTGACAGTACATCATCAACTGCGTTGTTAATTCATTAATTAACATGTGACTAACGAATTTTAATTGTTCATCATAGCTACCATAGCCTTAAAATAAAATAAAGAGTATCTAGTCAATACTTGTGTAGTGCTCTCAGATCCAGGACATGTGTATCTTGCATTAATCGGCGATACCATTATTGACATCGGTGGAATTGTATCTGGATGTTGTGTCCGTCGTCCCTGTTGTCCAGAGGTAATTTGCGTTATCTAGACCATAACCATTTCGTTCAATTTAGAGCAGCGGACCGAGGGACAACTGAGAAGTGCTGCCATATCATCCCCGACGCCATCCCCATCATCGTCGGAGCTCATTAACTTCATGTCGGCCACTCGATTACCAACACGATATTTCCAATTTACCGGTAGAGAGGGGAAATTCGTGGCGTATATTGTGTTGGGCGAGGGCATGGACACGAGGTCCATAACAATACACTCAGGCAGACGGTACATTCGTTGATTTATCGGTGCTTGATCCTATATCACCGGTATATTCGACCGCGTTCTGGACCTCTTTGGGTCCCCTTGGTGCGGGTTGACTGGCTGTCTATGTCCTGACATCCGCTTCCTATGTTTTGTAAATTCAATGGAAAAGCTTACCGGATTTAATCTTGTTTGGGAAACTTCCAAACAGTTTCCCGGTCCATTAACTTCACAATTCCTAGACAGGAAGTCGTTCCCTAACAACCCATCTGCTGATAATCCCGGTAGGGAGTCTTGACAAAATCGTTTGAAGGGTAGTGTTGTGTAAATAACAATTTAAATAGTGTTGACAACGAAAGAGTGAACTAAAGTGACTTACTTGATATCGGGCTGTTTCTCGATCCTTGTTGCTGGCCACAGGTTGCAGGGGGTGTAGATTCTTGATCCCCCTGATCCAGTGAGCTAGTCCGTTGTGCCGGGACTTGGTCCGCTGTGTTGTACGATTTGTTTATTTGGTTTTTGGGGAAACTCGTACTCCTTTGCTGTACGTTTTGGTTTTATCCGTTAGTAGTAAGTGCGTCCTATCTTTTAGTTCAAATCTGAATAACAATTTTTTTTTTGCCGTTGCACGCCACACTACATTTTTTCGTCCGCCGCGACGAGATCTTATTACAACTTTCGAGAAAGTGTTATGTTATTATTAACAATTTGAAAAACAATTTAAGGAAAGGATAAAGGAAAGGAAGGTGACTTACTTGTCAGGGTCTTGCAGTGTTGGACCTGTTATGTTTTATTTTAACAATTATTATATATTAAGAATATAGTTTATATATTTAATTGTATATGGTAAGTCGGTTAGTACAAAGGGACTTACCTTGGTGTGACCGTTGGGCGGTCGCTTCAATTGTTGTTTATCCGGTGACTGGGTGCAGGGGGCGTTGAGTGCCTGCTCCCCTGTTCAGCTTCAGTTGTGTTCTCTGATCAATTTTTATTGTTGAGCAATGTAAACTGTATGTGTGTCCCTTCGCAGTTTTACGTCGAATGAATTTTATATTTTTTCGCCGTTGACGTTTTATTTTATTATTCGACGCCAACATCGGTTTTTATTATTTTCTCTGCCAAGTAGAATTTGTATAAAGTAGTTTATGCAAATTAACTACTTGGCGAGTTGTTCTCCGTTTAAACGTAAAGAGGGGAACCTAACGAAAGGGGATTAGTGGATGTTGGGGGGACCTGGACTCAAGGTCGGTCCGTAACAGACCGTTTCTTGGTCGTTGTGGCTGGTTCCTCGGTGCAGGTTCCAATT
The DNA here is from genome assembly GCA_963931805.1 of Microdon myrmicae. Classification (NCBI taxonomy): domain Eukaryota; kingdom Metazoa; phylum Arthropoda; class Insecta; order Diptera; family Syrphidae; genus Microdon; species Microdon myrmicae. Next base: position 57,064,413 of record OZ007498.1, on the reverse strand, counting down.
TATCGATAGAGAGGGGAAATTCGTGGCTTATAGTGTGTTGGGCGAGGGCATGGATACGAGGTCCGTAACAGAAGTTGTAAAGTTCCATAGTTGTATTAGGGCCTTTAAGTCCACTAAATACCGGTATGTTGTTTTGGACTAGGCCCAAAATCCTTTCCGCACCCAACATAGTGGCGATGGGTTCTTCCGTCCCGCGTTCCGCGCATTTTCTCCTCGAGTGGCTTCTCCTTTGCATCGAGGAGTAGTAAAGTACGCGGGTTTATTATAATCCCGTAAAGAACTGACCGGACCCGTCTAACCGAAGTTCTGTTAATTACGGGTAGCGAACCAAAACAAGATAGGAAAAAAAAAACGACCAAGGATGAGGAACGATACCAAATCTAAAAAGGAAACAAAAGAGATAAAGAAGAGAAAAGTGAAGACAAAAACCCGGAAAGAAACAATGGAAAGTATCTTGGTACAATAAATTTCGGTTATTAATTTCGTCCGGCGCTTATTATTTTCACAATTCCTTCTTTTGTTCGTCGCGTTTGAAATTCCATTCCCAATTGATTATCTGTATTTTTTGCCTTTGACTTATGCTATTTAAATTATGGCGAACGCCTTTAATTTTTATTATTGCCAAGTAGTTTTTATGTAAATTTGCATAAAGTAGTTAATGCAAATTTACTACTTGGCGCAATTATACATCGAGAGGTATAAAGGGAAAATGTGGAGATGATTGTGGGTTTTGGCGTCCATAACAGGTCCCTTTACTTCCGATACGCATGGTGAACTCGAAATGTTCGTTCGTTCTCGTTAAATAGTTCCATATGTGGTTAACGATTATCACTCGCGGCGGGGGTTTGGACCGTATGTTGTATATATTAACAATTTAATTTTAAATATAATTAACAGGGAACGGTAAGGGAAGTGACTTTCTTGTACGGACCGTGGAGCGGTCGTTGTTGCTGGTCACTGGTATGCAGGTTGCAGGGGGCGTTGAGTTCTTGACTCCCACTGTTTAGCAGGCTAGTCTGTTAATGATGGTGATTGGAAGTGGAATCCGGTACGGTCGCACTTCTGATACTTTTATGTTATTTTATTTTGTTTTATTTTTTTGCTTGAGTTTTACTCTGCTGTTCCTCAGCTCTAGTCTTGTCTGTCATTAATTATTTTTTTGCAGTTGACGTTTTTATTTTTATTCGGCGCCAATACCTTTTTTTATTATTTTTTTTTGCAGAGTAGAATTTTCATAAAGTAGTTTATGCAAATTAGCTACTTGACGATATTTATTTCATTTACAGGTAGAGAGCGATAATTTGAGGATATTAGTGGGTGTTGGGCGAGGACATGGACGCGAGGTCCGTAACAATACGTTCCCCCCTTAAATAATGGTAGCTTCATTCTTAGAAGAGGAATGAAGCTTGGCTACAAAAGCATAGAATGTAGCGTTGACCCTTGTACTACCTTATAGGGCCCTTTATATTGGAGCTAATTTTTCTTGCTTTTGTGCGTTCCGTATTAGATCTTGTCGCCCACATGGAACGTGAATGGGCATGTCTTACGGTCATAGTACTCATTGGATTTCCTCTTGGAAGTTAATAGGTTATGCTTTGCTATCTCGTACGTATGTTGAAGTTTGTACTTCAATACCTAATGGTAACTGTCATGGTTATATACCGGTTCCGGAGGTTGCTTTATGTTCGCCGGTACCTCCGGGGAGAAGCCAAATAGACGGTCCATTAGCGTAGACGTAGTACATTCGTGTTTGAAGTTTTTTTATAAATATTTTGTTTAATTGAATTTGGGCTTAATCTCTTCGACCGAAGGGCTGTTATATACAAAATGTAATTTTATGAATTGTACATAAAAGAAGGGTACTCACAGTTATAGCTTCTTGCTGCGGCGGCTTTTGTTGAGCTTCGGTCAGCTGTTCTGGTTGCTGGGAGCGTTGGTTCTTGAACCCGCAGTTGTTTGTTGTAGTTGCAATCGCAAACAATCGATTTGGTAATCAAACTCTAATAATTTGTGATGGAGTCTGGATAAACAGACGTAGATTAATTTTTTTTGTTTGAATATTAATTTGTGCAATTAAACCCTCCTACAAATGTCGCGGAGTTAGTCCGTACACTGGCATCTTTAATCATCAAGAAATTTTTTATACGGACACAGATCGATTAATGCTTCTGTGCGGTAATTAATGACATCTACGATATATTTACTTTGGCCTGTTAGGTATATATTTAATAAGTGATAGATTAGTTATTAAGAGACTTACGTGTGATTCGTCGAACGCTTGTCGCCTGACGCTTCTCCGCTATTCTGGTTGCATGGGGTTGTTGATTGCTTGAGCCCCCTGTTTATTTGTGTTCTTCTCCCTTCTCCTGTTATTTTTAAGTAACAATTTAAATATAATTTAAATATGGTATAAGTAAGAGTACGGGACTTACCTGGTGTTTTTTTTTGAAGTGTTGGACCGTTCCTTGGTCATTGTGGCTGGTTCCTGCGTGCAGGGGGTGTTGAGTTTTGATCCCCCTGATTCGGTACGCTGGTCCGTTGTTCCGGGACTTTGTGTTCATTCTTACCTGATTTAAAACAAAATGTTTGTATATATATATAAACTCTAATAATAATATAAAAGCACTAACAATATATTTACGCCTATCCAAATGAATTAAAAAGTTTGTTGAAAAATACGAGACCCTTGGGTTTCGGTTGATTTAGATTTGCTCCTTTGTTTCGAAAGATTTGCTCCGTTGTTTTCTTTATTTTATAAAATTTGTAAAACGTCCGTTCTATTTCCCATCTGGTTCTCTATTGAATTATTTATTTTTTGCCGTTGAAGATTTTATTTTTTATTCGCGTCTTTTATTATTATTTTTTCTGCGAAGTAGAATTAGCATAAAGTAGTTTATGCAAATTACCTACTTGACGATTGTTGCGGATTCGCAATTACATGCAGCGGGGAGAATCTAGTACGTTTATCGTCTAGTCCACTCCCCAACCAACACACATGACACACCTGTCAGAAACCAGCTGACAGTGCATCATCAACTGCGTTGTTAATTCATTAATTAACATGTGACTAACGAATTTCAATTGTTCATCATAGCTACCATAGCCTTAAAATAAAATAAAGAGTATCTAGTCAATACTTGTGTAGTGCTCTCAGATCCAGGACATGTGTATCTTGCATTAATCGGCGATACCATTATTGACATCGGTGGAATTGTATCTGGATGTTGTGTCCGTCGTCCCTGTTGTCCAGAGGTAATTTGCGTTATCTAGACCATAACCATTTCGTTCAATTTAGAGCAGCGGACCGAGAGACAACTGAGGAGTGCTGCCATATCATCCCCGACGCCATCCCCATCATCGTCGGAGCTCATTAACTTCATGTCGGCCACTCGATTACCAACACGATATTTCCAATTTACCGGTAGAGAGGGGAAATTCGTGGCGTATAGTGTGTTGGGCGAGGGCATGGACACGAGGTCCATAACAATACACTCAGGCAGACGGTACATTCGTTGATTTATCGGTGCTTGATCCTATATCACCGGTATATTCGACCGCGTTCTGGACCTCTTTGGGTCCCCTTGGTGTGGGTTGACTGGCTGTCTATGTCCTGACATCCGCTTCCTATGTTTTGTAAATTCAATGGAAAAGCTTACCGGATTTAATCTTGTTTGGGAAACTTCCAAACAGTTTCCCGGTCCATTAACTTCACAATTCCTAGACAGGAAGTCGTTCCCTAACAACCCATCTGCTGATAATCCCGGTAGGGAGTCTTGACAAAATCGTTTGGAGGGTAGTGTTGTGTAAATAACAATTTAAATAGTGTTGACAACGAAAGAGTGAACTAAAGTGACTTACTTGATATCGGGCTGTTTCTCGATCCTTGTTGCTGGCCACAGGTTGCAGGGGGTGTAGATTCTTGATCCCCCTGATCCAGTGAGCTAGCCCGTTGTGCCGGGACTTGGTCCGCTGTGTTGTACGATTTGTTTATTTGGTTTTTGGGGAAACTCGTACTCCTTTGCTGTACGTTTTGGTTTTATCCGTTAGTAGTAAGTGCGTCCTATCTTTTAGTTCAAATCTGAATAACAATTTTTTTTTTGCCGTTGCACGCCACACTACATTTTTTCGTCCGCCGCGACGAGATCCTATTACAACTTTCGAGAAAGTGTTATGTTATTATTAACAATTTGAAAAACAATTTAAGGAAAGGATAAAGGAAAGGAAGGTGACTTACTTGTCAGGGTCTTGCAGTGTTGGACCTGTTATGTTTTATTTTAACAATTATTATATATTAAGAATATAGTTTATATATTTAATTGTATATGGTAAGTCGGTTAGTACAAAGGGACTTACCTTGGTGTGACCGTTGGGCGGTCGCTTCAATTGTTGTTTATCCGGTGACTGGGTGCAGGGGGCGTTGAGTGCCTGCTCCCCTGTTCAGCTTCAGTTGTGTTCTCTGATCAATTTTTATTGTTGAGCAATGTAAACTGTATGTGTGTCCCTTCGCAGTTTTACGTCGAATGAATTTTATATTTTTTCGCCGTTGACGTTTTATTTTATTATTCGACGCCAACACCGGTTTTTATTATTTTCTCTGCCAAGTAGAATTTGTATAAAGTAGTTTATGCAAATTAACTACTTGGCGAGTTGTTCTCCGTTTAAACGTAAAGAGGGGAACCTAACGAAAGGGGATTAGTGGATGTTGGGGGGACCTGGACTCAAGGTCGGTCCGTAACAGACCGTTTCTTGGTCGTTGTGGCTGGTTCCTGGGTGCAGGTTCCAATTTACCGATAGAGAGGGGAAATTCGTGGCTTATAGTGTGTTGGGCGAGGGCATGGATACGAGGTCCGTAACAGAAGTTGTAAAGTTCCATAGTTGTATTAGGGCCTTTAAGTCCACTAAATACCCGTATGTTGTTTTGGACTAGGCCCAAAATCCTTTCCGCACCCAACATAGTGGCGATGGGTTCTTCCGTCCCGCGTTCCGCGCATTTTCTCCTCGAGTGGCTTCTCCTTTGCATCGAGGAGTAGTAAAGTACGCGGGTTTATTATAATCCCGTAAAGAACTGACCGGACCCGTCTAACCGAAGTTCTGTTAATTACGGGTAGCGAACCAAAACAAGATAGGAAAAAAAAACGACCAAGGATGAGGAACGATACCAAATCTAAAAAGGAAACAAAAGGGATAAAGAAGAGAAAAGTGAAGACAAAAACCCGGAAAGAAACAATGGAAAGTATCTTGGTACAATAAATTTCGGTTATTAATTTCGTCCGGCGCTTATTATTTTCACAATTCCTTCTTTTGTTCGTCGCGTTTGAAATTCCGTTCCCAATTGATTATCTGTATTTTTTGCCTTTGACTTATGCTATTTAAATTATGGCGAACGCCTTTAATTTTTATTATTGCCAAGTAGTTTTTATGTAAATTTGCATAAAGTAGTTAATGCAAATTTACTACTTGGCGCAATTATACATCGAGAGGTATAAAGGGAAAATGTGGAGATGATTGTGGGTTTTGGCGTCCATAACAGGTCCCTTTACTTCCGATACGCATGGTGAACTCGAAATGTTCGTTCGTTCTCGTTAAATAGTTCCATATGTGGTTAACGATTATCACTCGCGGCGGGGGTTTGGACCGTATGTTGTATATATTAACAATTTAATTTTAAATATAATTAACAGGGAACGGTAAGGGAAGTGACTTTCTTGTACGGACCGTGGAGCGGTCGTTGTTGCTGGTCACTGGTATGCAGGTTGCAGGGGGCGTTGAGTTCTTGACTCCCACTGTTTAGCAGGCTAGTCTGTTAATGATGGTGATTGGAAGTGGAATCCGGTACGGTCGCACTTCTGATACTTTTATGTTATTTTATTTTGTTTTATTTTTTTGCTTGAGTTTTACTCTGCTGTTCCTCAGCTCTAGTCTTGTCTGTCATTAATTATTTTTTTGCAGTTGACGTTTTTATTTTTATTCGGCGCCAATACCTTTTTTTATTATTTTTTTTTGCAGAGTAGAATTTTCATAAAGTAGTTTATGCAAATTAGCTACTTGACGATATTTATTTCATTTACAGGTAGAGAGCGATAATTTGAGGATATTAGTGGGTGTTGGGCGAGGACATGGACGCGAGGTCCGTAACAATACGTTCCCCCCTTAAATAATGGTAGCTTCATTCTTAGAAGAGGAATGAAGCTTGGCTACAAAAGCATAGAATGTAGCGTTGACCCTTGTACTACCTTATAGGGCCCTTTATATTGGAGCTAATTTTTCTTGCTTTTGTGCGTTCCGTATTAGATCTTGTCGCCCACATGGAACGTGAATGGGCATGTCTTACGGTCATAGTACTCATTGGATTTCCTCTTGGAAGTTAATAGGTTATGCTTTGCTATCTCGTACGTATGTTGAAGTTTGTACTTCAATACCTAATGGTAACTGTCATGGTTATATACCGGTTCCGGAGGTTGCTTTATGTTCGCCGGTACCTCCGGGGAGAAGCCAAATAGACGGTCCATTAGCGTAGACGTAGTACATTCGTGTTTGAAGTTTTTTTATAAATATTTTGTTTAATTGAATTTGGGCTTAATCTCTTCGACCGAAGGGCTGTTATATACAAAATGTAATTTTATGAATTGTACATAAAAGAAGGGTACTCACAGTTATAGCTTCTTGCTGCGGCGGCTTTTGTTGAGCTTCGGTCAGCTGTTCTGGTTGCTGGGAGCGTTGGTTCTTGAACCCGCAGTTGTTTGTTGTAGTTGCAATCGCAAACAATCGATTTGGTAATCAAACTCTAATAATTTGTGATGGAATCTGGATAAACAGACGTAGATTAATTTTTTTTGTTTGAATATTAATTTGTGCAATTAAACCCTCCTACAAATGTCGCGGAGTTAGTCCGTACACTGGCATCTTTAATCATCAAGAAATTTTTTATACGGACACAGATCGATTAATGCTTCTGTGCGGTAATTAATGACATCTACGATATATTTACTTTGGCCTGTTAGGTATATATTTAATAAGTGATAGATTAGTTATTAAGAGACTTACGTGTGATTCGTCGAACGCTTGTCGCCTGACGCTTCTCCGCTATTCTGGTTGCATGGGGTTGTTGATTGCTTGAGCCCCCTGTTTATTTGTGTTCTTCTCCCTTCTCCTGTTATTTTTAAGTAACAATTTAAATATAATTTAAATATGGTATAAGTAAGAGTACGGGACTTACCTGGTGTTTTTTCTTGAAGTGTTGGACCGTTCCTTGGTCATTGTGGCTGGTTCCTGCGTGCAGGGGGTGTTGAGTTTTGATCCCCCTGATTCGGTACGCTGGTCCGTTGTTCCGGGACTTTGTGTTCATTCTTACCTGATTTAAAACAAAATGTTTGTATATATATATAAACTCTAATAATAATATAAAAGCACTAACAATATATTTACGCCTATCCAAATGAATTAAAAAGTTTGTAGAAAAATACGAGACCCTTGGGTTTCGGTTGATTTAGATTTGCTCCTTTGTTTCGAAAGATTTGCTCCGTTGTTTTCTTTATTTTATAAAATTTGTAAAACGTCCGTTCTATTTCCCATCTGGTTCTCTATTGAATTATTTATTTTTTGCCGTTGAAGATTTTATTTTTTATTCGTGTCTTTTATTATTATTTTTTCTGCGAAGTAGAATTAGCATAAAGTAGTTTATGCAAATTACCTACTTGACGATTGTTGCGGATTCGCAATTACATGCAGCGGGGAGAATCTAGTACGTTTATCGTCTAGTCCACTCCCCAACCAACACACATGACACACCTGTCAGAAACCAGCTGACAGTACATCATCAACTGCGTTGTTAATTCATTAATTAACATGTGACTAACGAATTTTAATTGTTCATCATAGCTACCATAGCCTTAAAATAAAATAAAGAGTATCTAGTCAATACTTGTGTAGTGCTCTCAGATCCAGGACATGTGTATCTTGCATTAATCGGCGATACCATTATTGACATCGGTGGAATTGTATCTGGATGTTGTGTCCGTCGTCCCTGTTGTCCAGAGGTAATTTGCGTTATCTAGACCATAACCATATCGTTCATTTAGAGCAGCGGACCGAGGGACAACTGAGAAGTGCTGCCATATCATCCCCGACGCCATCCCCATCATCGTCGGAGCTCATTAACTTCATGTCGGCCACTCGATTACCAACACGATATTTCCAATTTACCGGTAGAGAGGGGAAATTCGTGGCGTATATTGTGTTGGGCGAGGGCATGGACACGAGGTCCATAACAATACACTCAGGCAGACGGTACATTCGTTGATTTATCGGTGCTTGATCCTATATCACCGGTATATTCGACCGCGTTCTGGACCTCTTTGGGTCCCCTTGGTGCGGGTTGACTGGCTGTCTATGTCCTGACATCCGCTTCCTATGTTTTGTAAATTCAATGGAAAAGCTTACCGGATTTAATCTTGTTTGGGAAACTTCCAAACAGTTTCCCGGTCCATTAACTTCACAATTCCTAGACAGGAAGTCGTTCCCTAACAACCCATCTGCTGATAATCCCGGTAGGGAGTCTTGACAAAATCGTTTGGAGGGTAGTGTTGTGTAAATAACAATTTAAATAGTGTTGACAACGAAAGAGTGAACTAAAGTGACTTACTTGATATCGGGCTGTTTCTCGATCCTTGTTGCTGGCCACAGGTTGCAGGGGGTGTAGATTCTTGATCCCCCTGATCCAGTGAGCTAGTCCGTTGTGCCGGGACTTGGTCCGCTGTGTTGTACGATTTGTTTATTTGGTTTTTGGGGAAACTCGTACTCCTTTGCTGTACGTTTTGGTTTTATCCGTTAGTAGTAAGTGCGTCCTATCTTTTAGTTCAAATCTGAATAACAATTTTTTTTTGCCGTTGCACGCCACACTACATTTTTTCGTCCGCCGCGACGAGATCTTATTACAACTTTCGAGAAAGTGTTATGTTATTATTAACAATTTGAAAAACAATTTAAGGAAAGGATAAAGGAAAGGAAGGTGACTTACTTGTCAGGGTCTTGCAGTGTTGGACCTGTTATGTTTTATTTTAACAATTATTATATATTAAGAATATAGTTTATATATTTAATTGTATATGGTAAGTCGGTTAGTACAAAGGGACTTACCTTGGTGTGACCGTTGGGCGGTCGCTTCAATTGTTGTTTATCCGGTGACTGGGTGCAGGGGGCGTTGGGTGCCTGCTCCCCTGTTCAGCTTCAGTTGTGTTCTCTGATCAATTTTTATTGTTGAGCAATGTAAACTGTATGTGTGTCCCTTCGCAGTTTTACGTCGAATGAATTTTATATTTTTTCGCCGTTGACGTTTTATTTTATTATTCGACGCCAACATCGGTTTTTATTATTTTCTCTGCCAAGTAGAATTTGTATAAAGTAGTTTATGCAAATTAACTACTTGGCGAGTTGTTCTCCGTTTAAACGTAAAGAGGGGAACCTAACGAAAGGGGATTAGTGGATGTTGGGGGGACCTGGACTCAAGGTCGGTCCGTAACAGACCGTTTCTTGGTCGTTGTGGCTGGTTCCTGGGTGCAGGTTCCAATTTACCGATAGAGAGGGGAAATTCGTGGCTTATAGTGTGCTGGGCGAGGGCATGGATACGAGGTCCGTAACAGAAGTTGTAAAGTTCCATAGTTGTATTAGGGCCTTTAAGTCCACTAAATACCGGTATGTTGTTTTGGACTAGGCCCAAAATCCTTTCCGCACCCAACATAGTGGCGATGGGTTCTTCCGTCCCGCGTTCCGCGCATTTTCTCCTCGAGTGGCTTCTCCTTTGCATCGAGGAGTAGTAAAGTACGCGGGTTTATTATAATCCCGTAAAGAACTGACCGGACCCGTCTAACCGAAGTTCTGTTAATTACGGGTAGCGAACCAAAACAAGATAGGAAAAAAAAAAACGACCAAGGATGAGGAACGAGACCAAATCTAAAAAGGAAACAAAAGGGATAAAGAAGAGAAAAGTGAAGACAAAAACCCGGAAAGAAACAATGGAAAATATCTTGGTACAATAAATTTCGGTTATTAATTTCGTCCGGCGCTTATTATTTTCACAATTCCTTCTTTTGTTCGTCGCGTTTGAAATTCCGTTCCCAATTGATTATCTGTATTTTTTGCCTTTGACTTATGCTATTTAAATTATGGCGAACGCCTTTAATTTTTATTATTGCCAAGTAGTTTTTATGTAAATTTGCATAAAGTAGTTAATGCAAATTTACTACTTGGCGCAATTATACATCGAGAGGTATAAAGGGAAAATGTGGAGATGATTGTGGGTTTTGGCGTCCATAACAGGTCCCTTTACTTCCGATACGCATGGTGAACTCGAAATGTTCGTTCGTTCTCGTTAAATAGTTCCATATGTGGTTAACGATTATCACTCGCGGCGGGGGTTTGGACCGTATGTTGTATATATTAACAATTTAATTTTAAATATAATTAACAGGGAACGGTAAGGGAAGTGACTTTCTTGTACGGACCGTGGAGCGGTCGTTGTTGCTGGTCACTGGTATGCAGGTTGCAGGGGGCGTTGAGTTCTTGACTCCCACTGTTTAGCAGGCTAGTCTGTTAATGATGGTGATTGGAAGTGGAATCCGGTACGGTCGCACTTCTGATACTTTTATGTTATTTTATTTTGTTTTATTTTTTTGCTTGAGTTTTACTCTGCTGTTCCTCAGCTCTAGTCTTGTCTGTCATTAATTATTTTTTTGCAGTTGACGTTTTTATTTTTATTCGGCGCCAATACCTTTTTTTATTATTTTATTTTGCCGAGTAGAATTTGCATAAAGTAGTTTATGCAAATTAGCTACTTGACGATATTTATTTCATTTACAGGTAGAGAGCGATAATTTGAGGATATTAGTGGGTGTTGGGCGAGGACATGGACGCGAGGTCCGTAACAATACGTTCCCCCCTTAAATAATGGTAGCTTCATTCTTAGAAGAGGAATGAAGCTTGGCTACAAAAGCATAGAATGTAGCGTTGACCCTTGCACCGGCTGTGGTGCGTAACTTTCTTTTGTTTTTCGTGGTTTGTCTGTTTTTTGCCTCCTCTAATCGTAGTAGGGTTTCAGCTTGTTGTTGTGCACCACGTTTCCTTTTTCCTACCTTCACAGCCGTGAACGTCCTAGTGTTGTTACCCGTCTGTTCAGGAAAATTTTTTACCTGCGAAGGGTTTGGCAGTGAGTGTTCCACCAAGGCTTCGCCTTCTTTAGCCTTCTTCGGCTTGTGAGATATCGTCTTGGGGTTGGGGAACTTGTAGTCCGACAAGTTTTCGGAGCTTTTCCGATTCATGGGTAGGGTATCCGGTATACTACCGACCGCCGTCTGGACCTTTTTGGGTCCCTTGTTGCGGGTTCCCAACTGGATGCCTTATGTCCTGACATCCGCTTCCTCCCCTTTGTAAACTTAATGGAAAATTCCAAACAGTTTCCCGGTCCATTAACTTTACAATTCCTAGACAGGAAGTCGTTCCCTAACAACCCATCTGATGATAATCCCGGTAGGGAGTCTATCACCTGAAAACTACAGGAGATTTGTTGAGGAAATTTGAATATTGCCTTATAATTAGCCCATAGACTTGCCCTTGCCAAAAAGCGTTTGGAGGGTAGTTGCTTTTTCTGTGACCAATGTGGTTCCATGTTGGAGTGCCTTCAGCTTAATAAGGCTGATCTCCGCACCTGTATTCACTACTAGACGTGTAGTGTTTCTACAACCGATGTCTAATGAGTGCTGGACAACTGGAACTTTCGTTGGTGGGAGTTGAGGACAGGTTTCATTAGTTGTTGACTTTAGTTCGGTCAGGTTGGGGAATTCCGACCCAGGCTTTAGTGGTTCACCACTGTCTCATATTATTTCCAATTAAACATAAAACAAAAGAAACTAAACTTAATAACAGTCCTTCGTGGACGACTTTGACTTTTATTTAAAATTATTTTAGTTTAAACAAAAAATTCAATGATTCAATTACGTCCTCCATAGACGGGTTTTTGACCTCCACTTCAGAACAGATCAAAAAAAAAACTACAAAAAAAAAGAACTACTAAGAAAAAGACTACTCTCTCTCCCTCCATGTCTTGCCATCTCGCCACTACTCCGAAAAGAAATCGTACCTAACCGACCTTTCGAAATCAACACGATGCAGGTTCGTGCCTCAGCTCGTATTTAATTCTAGACGATATAAAAGGATTCGAGAATACAATCAAAAATCAATGTAGAGTATTAATTTAATGTGGGGTATTAAATAATAATATAATTTATATTCTTTACTCCTTCTCGGTGGGGCAATGTTGATGGCGATTAAAGGTACTTGTACAATCGTTAATTCATGTAGATTATTAAATTAATGTAGAGTAATAAATAAAAATAGAGTTTATATTCTTTACTCCTACTCGGTGAGGTAATGGCGATGGGGGAGGCTATCACGTAACAAGGGGAATTTTGGGGATTTTGGGTGAGGCCTTGGACGTGGAGTCCGTAACAATATTCTACCAGTTTTCCAACGGAATGATGTTAGATATAATTTTACAATTTAGTTAATCACAATATATATTGGTAAAGTAATATATTTAAATAGTAAATAAAGGGCTTATTTGTATTGACCGTGGAGCGGTCGTTGTTGCTGCTGCTGTCTCTGCTGCTGGCAGGTTGCAGGGGGCGTTGAGCGTTGTGCTCCCCTTTTCAGCTTACTTCTGAATTACACTTAAAACTTATTGATATTTTGGATCCGGCTGAATGTTGTTGCGTTGGATGTTGTTGTTCAATATGGTAACCGTCACCGACTTCCATGAGGCTTCACCATTGATAAACCTTGTGGCTGTGTGGAGGGATGTACAATTGAGCACTTGGATCTGTTGTACAATGGTTTTACAATTTAATTTAAATGATATATATTTTATTTATATATTTAAATATATTCAAATGGTGTTGTAAGTGAAGAGAATTGACTTACTTGATTATCTTGTGCGATCGTAGAGCGGACGCTGTAGCTACTGCTGGCTGGTTGCAGGGGGCGTAGAGACTTGTGCTCCCCTGTTCTGCTTCAGTTGTGCTTTTATTGGAACTTTCACGGATTCGTCCAGTGTAAGGAACTTTTCGTTAATCGTCCGTCTTATTTCGGAGTTTTACGTCGAATATCTTTTTTTATTATTGCCGTTGACGTTTATTTTTTTATCCAGCGCCAACGCCGTTTTTTTTTTACTTTTCTACCAAGTAGAATTTGCACAAAGTAGTTTATGTAAATTAGCTACTTAGCGATTTGTTTTCCTTTTACGGGTAGAGAGCTTAAATTTACGAACGGGAATTAATGGGTGTTAGGAGCGGACATGGACTCGAGGTCCGTAACAAGCCTACTCACTAGTACGGCTAGTTGGCGTAGGGACGTTAGAGCCTCGGGCCTCTACCCACTACTGTGCCTGTATCGCCGTTTAGGATTTAAAGAGTTTTTCACTTTGAGTCCCCTGTTATTTCCTTTGTTCTTAGTTGTCCCGTGGTTTACGTCGCGGCGGTTCACTCACTTTATCATTGTTATAATTTAATTTAACAATTAGTATTGTGAACGAAATTTAAAGTGTAAGTTATTTTAATATATAATAATTTCCGTGGACTTGGTGTAGTCTGATCGCTGCTCTGGTCGGCGTTTCGGGTGTCCTAGTTGCAAGGGCTGCAGATTGTTTATCCCCCTGTTGTCTTCTGTCGTCTGGAACTAATGTTCTTGTTTCTTTTTTCACTCGCCGAACATGTATTATTATTTGCTCGGGTCCGTTCGTGAATGTTTTCCGATTACTTAATCCGTTTGTTATGGTCTCACTCGCTTACTCGCGTCCGCTGCTTATCAGCTTTTTCTCTGATTGAGTGGAGTATTTGGTTTAATTCCACTGTTGTTTTTCTTTCCCAATCCCTCTCTCCTCAAAAACAATTTTTTGTTTATTAACTTTTATTTTTTGTATTTTATTTCTTTATTTAGGTTTTAAATTTTGATTTATCCTGGCCACTAGTACCGCTAGTTGGCGTAGGGACGTTAGCACCTCGGGGCTCTACCCACCACTGGGCCTGTATCTCCGATTCAGATTTAATACAGCCCTTAGATGGTGGGTCACCGGCTGCGCCAAATTCGTTATAATTATTTTCAATAACAATTAAAATCAATTAAAAGTATAGAAACGGGACTTACTTGGGGTTCGTTGGCGGACCTCTTCTTCGGTCAACGCTTCCGGTATTCTCGTTGCAGAGGGTGTAGTGTTCTGGATTCCCCTGTTAACTCCCGTTGCTTTTGTTTTATAAGAAATTTAACAATTTGAAAAAGGGGTAAATGGACAAATCAGAAATGTAGGAACGGGACTTACTACTTTGGGATGTCAGATCTCTTCGGGGTCGACACTGCAGGTATTCTCGTTGCAAGGGGTGTTGAGTCTTGATCCCCCTGGTGTCGAGAATCAATTATAGTTCGTCGCTCCCGATTATGGAAAATCTATTAACGTCTTACTCGTATGGCAACCTTTTTTTCCGACTCATTTATTTTTCGTTTTCGCCGTTGACGTTTATTATAATTTATCCGGCGCCAACTCATTTTTTTAAAATTATTTTCCTTGGCAAGTAGAATTTGCATAAAGTAGCTTATGCAAATTAGCTACTTGACCATATTTCCAATTTACAGGTAGAGAGGGGAATTACGTGGAGTGGCGGATGTTGGGCGAGGGCATGTACACGAGGTCCGTGACACCTCGACACTGGTCACTATGTTGAACACAATGTTATATAGTTGGAGGTGTTTTGTCCGTCGTTTATTATACCGATCACTAAGTTGAACAGTCGCGGCGGCTTAGTATTTAATTTTCGTATCGGACTTTATCTATACCGCAAACCCACAATAGTGAGAGTAGTCAAGTCGCGGAGATTAAGATGGACCGGACATGTGGCGCGAATGGGCAACGATAGGACCGTGCATAGAATTCTTGACGGTAAGCCAACGGGAAAGAGACCGACTGGTCGGCAGCGACGGAGATGGGAGGACAATGTTAGGTTGGACCTCGAGGAGATCGGATCAGATGGTCGAACGTGGAAGGAGAGGGGCCCGGGACAGGGAACAATGGCGGAGTCGAGTCGGTGAGCTCATGAACTTTCGGGTTCCTACAGGCCAATAAATAGTAATAGTAATCGGATATTATCGCGTCCATTGCTTAGTATTTAATTTTCGTATCGGATATTATCGCGTGTGTTGTTTAGGAAAACTTTTTGCAATGCATTTATATTATTTTCCTTTCGCTTTGACGTCTTATTTAAACTTAGACGCCATCGTCTTTATTGTTTATTATTGCCAAGTCGTTTTTACGTAAATTTGCATAAAGTAGTTTATGCCACCGTTCCCTGTTCTGTGCACTTTTGTTTCACGCTTCGCCACTTGATCCGACCTCCTTAAGGTCGCGTCTTACATACCTATATATGAGTGATTGAGATAAGTATCTCAGTCAACAGATCTTTTCCTATGGCTATGGAGGAGACCAATCCTCTGATCATTTGGTTTTCTTTGTTCTCATTGTTTATAGTGTTATGAACAATTTAATAATATAGGTAATTTGTCGTGTAATAAAAGTTTAATCGTTTACGCAACTCGTTTTAGTTTTCATGGTTATATCGTTCGCCTTTTCCGACAAACGAGTCGGAAGTAAACATGGTCCTTTTTCGCAGAAAGCCGAAGTTTGTGTTTGTAAGATCGGGAGCATGTTGAATCCGTTGAATCCAAGTGACCTTACCAGGAACGGGTGACGATAAATTTGTATTTGTACGATCGATGCCTTTGGAGAATAAATAAATCCATGGTTCCGAATACAGCTGCAACGTTTCCGGTCTGCTCCTTAGAATTTCACATCGTTTCGACCTTAAGCGGGAAAATGTTGTGATTTCATTCGATGATATTATACGTTAAGTGAGTTGAACGTATCTATTGAAAACCGTTGCATATAAGTATGATCTTCTGTAGATTGTAAAGTTTCCATTGGGCCGTATAAGCAGGACCAATTTCGAAAAAGAGAACCAATGCTCCTTCCTTGAGTCGAACCTCTGGGGCCGACTCGTTTGTCGGAAAAGGCGAACGACAGAATACTCAAACTAAAGAAACTCCTTTTCGGTTCGAAACGAAACTTTATTATAACGAAAACGAAAACGATTCACACGATCTAATATGTTTCACAGAGAACGAAAAAACACTAATCCTTTGCATAATAATAATGGCAATCGACAACAAAAAACAATGACAACAAAAGCTAATGACAAATTAATAACAAAAAAGGCAAGTGCTGCCAAACATGCAAATTACTTATAAAATTATAACAATGAATAACAAAGACTAACAATACGAATAAATCTAAATAATACGAATAAATCTAAATATGCTAATTTTGTTCGACCGACTTTTAAATTACGACTGCTCGCTTACACGTTGGCGTAATTCGACTTTCGTGTCGTTTTGTTGATTGTTTTACGTCGAATGTCATATTTTTGTTTTTTGCCGTTGACTTTTTATTTTAGTATTCGACGCCAACGCCGGTTTTTATTATTTTCTCTGCCAAGTAGAATTTGTATAAAGTAGTTCATTTTAGTAGTATATTTATAAATTAACTACTTGGCGAGTTGTTCTCCGTTTAGAGGTAAAGAGGGGAAACTAACGAAAGGGGATTAGTGGGTGTTGGGGGGACCTGGACTTAAGGTCGGTCCGTAACAGTAATATAATTAACAATTTAATTTAAAATAAAAGTGAACGGTGAGGGAAGCGACTTACTTGGGGATCGGACTGTGGAGCGGTGATTGGCAGTGGAATCCGGTACGGTCGCACTACTGATACTTTTATGTTATTTTATTTTGTTTTATTGTTTTGCTTGAGTTTTACTCTGCTGTTCCTCAGTTCTAGTCTTGTCTGTCATTAATTATTTTTTTGCAGTTGACGTTTTTATTTTTATTCGGCGCCAATACCTTTTTTATTATTTATTTTGCCAAGTAGAATTTGCATAAACTAGTTTATGCAAATTAGCTACTTGACGATATTTATTTCATTTACAGGTAGAGAGGGGACATTTGAGGAAATTAGTGGGTGATGGGCGAGGACATGGACGCGAGGTGTTATATATATATTTTTACAATTTGAAATTTATATTAATATATTGGTAATATATTTAAGGTAAGTGAATTGGCAAGTAGAGGACTTACTTGTTTTGACCGTGGAGCGGTCGTTGTAGCTGCTGCTGTCTCTGCTGCTGGCAAGTTGCAGGGGGTTTGAGCTTTGTGTTCCCCTGTTCAGCTGGTAATTCTTTTTATTTCTCAATTATCCTTCTTTTAAATCCTGTATTATAACGTCTAATTCTGTTTTTCTGTTACGAATCATTTTAGTGCCGATTTGATTTCTTAATGACTGTTTTTTGATCATTCTCTGTTGATACTTCCTTAAACTCTATTGAACTTGTTCTTTAATTTTTGAACCAATACTATTTCACTTTATTCTTTCAATAACGCAGCTCGGAACGTTTGTTATGGTTTTCACACCGTTTAACAATATAGTAAATATATTTAAATTTAATATAGTTGAATATATTGATTTAATTATGTATATTGTTATGCCTGGACCTTGTGCCTGGGCCGGCTATACACTTTTTTTTTTATAGGGATTGCTGGGTCGTTGGGCCAGATATGGTTTGTGGGTAAAACCTCCGGCGTTACCCTCGGACCAGTTATACGAGGTTTATAGAGAGAGGGATATAATTTTTTCAAAACAATGGAGGTCTGATACCTCGGCTGGATATTTTATTAATTGTTCCTTTCAATATTATTTTACACACTTATATTAATGTTCTATATTTATTAAATCGATGTTCCTTTCAATATTATTTTACACACATATCAATGTTCTATATTAATTAAATCGATGTTCCTTTCAATATTATTTTACATACTTATATTAATTTTCTATATTAATTAAATCAATGTTCTTTTCGATATTATTTTACACACTTATTTAATCTTCTCTTTTCAATCGGGACTATACACATTTACTTTTCAATTTAATCTCTACTTTTCAATAGGGACTATACAACGGAAAGGACGCGCATCGATCGGCGGCTGATCTTATTCTCTCTTAATTCAAATTCTTTTTCGCTTCTTGCCTCCTTCCTTGGCTGACTATCTCAGCGCTACCTAACTTTGCTTAGCATACAGAAACGGAGAACCGCTACCCGGCTCCCTGGGATTCCGGTTTCACAAACTGATCGTACGACTGGTCGTTTCTGTGAGCTTAGCAGAATGTCTCCTATTGATCGTGTAAACTATGGGGCTTTCGTTTTTGTTGATTAGGCAAATGTTGCCTTCGGATCATGTTTATACTATGGGCTTTGAATTATTCTGTGTGTTAAGCACAATTGTTTCTCTATACTTTGGGACTTGTAATATTATGTGAGTTAGGCAAATTTGTTTCTTTATGGATGGATATCATATTATGGGACTTGGAATATTTTGTGAATTAGGCAAAACTGTTTCCTTATGGATGGACATCATATTATGGAACTTGGAATATTTTGTGAAGTATGCAAATATTTCTTATGGATGGATATAGGGTTAAAGTTTCAAAATAGGTTTTTCGCTGATGGATTCGGAGCACCCATAACACGTCCCCCCTTCAGACACATCTAAGGGTGCCTTACCCTTAGATTGGACTTAGGTGTTTTCAACTCAAAAACCTCTGCCAACTTGGGCTCTGGTGTTCTTTCCACTTCCTTAGGTCTGGGTCAACTCGGTTCCTTCTGTTAAAGCACCCGTTAAAATGGGTTATGGTTGTCCTTCCAGGTCTACACTTGCATTTCCAGATGACATAGGCAATCCCTATTAGACTTAAGACTCCAGTTACAGACATCAGGATCCCCTGTGTTCGCTCTGGTATCTTTTGTAGGGCCTTTGACCAGAAGGTTTGTTGATTCTGTATTTCTAGGGATAGGTCTTGCAGCTCATGGATGCTTTTGGCTGTGATTTTGGACATTGGTTCCCTTTCAATTGCTATTTCGTGTAACCTTGCGTTGACGCAACAGTCCCCCAAATCGCCATATGAGTGCTTGTCTCGCACGTGTTTCTCGGCGCCGACTCCCACCGTGTTCATTGTCTTATCGTATGTTTCCAATTTACAAGGGCCGTTAATTATGACAATGCCCGTACCAAAAAGCTGCCCCGTCTCTGTCCCGTTCTGGCATTTACATTCAAAGTTCGTTTCTTGAGTAGTTGTATATAGAAAGGAATTATCCTTGATTCTATGAAATACCTAAATATGATTTATTTATGATTAAATATATATAATTATAAATATAGGCGACATACTCACGTTTTTTTTCTTTTTGTTTTTCTTAAACACGTATCCTTCTTCCTTTTTCGGTTTTTTTCCCTTTTTATTTTTCTTATATTTTTCGCCGTTGGTTAGTATTTTTGAGATCGTTGTTTTCTTTTCAACATTTTACGACGAATTCAATATAATTTTATTTCTCTGTTATTCATCTATTCTTCGCCGTCTGTTTTTTCTTTCATATAGTATTTTTTAGTTTTGTTTTTCCAGCATGTAGCGCTCTTTGTTCTGTTGTTTTTTTTTATTGTATTTGTTATTATAATTTTTTTAATTATATTACTTTCCACCACGAGCTTCCAGGAGAGGGGTGGGTTTAATTATACAACACGTATTGTTACACGTAAATCTTTGTTACACGGAGAAATATAAAATAATATTAATCAAGATTGGTTGTTATATATAATTTTAACAAATTAATATAATTTTTTAATTAGGTAGGAGACTTACTTGTATATGTGTGTCTTCGGACCCTCTCGGTCGACGTTTCCGCTCTTCTTGTTGCAGGAGGTGTACGATTCTTGCGATGTGTTAGACTGCACTTGATTCGCGTTCCTGCGGTGCGTAGGTCAGACGCGGCGGGTTTCGATTAATTGTAACGTGACTTAACTGAATTAGTCGTTGTAATTGTCTTTTCTTTAAATCGGTATCGTTCATGTGAAGCGTTGTTCAGCCCCGGCGATATTGTAATTACACGCGTTGACGATTTTTCAATTACTCGTTCCGTACTTCGATTACTGAAAACTTGTTGTCAAAGTTTTCTGACGTCTTGTCTTATATTTCGTCGCCAACTTTTTATTTAAATTATTGCCAAGTAGTTTATGTAAATTTGTTATATATATTTTAACAATTTAATATAGTAATATAGTAAAAGGGGTTTAAGTAAGGGTACTAACTTACTTGGGCGGACCGTGGAGCGGTCGATGTTGCTAGTCCCTGGTGTGCAGGTTGCAGGGGGCGTCGTCTCATGGCTCCCTGTTCAGCTGGCTGTTTGTTGATGATGGTTGGTGGGTTTTACTTTTGTTTTGTTAAACACTTTTTTATCACTTTGTAAGTCCCTCTCTTCTCGTTCAATATTCCAATTATATCTTGGTAATTACATGCATAGAGGGACTGTTATATTCTCATTCTGAGATTGGTAACCCAAAAAAGTACTCACAGCAGTTTGTCGTGGATATAAATGTTGTCCGCAGCGCCAATTTTAGTAATGCCTTATGTGGCAAATACATATATCAATATATTACACGTCCTCTCAGGAATTCCGCAGTTGCCCGATGCTCTTATCCGCATGGACTCAGAACCAAACCGCCATCTCCTCCACTGATGGATCACAGTCAGGGAAAAAAGGGGCACTGTCCTCCTGTTTTGGAGCGCCATTCGTTGCCCGTTGTTGCAAATTATAAGTCTCGTCTCCGCTAGCTAATACTCTTGCTTCCTTAGTGGTGTTGTTATGTACCGCAGCAGCGGTAGATGATACGGGGGCAAACTGTACCGCCCGAACCAGTTATCTCGCCCCAGCTGCAGCTAGAAACTATTTAGTGAATTTGAAACGAGCTTACCGTCACTCTCCGCTTATATGCGTACTGGATTCCCTCCAGTTCCATGTTACGGCCAGAATCAACGTCCGCCGGCAACGGAACCTCTCGACATCAGCGGCCAGACACCAAAACGAAATTCGACAGCAAAACACCAAACAAATTAACTTTTTGTACAACTGTCCTTCATGGACAACTTTCTACTTTATTTTACACTTAACTAGTTTCACAAACAATTACTTTTACAAAAGGAAATTATTGTAAGTCCTCCATGGGCGGGTTCTTCAGTTCATCTTCTTTAATCTCTTGTTCACGAACAAAGAACAGACAAATAACAGCCAAAAAGAAAAGAAATAGCTCCAAAAAAAACTACTCTCTCTCTCTCTTTCTCTTCATCAACCACTCCGAAAGGAAACTCCACCTAACCGACCCTCTGCAATCAACACACTGTTGGTAATGGGGATCCAAGAATACAATTACTGAGCAATATGAATTAAACTAATGTATAATTTATAAACAAATACTATAATATATATACCATAAAAATTGATTGCAAATAAATACTATACTAACCAATTGCAAAACCATAATAAGGTAGTTAACATATTAAGCATCAAAATGAAGATATAAGCAAAGGCTATTGTGCAACAGGGGGATTATGGTGGAGAGTGTGGGTGTGGGGTCCTTAACAGTATGCTCACGGTTTTTCTTGTCCTTGTTAGCTCCATGTTGAGCCGTTGTGATTTTCTTCAAACATAACGCATCCATGTTTTATCGTTTATCTTTACCTCTCTGCAGTTTGTCTATCTGATTCCAAGATTTACGTGTCTGTGTACGTCGTCGGGCCGTGTCCTGGTCGACGGTACGAGTCTTCTGGTTGCAAGAGATGTTGATTCTTGATTCCTCTGTTTATTTAAATTGTACGCGGTTTGTTATGTTATTTGTTAACAATTTAAACAATGTTGAGAAAACAAAAGAATAATTAGGGGAAGGTGAATTAAAGTGACTTACTTGACAGATTCTGGAATCGCTGGACCATG
Source organism: Microdon myrmicae (assembly GCA_963931805.1). Classification (NCBI taxonomy): domain Eukaryota; kingdom Metazoa; phylum Arthropoda; class Insecta; order Diptera; family Syrphidae; genus Microdon; species Microdon myrmicae. Next base: position 57,042,452 of record OZ007498.1, on the reverse strand, counting down.
GACCGGTCGTTACTGTTGGACTCCTTTGTACGTTCTCACTATCTGCTTCGAACGTCTTTCAAGTGGTCTGGTATATCTTCAAAAAAGCTTGTTCGGCGATTTCTTTCCCAAGTAATGGAGTTGGTGCCCAATGTGGCGCAAGAGGGTCCCAGGTTCTCCTTTATTTTCTTTCTCAATTGAAGTTGGGTTTTAATTGATGCTTTCGCCTTCCTTTTTTTCCGTTTCTCGGTTTTTGATCCCCCTCTTGTCTTTTTGTTGTGTCCGGTCCGTTGCTTCAGGACTCGCTTTATTTTATTATTTCTCACTTCGGGAAATCGCGTTATTAAATTTCACTTCTAATTATCACTGTTATATATAATTTTCATAATTTGAAATATAATAATACATATTTAAGGTAAAGTAATATATTTGATTAGGAGTTAATAAGGAAATATATTTAATGTTTTATTGGTAGATTGTAAGTGATTAGACTTACTTAGTTGACCGTGGAGCGGTCGCTTACTGTTGCGGGTGGTTTCGGCTGCAGGCAGGTTGCAGGGGGCGTTGAGCGTTGTTCTCCCCTGTTCAGCTAGCTGGCCGTTTTTAGTTGTTGTTGATAATTTAAACGAATATTTTGTTCATATCTCCAGATTTTAATTGTTAAAATGGGGCATACGTTAACCACCATATATTAAACGACTTATCGGTGTCGAATTGAAGATACACAAGGTTCAAATTGCTGCAATTGTATTCTCCGTTGTGTTTCGTCGTTTTACGTTGAATGTCAAATATTTTATCATTTTCGCCGTTGACGTTTATTTTTTATTCGGCGCCAACGTCGTTTTATTATTTTTCTGCCAAGTAGAATTTGCACAAAGTAGTTTATGCAAATTAGCTACTTGTTGATTTGTTTTCCCTTTACAGGTAGAGAGGGGAAATTTGCGAACGGGAATTAGTGGGTGTTCGGCGAGGACATGGACGCGAGGTCCGTAACATTACGACCGTTACGTCGGGAATCGCGTTAGTAACTTTCGCTTTTAATTAGTATTTTTGTTATGACCGTTACTTCGGGAATCTCGTTATTAAATGAAGGTTTAATTTTTACGTCCGTTTCGTTGTACTTTTTTTTTAAATCTGTTGTATAAGTTTCACAATTTATGTACTATATTAATAAATAAGTAACAGAAGTAAGGTAAGTGAATTGACTTACTTGGTGTTATGGTTATTTATCAACAATTTAATATTTAAATGTAGTTAATATATTTATATATGAGAATTTGAATATATTTAAATGTAAGTGAATGGACTTACATGGGTTTAGTCGACCGTTGAGCGGTCGCTGTGTTGCTTGATTGTTCGGCGACTGGTTGCAGGGGGCGTTGAGCGTCGTGCTCCCCTGTTCAGCCTATGACTTATATTGATAGTGAAGTCGACCGTGGAGCGGTCGTTGTAGCTGGTCTCTGGTGGCAGGTTGAGGTTTGTGCTGCCCTGTTCAGCTGGCTGTTGGTTGTTGATTGGGGTTGATGGTTGTTTAACTCAATAGTCTGTGACTTCTATTGTATCCTTATTTAAATAACGTTCCTAGTTTAGTCGAATCTCTACCAGTGACTATGGTTTGGGCGGAATATACGATTTTACACTCTTGATTGTTTTACGAAGATTGACAGATTTGTCGTTTTCGCCGTTGACGTTTATTATTTTATTCGGCGCCAACGCCTTTATTTTTTTATTTTTTACTGCCAAATAGAATTTGCATAACGTAGTATATGCAAATTAGCTACTTGTCGATTTTTCTTCCCTTTACAGGAAGATGGGGGAAATTTGCGTAAATTAGTGGGTGTTGGGCGAGGACATGGGCGCGAAGTCCGTAACAAATCTCATATATTTTTCCGCTGTTGACGTTTTATTATATATTCGGAGCCAACGCGTTAAATTTTTATTTTTCTTGTCAAGTAGAATTTGCGAAAAGTAGTTTACGCAAATTAGCTACTGACGATATTGATATTTTACAGGTAGAGAGGGGAAATTCGTTGCTCATTCGCGTTTTTTTTTTTTTCTTCTACATTAACGCGCGCACAAAAGGGGATTTTGAAGTACACTGAAATGTCAGAGCACAGTGCGAGCGGATGGAAAGGAAGTGGATAAGGAAAGGAGGTGTCGATGTATATTGGTCTTGAATGTCTGGACATCACAACGGCCAGGAAACACATGATCAGGAAGAACATTCCACATTCGTGTGGTTCGGCTAAAGAATTACTCTCTATGTTTATTTGTGCGCCTAAAGTCTACTTTCAACGTGAACTGATGCGCATTCACAGATTGACGGGTATCGCGGGAAAATGTCTGAAGGGGTGGAACACATTCAGCAAGTTCAGTTGAACAACGACCGTGATAATACCTATAGAAAAGAGATAGGCATGATACGTTGCACCTGTGTTCCAACGACGGAATTGACCGACATACGACTGGGTTCCCAATAAGTTTCACTGCTCGTTTTGCATCCTGTCAAGCACGTGTAGGGTAGTTTTAGATGCGCCTGACCAAATATGGGAGTTGAACGCCACTTTTGGACGAATATACGCCTTGTAAATAGTGGCCAGGTTGGATGTTTTGCATCTCTTAAGGAACCCCATCCATTTGGTTGCACTTTTCGCATTCGCAGGTCGAATATAGAATATTTTATCATTATCGCCTTTGACGTTTATTTTTTATCTGGCGCCAACGCCGTTTTATTATTTTTTTCTCTACCAAGTAGAATTTGCACAAAACAGTTTATGCAAATTAGCTACTTGGCGAGTTGTTCTTCTTTTAGAGGTAGAGAGGAGAAGCCAACGAAGGGGTTTTGTGGATGTTTGGGGGGACCTGGACACTAGGTAGGTCCGTAACAGGTCGTAGATAGTCGTGTTCCCCTGTTCAGCTTCAGTCCGTTGGGGCTTGTTGTGGTTACGCCGTAGCTGTTGGAAGCGGTCCCTTGTCAATTATTTCCTTTTGATTTGTTCCCTTTTGTTTGACTGTGATTGCCTTTTTGTTTTTTTGTTATTATTCTTTCGACATCTGTTCTCTTCGAAGTTTAACGTCGAATCTCAATGGTATTTTCATTTGGCGTTTACATTTATTTAGTTATCCGGCGGCGACGCCGTTTTATTATAATTTTTCTACCAAGTAGAATTTGCGCAAAGTAGTTTATGCAAATTAACTACTTGGAGAGTTGTTTTCCTTTTACAGGTAGAGGGGGGAACTTACGAAAGGGGTTTCGTGGGTGTTGGGTGGGGGCTGGACGGGAGGTAGGTCCGTAACAATACCTTCCCCCCTTAAATAATGACAGCTTCATTATTAGAAGAGGAATGAAGCTTGGCTACAAAAGTATATAACTGCAGCGTTGAACCCTACACCGGCTGTGGTGTATTATTTTCCCTTGTTTTTCGTGGCCTGTTTGCTTTTGGCCTCCTTTATTCGTAATAGGGTTTCAGCCTATTGTTGTGCAGCACCACATTTCCTCTCCCTACCTTTACGACGCTATTTACCGGACTATTTATTTGTACTATCTTATAGGGACCCCTCCACATGGGAGCTAATTTTCCTTGCTTATGAGCGTTCCGTATTAAAACTTTGTCACCCACATGGAACGTGAATGGGCGTGTCTTACGGGTCGTAGTGCACTTTCGACTTCTTCATGGAAGTTAACAGGTTACGCCTTGCTATTTCGTACGTATGTTGAAGTTTGTACTTCAATAGCTTTATGGTAACCGTCATGGTTGTATACCGGTTCCGGAGGTTGCTTTGTACTCGTCGGTATCTCCGGGGTGAACCCAAATAGACAGTCAAGTGGTGTAAGTTTAATACCTTCGTGTACATTGGTGTATACGAATGTTGCCGTCTTCAGGCACTGGTCCCATGATTGGGAATTTCCATCCACAATACTTCGCAGGTAATCTACGAGTGGGCGATGGGCTCGTTCTATGGCTCCATTCGATTGTGGGTGGTACGCTGAGGTTTGTAATTTTTTAATACGGAGCAGTTTGCACACGCTTTTAAACAAACTGCTTAGGAAATTGCTTCCTTGATCGGTGACCAACTGCTTCGGAACACCATACCGAGCAATTATTTGGTTGTTATTTATTAAGGGTAAGTTGGGTGACTTACGTGAGTTTAGTCGACCGTTGAGCGATCGCTGGAGGTGCTGCTGGTCAGCTGTTGGTTGTTCGGCGACTGGGTGCAGAGCGCGTTTATTGGTTGCTCCCCTGATCAGCTTTCTTAAACTTTAAGTCTATTTGTTTTGACTTTGCGTGTATTCGCGTGTGTAGTTTTGTAGCGATTCTAACAGATACACACGATTCACAAGCGAAATAGTGAAGAACACGAACGAAAAATCGAATAAGAAAAATACATCAGAACCGTATACCAAGCGATAAATAACAAAAAAATAATTCACACCAGTGGAATATAATCGGGTTTGGAAATCAAATTCTAAACACGGTCAGTAGCCTGGTGTGTAACGCTTAGGTAAAATTTTTTTCGTGATTCGAGCTGTCATAGCGTCAGTTCGAATCACACGATCTTCTTCACTATTATTTCAAACGCTATAGTTTAACGTTATTAATTTCAAAGTTTTAACGTCGAATCAATGTCGAATGTCGAATGAATTATTATTTATTTTCTCCGTTGACGTTTTATTTTTTTATGTGGCGCCAACGCCGTTTTATTATTTTTTCTCTACTAAGTAGAATTTGCACAAAGTAGTTTATGCAAATTAGCTACTTGGCAAGTTGTTCTCCTTTTAGAGGTAAAGAGGGGAAACTAACGAAAGGGGATTAGTGGATCTTGGGGGGACCTGGACTCAAGGTCGGTCCGTAACACATTGCACCTTGGTAGTGTGGGAGTCTCATCACAAATTTGCGGAATACGGCTCAAGGTATCCGGATTAGTGTTGTATTTACCGGGTTTATACTCGATTTGGTAGTCGAACTCCAGTAGTTTGCGATGAAACCTTAGTAAACGTGACGTGGGGTCTTTCACGTTGAATACTCCCTTTAACGGTTTGTGGTCCGTGCATATAGTAAATTTTCTCCCTTGTAAATAACAACGGAAATTCTTAGCCGCCTAAACAATGGCTAATAACTCTTTCTCGATTGTAGAGTAGTTCTTTTCCGCCTTATTCAAGGTTCGGCTGGCATATGCAACTGGTTGGTCCTTACCTATTTCGTCTTGCGACAGTACGGCACCCAGTGCTTCATTACTAGCATCCGTGGTCAGATTAAAGGGTTTGGTAAAATCTGGATAGATTAACGAGTGGCAACGAGATCAATAAACCCTTTATGTTATCAAATGCTTGTTGGCATTTGTCTGACCAGGTAAATTTGACGTCCTTCCTTAACAAATTTGTTAAGGGGCGTACTATCTTCGAAAAATTTTGAATAAATTTTCGATAGTAGTCCGCCAAGCCTAGAAACGATTGGACGTGCTTTACCGTTTTGGGAATGGGGAAATCTCTGACATTAGCTGTCGTGTCTGGATTTGGCATTGCCCCCTTTTCGGAACAAACATGTCCCAGGTATACTACTTTCTTCTGGAGGAACTTGCATTTCTCTGGTTGCAACTTGAGGTTGTGGTATCTAATTTGATCGAATACTTTCCGGAGTTTGTCATTATGGTGTTCTAGGTTTTTCCCATATATGACAACGTCATCCAGATAAACAAAGCATTCGATTCATTGCAACCCGGTTAGGACATGGTTCATGAGTCTCTGAAACGTAGCTGGTGCTCCCTTCAGACCAAATGGCATACGTTTAAACTCATAGTGACCGTAATTTGTGCTGAACGCTGTCTTATTTTGATCCTTCGGATCTACTAAGACAGTGGTAGCCGCTGGCTAAATCGAGCGTGGAAAAATAGCGTGAGTGACCGACCTAAGTGGAGTTCCTCGTGTAATTGTGTCAACCTTGGATCTTTTGGTAATTTCTCCTCTGAGAATAAATGTCGGATATACTGGAGGTGTTCTCCCTCCGAAGGTTTTTTATCCGCATTGTATTCCGTAGAACGGTTGTCCTCATTTTCCAGCGGAAAGGTGGAAAAGTCCTTCATTGGATGTAACTCCACCATGATTCGGTCTATTGTTTGGAGGTAGTTTGCGATATTGAGTACCTCAACTTGGGCACTCTTCGCTTTACCTACAATACAATTGGATATGAAAATCCCTGATTGTATTGCTTTAGGTACTAGAATTACTTCTTCCCGGATTTCCATGGGGAGTCTCAGCATTTTTTGTGAACGTGCCGGTATTATCGCCCCTTTGTTCAGAAAAATGTCTACCTCCGAAGCGTTTGGCAGTGTGTTCCATCACTGCTTCTTCTTCGTTAGCTTTCTATGGTTTGTCAGCTATCAATATGGGGTTGGGGTGCTTGGGGCCTGACAGTGTTTGTAAGTCCTCCACCACGAACTAGTGAAAATTTGCTTTTCGTTGTTTTACGAAATCTCCACTTTTTAATTGTTCGCCGTTCGAAGTTTAACGTCGAATCTCAATTGTGTTTTCACTTTCCGTTGACGTTTATTTATTTATCTGGCGCCAGCGCCGTTTTATTATTATTTTTTCACCAAGTAGAATTTGCACAAAGTAGTTTATGCAAATTAGCTACTTGGCGATTTGTTTTCCTTTTAGAGGTAGAGAGGGGAAACTTGCGAAAGGGGATTAGTGGATGTTAGTGGGGACCTGGATGCGACGTAGGTCCGTAACAGAGAGTGTAGTATTTTTTGTCTCTCTGGTTAATATTATATGACTCACCCGTGGTTAATTAAACATTCGATACTGGTTCACATGCCATACAACGATACACAGTGAACGAGTGCGGACGTGTTTTCGGTTCGGCGGTCGAATTAAATGAAAAAAAGTTGCTTTTATGTGTCGCGAGTGGCTGAAGTATTATAAAGAGACTATTTGTGGACAAATAAATTACAGTAATAAAAACAGTCAAAACAAAGTAAATGTAAATAAATAAAATCAATTAAAAGAGAACGAAGCCACGTGTTGTGACAGTTAAAACGAAGAACACAGTTTAATACAAAAGGTGTGTGAGTAACACGTTAACGGTATCTACGTGTGAGTGCGCGAACATTGTGAGTGTGTGCGCGAGGCCACAATCTGTTTGTCACAAAAAAAGTGGAAAAAAAGAATGAAATAAAAAAATAAAAAAAAAGTTAGAACACGCGGTTCATGATATGGACGTAAAACAAATTGATGCCAAAATGGCAAATCGGAGAAGGCAAAATACGGACCTAAACCTAAAGACTAAACGCGTTAAAACAAATGAAAATAAGAATACAGACACGTCGATTGTAACCAACGATGACAAAGACAACAGCAACCAACGAAGGCAGAGAAAACACGGCTAGATAAGGAAACTAAACAGAAGGAATCACATCAACAACAACAGCAGGAACCAAATCAACAGCACGAATCACACCAACAGCAGGAAACATCTCAGCAGGTGCCAGTCAAAAAAGGAGAAAGTACCTCCTATTTACATTAGCTACATGGAGACAAAGGATGTCATAAAATTGGGTGAGTTGACATACAAAACTTTTAAAACAAAACGAATAAATGTTTTTAAGATAAGTTTACGAGGTAGGTCCGTAACAGATTTTTCTTATTTACCGATAGAGAGGGAAAATTAAAGTTTTGGGGTTTAGTTGTTGGGCGAGGGCATGGACACGCGGTCCGTACAGGTTTATCTGATCATTTAACGATATCTTCGCTGTTATCGATAAAATCGTCTTGTTCACTCGTTCTATTTTTCCGTTGCGTCTTTCCACACCCGTTGTACTTAATACGTGATCGATGGCGTTCGCTTTCATGTACTCTTCGAATGCTTTAGTTATATTATTTTTATTATATTTTTTCACAAAACTAAATTAACTTAGTCACGGTTTTTTTTTGGCAAAAACTAAATTAGATTACTTTTTATTCTTCATGTAGTTGTTATGATCCGGCGCCGTGCTTTCTCGGTTGAGGGAAGAGCGTGGACCTTTTATTTTTCCTTTATTTAATATTCTTTAAAGAAAAAAACTATTCCGTCTCTTCGGTATTATTTAATTATTTATTTTAACCTCTCAAACTAAAACTTCCAAACTGATAACTCAAACTCAAAAACTGAACTTAAAACTTTAACTCAAAACTCAACTTTAATCTCCAACTCAAAACTTAAACTCAACTGAAACTGTAATCTCAAACTGAACTCTCAACTCAAAGTGACTTTACAATTCATTTTTCTCTCTTCTTATAGAACATTGAGTTCTAATTCACTGTAAATTATAATTTGAACAAAAACCATTTTCTCAAAGTATTATTTACTCTTTGTGACTTTTAAATTTTGAATAAACTTTGAACGAAAATCAAAAAACCATGTTTCAAATGAAAAAAGGTGCATGTTATGAAAAAGGGGCATGTTATGAAATGTACTGTAACTGGCTTGATATAGAATATTGTGTATGTTTATTTATGATATGTATTAAATGAGAATGTTAGATATGTAAGGAGAAAGTTTTAAGGATGTGTTAGATAAGTAATGAGATTCAGTGTTAAAGCTAACAAGGGTAGTATTCTGGAATACTACATAGTGCTCCAAAAAGCCCTACCACTCTTTTCCCCCATTCTTACATCCAAATCCTAGCTATTTTACCCTAAAACCCAAAATCTTATCAAGACCCGAAAAAACCCAAACAAGATTCAAAATTCGCAATAAACGAATCAAACATTCGTTTATAGCCTAACATTTGCCCCCACGGCATAATTATAACCAAAAACCTACATTAAAATTAAAATTCACAATAAACGAATCTAATATTCGTTTATTGTTCTACATTCGCCCCACGGTATCAACGAAAACCAAAATTCAGAGATCATTATCTCTATCTGAAAATTTTCCATCGAGGAAAACAAACAAAAAACCAAAAGCAGATACATTCCCACATTTGCGCTATAGTTTCGTAAGAATTCAAGAAATTGAATTCTTATCTCATGTAAACACAACATCTCACTCGAAATATCCAAAAATCGAGATTGTTGTACGAAAATGTGTATCTTTGGGATACAATTTTCGATTTGCTTTCCTTTATAAAGGAACGGTAAAAAAATATCCAGGTTCACTTCACTTTTAACACCCGTGCTCACTGGAGCAGGAGTTCACTTCACTTTTACCACCCGTGCTCACTTGAGTAGGACTTCACTTCAACACCCGTGCTCACTTAAGAAGCACAATAAATGCATTCCACTTGAATCATTCGAGCAGTATCCCGCTCTCAACATCCAGATTCCCGCTCCCAGCATCCAGTATTCCGAAGGCCTAACAACAACTGTACAGGATCCAACTGATAGTCGAGCTGTCCATTAAAAGTTTTTCCGTAAGCAAATTGATCTTTAATTTTTTCCCAAAACCTCCAAATAAACAGGCAAATCCCAGCGGAGACAAGGGCTTGGGAAAGCCAGAGTAACCTCAAGCGACGACAGGACGTTGCTCTTCCCTCTGGATCAGAGGAAGCACGGCAACGGCCCCTTTGTAGGTCGATTTTTCTCAGGAACAATATACTAAAGAGATCAAAAGTCCTTTTAAGGACTAGGAGACGTTTCCTGAAAATAAAAAACCCATACAAGAATCTAAACACTAACACGAACTGATCGTTTTCGGAGTTAAACGACGAATGAATGTATTTTTTTTTATTTTGACTTTTTTTCTCTCAATATTTGTCGCCGCCTCCTTTTTTGTATATTAATTTTTATTTTATTTTATTTGTTTTATCAGGGCTGTTGTATAAAATATAGTAAGGGATAAGTAATATAAGTAAGGGGTAAGTAAATTGACTTACTTGGGCGGACCGTGGAACGGTCGATGTTGCTGGTCCCTGGTGTGCAGGTTGCAGGGGGCATTGAGTTCTTATGAATATCAGAATTGATTTGCTCATTTGCCGTTGACGTTTCTATTTTTTATTCGTCGCTAACGTTTTTTTTTTTTATTATATTTACTACTACCAAGTAGAATTTGCATAAAGTAGTTTATGCAAATTAGTACTTGACGATATTTCTTTCCTTTACAGGTAGAGAGGGAAAATTTATGGAAATAGTGGGTATTTTGGCGAGGACATGGACGCGGGGTCTGTAATAGCCCTCTCCAGTGAGTCGTGTTGTAATATGCATATGCTGGGGATAGTGATCTTATCTCAAAATAGGATATGGATCCTCCTTTATGGCTAGCCAATTGCGATGTCATACAGGATGTGTTATGGTTTATTCTCACACAATTTAATTATAATATTGTCATATATTTAACACGTTGACGGACAGTAGAAACAAGTGAAATTCGAAAATTGACACTATATGTTTTTGTAATTTTTAGAATATTAGAAGTATAGTTTTACTCTTTCTGCTTAAATACACTTAATTTTGATTAATTCAGCACCTTTAATTAGGTTGCGGCTACAACCGTCATGGCGCCAGGGGACTCTAGGCACTATGTAATGGGACGATGGCGGCTATAACAGCAAAAATTTAAAAACGTAAATGACAGGTTTAATGACTGAAATAAGCAATTTTTTGTGAGCAACAAAGTATTTTTGGGAGTTTTACATCAATAGCAACTGTAAATTGAAGAGAAAACAAGATCGCACTACTCCGTTCACAACCACGTGCATACTCAATGTATAACCTTGCATACTAAATTTTTTTTCGAAAACATGACACTAGGCTTCTACTTGTACGCTGGTAAATGCGCATTTGTGCTGCTACAGCCGCAGTGTCTAAAAACGACCGTTTCGTATTGGACGGCTATTGCCGTCATGTCACATAGTGAACTTGAACTTGACGGCTATAGACGCAACTGTCCGTCAACGTGTTAAATATTATTATGGGTTAAGTAAATGAGGACTTATTTGGTCGACCGTGGAGCGGTCGCTGTAGCTTACGATTGGTTTGTACGATTTCCGTTCGTAGTTTTACGTCGAATGAATCAATTTCTATTTTCGCCGTTGATGGATATTTTTTATTTGCCGCCAACGCCGTTTTTTATTATTTTTTTCTGCTAATTAGAATTTGCATAAAGTAGTTTATGCAAATTAGCTACTTGACGATTTTTCTTCCTTTACAGGCAGAGAGGGGAAATTTGCGGGAATATGTGGGTGTCGGGCGAAGACATGGACGCGAGGTCCGTAACAGATGCCCAGTTAAGAAAAAAAAAAAAAAAGGACTCCAACTGATTTCAACACAGTACTTGAGGTTGTTTTTTTATTCAAACAAAGAAAACTTAAAATTACACCAAAAACTTTCTTATCACGTTTTTACAAATAACTCTCCGTCGCGGCCGTCCTACCGGTCTCTTTCCCGTTGGCTTACCGTCAAGAATTCTATGCGCGGTCCTATCGTTGCCCATTCGCGCCACATGTCCGGCCCATCTTAATCTTCGCGACTTGATTACTCTCACTATTGTAGGTTTGCGATATAGCTCTCCCAATTCGGCTTAAATAACTGACTTTATTTAATTTTAATTTTTTCAAATTTAATTCTTCCTTTTCGCCGTGACAAGAGAGCGGTGGGGGAAGTTAACACGTAACAGGCCCTTGCAGGTAACCCCTTCACTCTTGATTTAATTTGATTGTTACTCACTTGTGGTCCTTTAACTTCCGATAGGCGCGGTGAGCTCGGAATGTTCGTCGTTCTCGTTAAGTCGTCCCATAACTGGTTAACGATTATCATTCGCGGCGGGAGGTTTCGGAAAACAATTTTTGTATAGATGCGTCCGTCGCTTTTAAAATCCTTTTATGATTGATTATATATATATTTTTGCCGTTGACGTTTTATTTTTTATTTTCGGCTTCAACGCCTTTAATTTTTATTATTCCTGCCAAGTAATATTTGCATAAAGTAGTTTATGCAAATTAGCTACTTGATGAAATTGTTATTTCATAGGTAGAGAGGGGAAATTTGTGGATATTAGTGGATGTTGGTCGAGGGCTTGGACGCGAGGTCCGTAACAGTGGCCTGTATTTGTTGACCGCCTTTGTCGCGTGAATGTCTGCTACGTGGATTTTAACAATTAATGTATTTATTTGACTCACTTGGAGGTGTCGTCGGACAGCTTCTCGGTCGACGTTTCAGATTTTCTGGTTGCAGGGGGTGTAGGATTATTGATCCCGATGTATTCGACTTGATGGTTGATTTGCGTTCATGTGTCGCGTAATTCACACGCGGCGAGTTCGTCTTATTAGCGTTGGCGATTCAGTTCACAAGCGGCGAGTGTTGGTTATTAATGGTTACGTGGCGAATTCGGTTTATTAACGTTGTACTTGCTTTAATCGAACTAAATCCCGTTCATGGAACGCGTAATTCACTGGTCCGTTCTCTGCGGCGGTATTTCAATTAATGAAAACTTTTTGTCAACGTTTTCTGACGTCTTGCCTTTTTCTGCTCGCCAATTTTTTTTTAAATTATTATCAGTAGTTTATGTAAATTTACTATTTGGAGTAATTATTATAATAGAGAGAGTGTGGGTGTGGGACCTTTCACATCTCTGTGGCCCTGTGAATTGTTTCTCGTCTGAACTTTCTTCCATTCTATATTGACCGTACATGTTGGTGGGGTATGAAGTTGACCGTTTTGTTGGGTGTACAGGTTGATGACTTCTGGGATTTTTCCCATTTGCTCCTGGATTTACACCCCTCCCACGTGTAACCCGTTCGGCCTTAAAACTCACAATGACATCGAATGCTGTACACTCGATGATTCGATGCTGTTATTTGTTTTAAAGTCGGGGGTTTGTTTTGTCCCTGATTTGACGTATTCGGGGGCACCCTCTGCTGGTACTGTGAACTTTGACTTGGAGGTCCGAGATAGCGTGGATGTGATTGTGCAACTGTTATGTGTATGTTAACAATTTAGTATTAATATAGTTAATATATTTATATATGTAAATTTATTTAGTTAGGTATTATTTAAATGAAGTAATTCAAAAGTAAATGAACTTACTGTCATTGACCGTGGCGCGATCTCTAAAGCTGTTTCCTGGTGGCAGGTTGCAGGGGGCGTTGCTTTATTCCTCCCGGTTGGCTTGTTGTTCTTGTTGATTGTTACTAACTGTTTGAAGCTGTCCTTTGTCACTTATTCACTGTTCAACTGTGTTTCCTCTGGGTTTGAACGTTATTTCCTTTGCGTTGGTTAACGGCGAATCCTTTGCGCTTGAACGTTATTTCCTTTGCGTTGCTCAACGGCGAATCCTTTGAGTTTGAACGTTATTTCCTTTTCGTTGTTTAACGGCGAATGAATTATTTTTTATGATTGCCGTTCACGTTTTATTATTTTATCCGGCGCCAACGTCTTTTTTTATTATTTTTCTACCAAGTAGAATTTGCACAAAGTAGTTTATGCAAATTAGCCACTTGGTGATTTGTTTTCCTTTTACAGGTAGAGAGGGGGAAACTTACGAAAGGGGATTAGTGGGTGTTAGGGGAGGACCTGGACACGAGGTAGGTCCGTAACAATACAATATAATGATAGCTTCATTCTTAGAAGAGGAATGCAGCTTGATGAGGCGGGGGCATGATATGTGTCGTTCTTTTCAGGTGACGGTGACTGGTCAAGATACCTCGTTGGTATTTCCTCACTATACAATCCACTCTCGCTCCTCATATAATTTTCGGTTTTTTCTAATTCGAGAATCCTAGCAATAATCCTATCTAGGGGGTCTTTTTCTGATTTCACTATCAGATGTCTGAGCTGGTCGTTCCTGATTCCTACCATCAGTACTGATTTTGCCAGTCTTTCGATCTGGATGGCGAACGCTACGCTATTCGTATTCCCATACTTACGGATTGCCGCCTCATTGCAATCTGTTACTGCTTGCGTTATACAGTGCGCAAAATCTGTTATGGGAATTTAACAATTGAATATTAATTTATGTTGTAATATTAATTCACTATATTTAAATTACATGAATGGGGCTTACTGTGGATTGACCGTTGACGGTCTCTGAAGCGGTTGTTGATGCTGCTGTCACGTTGTAGGGGGCGTTGAGCGTGCTGCTCTCCTGTTCAGCTTCAGTAGTGCTTTTCCTAATTGTAAATTAGATAGTGTCGTCGTGGTTGATTTACTGTTACATTTGTGGTGTACACCGTTGTATTTTTTGTTAGTTGAATTGTGTTTATCAATCCTTTAATCGTATTTGGTGACTTTAGTTGTGACCTCATGTGTCGTTTAACTTCGAATTACTTGTTTATTTTTTTTTGCCGTTGACGTTTTAATTTACTATTCGACGCTAACGTTGGTTTTTATTATTTTCTCTGCCAAGTAGAATTTACATAAAGTAGTTTATGCAAATTAACTACTTGGCGAGTTGTTCTCCATTTAAAGGTAAAGAGGGGAAACTAACGAAAGGGGATTAGTGGATGTTGAGGGGACCTGCACTCAAGATCGGTCCGTAACAAATCTGCGACATTCTCTTCCCGGGATTGTCGCATATGAGAGAGTTTTGAATGTACCTCTTCATATGACGCGTGTGGCAGTAGCGTACTCCGGAGTCGTTGTTCGAACTCTTTGAAAGTCGCTGGGAGGTTTTCCTTGAACATGCGGCAAGCTTTCCCACTTAATCTCATGGGCAGCCACCACAGGAAAATGTTCTCCTCCTCTTCTGACAAACAGTCTAGTGTCCTGTCACAGCTTTCGAGGAAATTCTGCAATTCCCTCGCTGCGTTAGGGCCTTTCTGGCCACTAAAGACTGCCACATTGTTTTGGACTAGGTCTAACATTTTCTCTGCACCCAACATATCGGCGATTGGTTCCTCCGTTTTACGTTCCGCGGATAGTCTCCTTGAGTGGTTCCTAGTTTGCATCAACGGTAATGATTTACGCGCGTTTATGGTTTCCGTAAGGAGTGGCTACCCGGATTATTCTAACTGTTGTTCGCTATTAACCATAGCGAACCAAAACACGATTACGGAATCATCAACCCAATGATGAGAGACAAGAACCAATCTAGATAAACGACCCAACGATGAGGGACAAGAACCAAACTAGATACCTGTGGAAAAGGAAAGAAAGAAAGAAAAGACAAAAACCTGCAAACAGAACAGCAGAAATAACGGAAAATATGTGGGTAAATTATATTTGGAATTTTCCACCCAACGTTGATTTCTTCCTCTCTCCTGCAAATTGAAAAACGAAAAGGGTAAAAGGAGAACAATATTTTTATTTATTTTATTTATTTCGTTATACGGCTTTTTGTTTTTTATTTGTATCCTAGTCGCTAGTTCCGCTAGTCGGCGTAGGGACGTTAGAGCCTCGGAGCTCTTACCACCACTGGATTGTATCCCCGACGGATTTGGTACAATCTCAACTGGTGGTAACCGGCTGCGCCAAAATTGTTATGTGGTTTTAACAATATAAGAATATAGGTATGTTTATTTTAATATAGTTTAAAGTAAGAAGGGGACTTACTTAGGAGACCGTTGATGGTCTCTGCAGCGGTTGTTGTTGCTGCTGGCTCGTTGCAGGGGGCGTTGAGTGGGCTGCTCCGCTGTTCAGCTTCCCCTACGTCCTTTCCTTTTTATTTATTTGTACTGAGCTTTATTACAGCTTCTTCAATCTTTTTCGTTTTGCCGTTGACGTTTAATTTATTATTCGACGCCAACGCCGGTTATTATTATTTTCTCTGCCAAGTAGAATTTGGATAAAGTAGTTTATGCAAATTAACTACTTGGCGGGTTGTTCTCCTTTTATAGGTAAAGAGGGGAAACTGACGAAAGGGGATTAGTGGATGTTGGGGGGACCTGGACTCAAGGTCGGTCCATAACACCCCTGTTCAGCTTGTTGTGCTTTGAATGAAATTTAACGTTGCTTTGATAAATATTTTCACCCTCCCCTTTCTCTAGAGTTGACGGATTATTGTTGATAAATATTTGCACCCTCCTCTTTATATAGAGTTGTCGGATTATTGTTTTTCTTCTCGAATTCAACTTTTCGGGTCGTCGTGTAACGTCGAATTGAATTTATTTTTCGTTTTTGCCGTGGACGTTAGAGCCTCGGGGCTCTTCCCACCACTGGATTTGTATCCCCGACGGATTCGATACAAATCTTAGCTGGTGGTAACCGGCCGCGCCACAATTGTTATGATGATTTTATACAATTTGAATATATTTAAATAATATATGGTTTTAATTTATTTAAATAATTTTTAATGTAAGTGTAAGAGGACTTATTTGGTTGATCTTGATCGACCGTGGAGCGGTCGCTGTAGTTGCTGCTGGCTGGTTGCAGGGGGCGTTGAGATTTGTGCTCCCCTGTTCAGCTTGTTCTTGTTGATTGTTGGTGCTAGTTAACGTTGCCGCATCTGGGACATATCGGATAATATTTATCAACTTATTTGTTTTTTTTTAATCCAATTAATTTATAGTTTCATTGATTACTGATTTCCTTTGTGATATTTTATAGCATTCCGTTTTAGTTTACTTTTATTCCAACTTATTGACTGCTGGCGACGGAGGTTTTACGGCGAATGTCATTTGTCGTATTGTTTTCGCCGTTGACGCTTATTTTTTATCCGGCGCCAACGCCGTTTTTATTTTTTTTTCTGCCAAGTAGAATTTGCACAAAGTAGTTTATGCAAATTAGCTACTTGGCGATTTGTTTCCCTTTACAGGCAGGGAGAGGAAATTTGCGAACGGGAATTAAAGGGTGTTAGGAGGGGACATGGACGCGAGGTCCGTAGCAGTGATACTGGTCCTGGACAGGAGCTTGGCCACTTGGTGTCCCGGGTGTGGTGTGGTGCCTTGAAGCATTTGGGTGGGCAGGCTCCCGGTTCTTCGATTGCCTCTTGCCCCTGCGGTGGTTCGGTGGCCGAGGGGTATGTGATAGTTGGGTCACGCAGGTGGTCGGTGGTGGGTGGTCGCATGAGCTTCGTTTGTGGCCCCCGGGGTCAATGCCGACGAGACCTCCTTTTGGTTTGCTTATGGGAGTTGCGATCTGCAGTCGCACGCTCGACCATTTCCTCTGGGTTGGAGTTGTAAATTCGCAACCCACGATTAATGGCCATGTGGTGGCTGATGACAGGTCTAGTCACATCGAAGCTCATTGACGTGGCGGGTGGTGCGCCTGTTAGCACTCATCCCAGTTCAGTGGCCTGCGCGATGAGGCCGGAACGTTGGTCCTTCCTTAGACCTTCGAGGATGGGGGTGGGGTATAGGTCTGCCTCAATGATGATGCCCACCTTCTCGGCGATGGTGATGTTCGGATGGGCAAGTTCCAGATCCGCCATGAGCGAGAGATCCCTCGTCGTTGGTTGTGGTAGTGGCACATACACTGTGGGACGGGGCAGGATGAAGGGTCTCATGGTCCACTGTCACGAGCCGTGGAGGCGAGGAGCGATGGTTATTGCGGCTTGCGTCCTTGTAGTAAGGCTGCAAGTGCCCCCGATACCGTAGGTGGTGTTATATGATTTTAACAATTTAATATTAATACATATTTAATATTAGTTATATAGTTATAATTATGAATAATAAGTCGTGAATGGCTTACGTGAATTTAGTCGACCGTTGAGCGGTCGCTGCAGTTGTTGCTTGTCAGCTGTTTGTTGGAACTGCGACTGGGTGCAGGGGGCGTTGATTGGCTGCTCCCCTGATCAGCTTTCGTTGATTGTCCTCAAGTCAGCTAGTTAGAACACCGAATTGTATTTCACTTCGTTTTGTGTTGTACTCTTTTTGATTAATTAATCTTATTGCTTCCGAAGTTTTACGTCGAATGTCAATTTTGTTTTTATTCGCCGTTGGCGTTTATTTTTTATCTAGCGCCAACGCCGTTTTATTAGATTTTCTCTACCAAGTAGAATTTGCACAAAGTAGTTTATGCAAATTAGCTACTTGGCGAGTTGTTCTCCTTTTAGAGGTAGAGAGGGGAAACTTACGAAAGGGGATTTGTGGATGTTAAGGGGGACCTGGACGCGAGGTAGGTCCGTAACAGTGGGGACGGGTGGTGCTTGGCGTTGGAGGTGCAACCTTTGGTCGAGTGACTCTAGAATGAATGTGGCGCTGGGGCAGGGGTCCAGCAGAGCACGGACTTCAACCCCCCGTTGGCGCTCTGACGTCACGATGGCTCGAGCGGTTGCGAGCAGCGCAGGCTGCTGTGAAGGGGGCTGACTGTGTGTGCGTAGGCCCTTTCGTGGCAGTCGGACCGGGCGGCCGGTCCTGTCTTTTACTCCTCGCCGTGGTGAGGTTGTCCGGTCGATGGTTGTCCAGACATCCAGCAAGGTGCGATGTCTCTGCTGGCATTGCCGGCACGCCTGGTCGGAGTGGCAGTACGCGCTCGCGTTATTGTTGGCTTTATTTATTTATTTATTTTTTAAACCTAACCACTAGTACGGCTAGTTGGTGTATGGATGTTAGAACCTCGGGACTCTACCCACCATTAGGCCTGTATCTCGGTGTATTTACGGATTTAAAGAGTTCTTAACTTTAATACAGACTGCGGTCGGTAGTCACCCGGAAACTCCGCCCACACAGAGGAAGGGCTGCGAAAACTTGCCCGGTCCCAGTTACTCCAGCAGGGCAACATCTCAAAAGCCGAGAGAAATTGTTTTCAATTTATGTAGTATAATTAATAAACAATTAATATATTTATTTACAGAACATATCTATGTCATCGGACCGCTTCTCGGTCGACGCTTCAGATCTTCTGGTTGCAGGGCGTTGTTGGGTTATTGATGTTATGGTATTTTTAACAATAAATATTACTATCGGGTTTCCCAATAGGGACTTGACAACTTTTTTTCGGTTTCATCAACTATTCATCAATTTTCAAAGTTTATTTACTTTGTAAAACGCCGAACGGATGGTTGGTTGGCGTTTGACTGATAGTACTGTTGGATGGGGATATTGAAGGCTTGACCCCCTGCGTATTTCCTACTCGGCGAATTAACTTAATTGCAACTATTTTTAACTATCTAGCGGCGGTGAACTATGTTATATTTTTTTAATTTTAACTATCTGGTTCCATTCGTTTTTTCTACTAACTGAAAAACTTCTGTCACAAAATTTTTCTCATTTGTTTTTTTATTCGCCGTCAACTTTTTATTTTAATTATTACCAAGAAGTTTTTTATGTTTTCTACTTGTTATAATTATTGTTATTATTTATCGAGAGGGTGCGTGTGGGATTGTACCTAACAAAAGGAATCTTTGCTGGCAACATTAGACGTCGATTTGCGTATAATGCCTTTTTCAAGCCATTCATCAACCTGTTGTGTATCGCTGCAGTTTCATTAACTGGGACGCGACTTGTTCCGTAAGGAATTTAACAATTTAAATGTAATATGGGAAAGTAGGGGCGGGTGATTTACTTGGTTTAGTTTATCATTGGACCGTTCTGGGTCGCTGCTTAGCGGTTGCGGGGGGCGAAGAGTCTTGGTTCCCCTATTATTCTGTTGGTCTTGGCGATCGTCACTGTTCTTCAGAAATTGTCGATGAATTGTTAACCCGATCGAAGAACCGTATGCTGGGATTATTGATCACTTGGTTGACACTGGCGGTGGTTATATTGTCTATTTAATGTTTCACTTTCACCGCGGATATTATTGCTTCCGTTCTGTTATAAAGGGTTGTTAAATTTTAAGGGCCGATGTTGATTTTGAATAAAACACAAATTATTTAGGAACTTATTGTCATTTCTTTTTATTATGATAATATTGGTATGGTTCAATTATGTATGGAACAAAATATCGGCCAAATGGCCGCCGCGACCTCGGCGGCACACCTCCACCCGATGGTCCAAATTTTCGATGACGCTGAGGCATAGTTGAGGTTCTATGCCATTAATGTGCCAAATTATCTGATCCTTTAGCTCTTTAATTGTTGCTGGCTTATCGACGTCCACCTTTTCTTTCAAATAACACCAAAGAAAGAAGTCCAACGGGGTCAAATCACATAATCTTGGCGGCCAATTGACATCGCCACCACGTGAGATAACACGGCCATTGAATTTGTCGCACAAAAGAGCCATTGTTTCGTTAGCTGTGTGGCAAGTGGCACCGTCCTGTTGAAACCACATATCGCATCCATATCTTCCAATTCGGGCCATAAAAAGTTCGTTATCATCTCACGATAGCGAACACCATTCCCAGTAACTGCCTGACCGGCCTCATTTTGGAAAAAATACGGCCCGATGATGCCGCCAGCCCATAAACCGCACCATATATAATTAATATAAGGTTTTAATTTAGTTAAATAATGTTTTAGGTATACTGTATTTTATTTTTATATTGTAAGAAGGTAACTTTAAGAGGATGTACTTGAGAGACCGTTGAGCGGTCGCTGTAGTTTCTTCTATTGATGCTGCTGGCAAGTTGCAGGGGGCGTAGAGATTCGTGCTCCCCTGTTCAGCTTCAGTTCTGGTTGGTTGCTTCTTTGTCTTTATATCCGCCAATCCGCCTGGGAATCCTTTATTTAGTCTTCTGACAATGTCCGGAGCAACTTTATATTTATTTGTGTTGATTTCTAGTTTAACGTCGAATGTCGAATGTCGAATTTATTTTTATTTGCCGTTGATGGTTAGTTTGTATCCGCCGTCAACGCCGTTTTTTTATTATTTTTCTAACAAGTAGAATTTGCACAAATTAGTTTATGCAAATTAGCTACTTGGCGAGTTGTTCTCCTTTTAGAGGTAGGGAGGAGAAATTTACGAAAGGGGATTAGTGTATGTCAGGGGGGACCTGGACGCGAGGTAGGTCCGTAACAGTAGAGTTCTTGACTCCCCCTGTTTAACTCCCTTTGTCATACGCTCCCTGCGGTTATATCCCATTATATGGGTGGTGTGTCAGTCGTAATATTGTTAATTAACTATGTTGTATATTCATTTCACACAACACTTACCGATTTCTTGTGTCTTCCGGCTGGGTTAAGCCCGTTAGTAGGCGGCTGCCGACTGGTACAGCCCGTGGGTTGACTGCAGCCTGATGTTAACTTGAGCGACTGCCGAGGAGTTTAACCTGCGGTTAATTGGTTGTCCCCACTGGATGTGTGAGACAGTATAGGCGAGGGTGCGTACTGCCTCCTTCCGTGGTGTGGGGTCTGGCCAGGGGATTGTTTCCCTGCTCCAGCTTTGGACCTCGACCGGTTGATGGTGTGGACCCCGTCCTCTTCAGGTGCCGCCGCTGTACCACTTTTAATAAATTATTAATCGCTTACCTCCTTTTGCCACTTCGAGCCCACCGGCACCTTGGGTTACCTTCCTCAGCTGAGGGACGCTGGCCGGAGTCTTCTCCTTTGGGACGCTTGATGGGAGCCCGATGGTGTTTTTTTAATAAGAAGACCCTCCTTTTTCTTTGTGTCTAGTTTTAGTGTTACTTTATTTTTATTACTTTTAATTTATATAATTTAATTAATTTTATGTATATAATTGACGCCACACCTCGGCTGTCTTATTCCAATTAACTTTACTTCTACCGCAACTCCCTTTTTATATCTAAAATCTACATCAAAATTCTCATACCTTCCCACAGTCATAGCTCTCCTCCAGACAGCCACCTGACGCTAGTCCCAGTCGAAAGCCATGCCAACGACGGTGGAAACTACAACATCGCACTTTTTTTGCCGTGACTCGTCCCAAGGTGGTAACCTTACGTCCACTCTGGCTGTAATTCCACCCCAAGGCTATGGAAAAATTTTGATTCACGATGACGCGAATCTGATTTGCCCATAGAAAAATAGCATGCTTGTGCCTGGGTGGAGTCACCACGAAGGTGTTGGGTTAACTTAACTGTTTGAAACGTAAAACTTAACTGTTCGAATCGTAAAACTTAACTGTTTGAAATGTAAAACTTAACTGTTCGAAACGTAAAAATTAACTGTTTGAAACGTAAAACTTAACTGTTCGAATCGTAAAGCTTAGCTATGGGCAAGGAAGATGACACGTGATTGTGCGCACTCTGTGGTGGTTGTAACTCGACTCTCCATGTCTGTCCTCGGTGGCGGTTGAATCTCGACTGCTTAGCAAAAGTACAAATTCTCTTTTTGTCATTTTCTTTCGTTAAGTTTTCTTGATGAACGAAGTCGAACCTGGGGAACAAGGGTCATCTTGCTCTCCAGGTACCTGAAAGCCAGCAACGCGTGAGTGTGTTTTTGCTAATCACAATCGAGCAGCTGCTATGGTTGCTCGATTTTGGTTTATGGCTTGTGCGACAAGAATTTATTCTTAGCAGCTTGTTGCGAGACCGGGACGCCGTGCTTCCTCGTTAGAGGGAAGAGCGTGGACCTTTTAATTTTATTCAATTAAAACGCTTGATTTAATTTAATTTCTTTCTTTATTTTCTTCTTTTATACTTCGAATTATTAAATTAGCTTGGAATGATTCTTCCGCCTCTCTACTTCGTGAATTGAATGCTTCTCAGTCTTCTAAGTTTAACTGTCTGCCTGTAACTCTCAATCTCTGTTTATTCTCATCCTTCCTCTACAAAAAAAAAAAAAAAAAAATTGGTGGCGAGAGGGCCGACTTTAGCGAGACAGGACAGATGTGTCCTTCATCTTGTCTCTGACTTCTGGTCATCTTGCGATAACCAGAATCACCCACATCCGTGAGGATGTTGGGCTCGGTCTCGCGATATCTGAAAAGAAAAGAAAAAAAGGGGGGTATCCAAGGATAGTGTGGACAGTGTTAGTCCGGGTGTTCTCTAACTACTTGGATAGAGGGATGGTGGGAAAGAAATCGTACAAGACCGGTAGGTCTTGGGTGCGGTAGTAAGCGCAGATCACGTCTTTGGCGTCTGATAATCTGCGCTTTGGTCAGTGTGTATGTTTGTGTTTGTGCCGTCTTGTACTGTGCGTTCGTGTGTGTGGTTTGTTAATTGTAGACCCTATGGGATGGGTCCAGGAATCCTCTATTGTAGAGGGGAATGTTGTTTGGAAGGGTGCTTTCTTCAGTTTTGTACTGAAGAAGAAATTGTGGGGGTTTGACCCGAAGAGATCGAGAGAGAGAAGGGTCAAGAACGCAAGAGTCCCGTACAAGTAGGTTCTCGCTGTTCTGAATGTTTTCGAGGTACTTATATGCTAATTAAAGCAAGTACTCGTCGACCTTCGTATAGGTGAGAGTTGGGGTAATGACGACTGTCAGGCCCTCTAGCTCCTTCCTCTACAATGAAATTTTCTCTCTTCTTATACAACTTTGTGTTCTTAATCTACTGTAAATTATTACTTGAACAAAATCGATTTTATCAAATTATTACTTAATCTACTGTGACTTTCAATTTTGAACAAACTTTGAACGAAAATCAAAGAGCCATGTTTCGAATGAAACTGATTTGATATAGAATATTGTGGATGTTTATTTAGGATATATATTAAATGAGAATGTTAGATATGTTAAGAGAATGTTTTAAGAATGTGTTAGATAAATAATAAGATTCAGTATTAAAGTTAATAAATATAAGGACAGTAGTATTCTGGAATACTACAAGCTGCTAGTTGCTTGATTTGATCTCAGAATCGTCACGTCGAGTATTTGCTATATTTGCTTGCTAACGATTCTGGGATCGTTATATTAGACAACCACAATTGCACCTGCTATATATGTAGGATGATGATTTTAGGATATTCGTTTAGGAAAATGGGACAATGGTGGGATATGTATATTGCATGGGAAAATGGGATAATGGATGGGATATATCTGAGAAGTGGGTTTAGATTTATAGCGTTTGAAATAATAGTGAAGAAGATCGTGTGATTCGAACTGACGCTATGACAGCTCGAATCACGAAAAAATGTTTACCTAAGCGTTACACACCAGGCTACTGACCGTGTTTAGAATTTGATTCCAAACTCGACTATATTCCACTGATGTGAATTATTTTTATTATTTATCGCTTGGTATACGGTTCTGATGTATTTTTCTTATTCGATTTTTTTCGTTCGTGCTCTTCACTATTTTTGCCTGTGAATTGTGTGTATCTGTTGTTAGAGTTGCCACAGATTAACATGTGGAAAAATCTAATATATGAAATGGGTATTTAATAAGGAAGTGGGTATAGGTTAATATGTGGGGATACTTTTAATATATGTAATAGATATACTATGGGGAAATGGGTAGATTGGGATTGTGGGAGGATGGTAGGGCTTCGGGAGCACTACACTTGTTAGTCTTGAGTAGATCTAAAAGCTGAAATGGGAAAACCAAAAGAACAAGAGAAAATCTCGACTGTGTACACTTATTGGTTTAATCCCAATGTTGTTTTCCTTTTCATTCCCTTCCCCCTCTCTCCTGAAAATTGAAAATAATGTTTTTTTATTTTTTATATATTACTTAATTATAATTGGCTTTTATTATTATAATAATTATTATTTATGAATTTTTTTAAATTATATTAATCCTATACACTAGTACGGTTAGTTGGTGTACGGACGTTAGAGCCTCTGGGCTCTACCCACCATTGGGCATGTATTTCCGATTGGGATTTAATACAGCTCTCAGATGGTGGTCACCGGCTGCGCAAAATTGTTATTATGGTTTAACAATTAATGAATATATTAATAATATAATACGACTTACTTGGATGTGGCGTCCGACCTCTTCGTTGGTCGACGCTTCCGGTTTCTAGTTGTAGGGCGGCGCAGAATCCTTGATCACCCTGTTATTTTTTTTTCTTGCGTTGTTGGTTAATTTCACTCACAAGCAGTGGTGTGAACACGCTATTTTTTCGTCCACACACATTCACCACAGAGTCTTTAGCATTGAGAATAAGTTCCGTCAATGATTTAGTGATACCAATTAAAAATCTAAATGAGCACAATCTAAAATTGCAGATGGAAGTAGAGAGTCTCTTTTCTTAATTCGGTCGCCAGATACGTTATCAACTGTTGGTTTTCCTAGTTTTACGGCGAATTTTACTACTTCGACCAATTATAATTAGAGAAGTAGAGAGGGGAATGTTTTTTTTACACTAACTTACGAATGGGGATTTGTGTATGTTAGGAGGGACCTGGACGCGAGGTAGGTCCGTAACAGCACAAAAGGCGATTTTGAAGTACCCTTAAATGTCAGAGCACAGTGCAAGCGCATGGGGAGGAAGTGGATAAGGAAAGGAGGTGTCGATGTATTTTGGTCTTGAATGCCCCATTGGTTTTTCTCGGAGGCGGCGAATGCCCATTCGGCGAATGTGAATGTTATTATCCTCGCGTTCACACGCTCACTAATTAATTGCGTTCGTTTTTTCACCCCGGCCGTTGCTTTTTCGTCCTTTCGCTTAGATGGTCTGTGAGGTACGGAAAACTTTTTTCTCAAAGTTTCCTGATGTCTGTTGTGAGTAAAATTATAACAAATTAATCAAAAGGTATTACACAGGTGACTTACTTGTAGTTGGTTGTCGGACCACTGCCTCATTTTGTATTTATATTATGTTATCCTTTCTTATTTATTCTCTCGCGATTGCGTTGATTGTAACTCGCGGCGGGAGATCGCATTTCTCGCGATTGCGTTGTGTTTCGTCCAAAATTTTTAATCGATCTAATTTATTATTTTTTTTTGTTCTTCGTTTTGACCTCTCTTTTTGTTTTGTCGACGCCAACTCCTTTATTTCTTATTATTGCCAAGAACTTTATGTAAATTTGCATAAAGTACTTTATGAGGGCATGAACTTGAGGCCCGTAACAGGATTGTGGGTGAAACTGTGGGTGTGGGGATCCGTAACATCGGTCTTAATTGTGAGATGTCGTCATTCAAGGGTGTTGTAATAAAGTAGTATTAGACTTTGTTCAAACGATAGCTTTCTTCTCTTCCTTAATCCTTGAGGTGTGTTGTTGGATTGTTATACGTTATTTTTACTAACAATTAAACTAAGAATAAAAAAGGGGGTTGTTGTCGGACCCCTTCTCGGTCGACGATTCGGCTCTTCAGGTTTCAGGGGTTGATGCTCTCTTGAATCCCCTGTTATTTCTTTTGTTCCTTGTAGTCCGGTAGGTTTATGCCGTCGAGGCGTGTTGGTTACTTTATCATACGGTTTACTCGTATTCGTTTTTCTAGGCGGTTTTATTAATTTATTTCCCCGACTAGTTCGCATCGCGAACATTTATTATTTTTTCAGTTGGTTGACATCTCGTTATGATTTTCAACGTCAACTCATTTATAAATCTGCATAAAGTAGTTTATGAAAATTTACGGTGGTATTAAAAATGGGTGAGGTAGAGAGGGGGGATTTGGAATTTTTGAGTGAGGCCATGAGACGTGGAGTCTTTACCCCCCCCCCCCCCCCCCCCCCCCCCCCCCCGCCAAACCCAGCCCCAACGCCGACAAGTGGTAGCTTCATTCTTAGAAGAGGAATGAAGTTCAAATTTAAATGTATCTATTGTACCGTCGATTTCTGCACTTGCTTTGGTGCGTTACATTCCATTATTTATCGTGGTCCATCCATTCTTGGCCTCCTTTATTCATAATAGGGTTTCTGTCTGTTGTGTATCACCACGTTTCTTCTCCCTACCTTTATTACTCTATTTGCCGGTTTTTTTTTTGTTCGTACCACTTTATAGGGACCCCTCTATATGGGAGCTAATTTTCCTTCCTTCTGTGCTTAGTGTATTAAGACCTTCTCGCCCACATGGAACGTGAATGGGCGTGTCTAGCGGTCGTAGTAATCTTTGGACTTCCTTTTGGAAGTTAATAGGTTACGCCGTGCTATTTCGCACGTGTGTTGGGATTTTGTTATGTATAATTGTAATAACGATTTATATTAAAAAAAAGGAGTGACTTACTTGATGTTTGGTGGCGGACCTCTTCTTCGGTCGCCGTTTGCGCTCTCTACTTGCAGGGGGCGCGGGATTCTTGAGCCCCCTGTTAACCCCTGGTCTACACAGCGTGTAGCACTCGCGGCGGTTATGCTGTTTAGATTACTGCGGCATCCGTCGCTTACTAATGGTTGACGATTATTAAGTTAACTGACTTTCCCGTCGCGCTTTATATCAACTTTTTCTCTAATTTCGTCTGTCTCCGCGTGTTGTATATTTTTCTCGGCCGCCGATTCCGCTCTTCAGGTTGCAGGGGGTGATTGCTATTGACTCTCCTGATAACGCCCTCGCTCTTGGCGCGGACTTTTAACTCCCGATACAGATTTCGCGGTCTTTTATCTCCCGATACGTTCGGTGATCTCGGAATGTTCATCGTTCTCGTAAAATTGTCCCGTTAAGTGGTCAGCGGTTATCACTCGCAGCAGGGTTTTCGTATCGTATCACTCTCGGCGAGAGGTTTCAGAATTTTCCCGTGCGTTATTGTATGGATGCGTCCGTTTTAAATAAGTGTGTTGTCGCTTTGTCAACTACTTTATGCCTATTAGCTACTTACGATATCCAATTCCTTTCACAGGTAGAGAGGAGGGATCTGTGGAGATTAGGGGGTGTTGGGTGGGGACATGGACGTTGGGTCCGTAACAATAGTGTTGGGCGGGGACATGGACGCTAGGTCCGTAACACGTGTAATCTCTTTTTTTCAACTAACTATTATTTTTTTTCGCCGTTGACACTTTATTTTAATTACGGCCTCAACGCCTTTAATTTTTATTATTGTTGACAAGTAGATTCTATGTAAATTTGCATCAAGTAGTTTGGCGTAATGTAAACTAGGCGTAATTATGATTTTATAGGTAGAGAGGGGAAATTTGTGGATATTAGGGGATTTTGGGTAAGGACTTGGCACGTCCGTAACAGTTTGTACTTCAATAATTTATGGTAACTCATGGTTATACACCGGTTTCAGAGGTTGTTTTATACTAGTCGGTACCTCCGGGGTGAAATGAAATAGACAATCCGTTGGTGAATGTTTAGTACCTTCGTGTACGCTGGTGTTGTATACGAATGTTGCCGTCCTCAGGTATTGGCCCTGTTATATATAATTTTTATAACAATTACAAATTAGAAAATGGTAAACAAGGAGACTTCCATAGTATGTATGGTGTAATGTGGTTTTAACAATATATTTAAGTAAGAATATATATTTAAGTAAGAATGGACTTACTTGATTGACCGTTGACGTTCTCTGAAGCGGTTGTTGATGCTGCTGTCACGTTGTTGGTGAGTGCTGCGACTGGATGCAGGGGGCGTTGATATGCTGCTACCCTGTTCAGCTTCAGTGGTTTTCTCCTCCTGTTCGCAATTATTATCTTATCCGATAATTCTTCTTGATGCTTTGTATAGATAATTATTATTCCAGACTTATGTCTAGTTTGGTTGTTTTACGTCGAATGACTTATTTATTTTTTTCGCCGTTGACGTTTTATTTTATTATTTGACGCCAACGCCGGTTTTTATTATTTTCTCTGTCAAGTAGAATTTGCATAAACTAGTTTATGCAAATTAACTACGTGGCGAGTTGTTCTCCGTTTAAAGGTAAAGAGGGGAACCTAACGAAAGGGGATTAGTGGATATTGGGTGGACCTGGACTCAAGGTCGGTCCGTTACAATACCTTCCCCCAAAACGTCAACTGCGATTTTTATTATTTTTTCTGCCAAGTAGAATTTGCATAAAGTAGTTTATGCAAATTAGCTATTTGGCGAGTTGTTCTCCTTTTAGAGGTAAAGAGGGGAACCTAACGAAAGGGGACTAGTGAATGTTGGGGGGACCTGGACTCAAGGTCGGTCCGTAACAATGGTCGTACCTCTTGTTGGTCGGCCAGTGTGCTATTCTGGGTGCAGGGGTTGAAGAATCTTGATCCGCCTGTTGTATTAAATTATTCTTCTTGTGTTGGGTCCAGTCCGTTGCTCCGGGACTCGCTTTGTTTTTTTTTTTATTATCCCGGGAAATCGTCCGGTCCGTTGCTCCGTTACTTGGGGATTCTGGCTGGTAATTTTTATTCTCACGTTTCGTTGTACGTTTTTAATAATTTTCTAGACTTGTGTATTCTCTAGCCTTGTGTGTAATCATCTTTTTTTTTACCGTTGACGTTTTTATTTTTTATTCGGCGCCAACGCCTTTTTTTTATTATTTTTTCTGCCAAGTAGAATTTACATAAAGTTGTTCATGCAAATTAGCTACTTGACGATATTTCCAATTTACCAGTAGAGAGAGGAAATTAGAGTCGTGGGGATTAGTTGTTGGGCGAGGGCATGGACATGAGGTCCGTAACAGTCCCATGATTGAGAGTTTCCATCCACAATACTTCACAAGTAATCTACGAGTGGGCAATGGGTCCGCTCTAGGGCTCCATTCGAGTGTGGATGGTATGCTGAGGTTGGAAGTTTCTTGATACGGAGCAGTTTGCACACGCTTTTAACAAACTACTTAGGATGTTGCTTCCCTGATCGGTGACCAGCTGCTTCGGAACACCATACCGAGCAACTACTTGTTCAAAGAAGATCGTGGCCACCGTTTCTGCCTCGGCTTTGGGTAAGGCATAGCAATCTATATACTACTTAGACAGATTGTCTTGAAAAGTAGGTATATAGTTATTGCCGATTGGAGTTCTGTCAATAGGCCCAACTATATCTAAATATAATTTGTCGGAGGCCCTCTTTGCAATGTCAATGATAACCATGGGCATACGTAGGTTTGGGGAAGCTTTCATGGTGTGACACTTCTTACATATGTTATGGTTGTTTTAACAATTTAATTATAATATATATATTTAAATATATTTAAAGGTAAATATAGGGGACTTACTTAATCGACCGTGGAGCGGTCGTTGTATTTTTACAATTTGAAATTTGTTATTTTAGTATATGTAAATATTTTTAATGGTAATAGTAAGATACTTGGTTGACCGTGGAGCGGTCGCTTACTGTTGCTGGTGATTTCGGCTGCAGGCTGGTTTGCTATATATATTTTTATAAGCAATTTAATATATTGTGTAACATATTTTTGGTAATATTTATTTTAATTTTAGAAAGGAATATCTTTCTGGGTAAGGGATATAGGGACTTACTTAGATTCACCCTTGACGGTCTCTGAGTGGTGGTTGATTTGCTGCTGGTTGGAACTGCGACTAGTTGCAGGGGGCGATGAGCGAGATGCTCCCCTGTTCCGTTTTAGTGGCCGCTTTCCCTTTCAGCTAATTCCTTGAAGGTCAGCAAATTGGTCTGGAAGGCCCTGTGCCGTGATAACTTCTGTCCGTTATACCACTAAGTAGACAACCTTATAGTTTACAGACCAATTCTGAATCTTGAAATCCTTTAGTAAAACTGTCACTTATAGGCGGCTACAATTTCCGATATACTGGAGAATAAAGTTTGTCGTTGACTCAATCGAAGTTTTACGTCGAATGTCAATTTTTTGTTTATTGCCGTTGACGTTTTATTTTTTCTCTACCAAGTAGAATTTGCATAAAGTAGTTTATTAGCTTCAGATAACGATAAGTCTTCCTGTCTGACTTACGTTGGAGTAACTAATTGATTACTTATATACTTATACTGTTGGTTCGTCGTCAATCGTTTTACGCCGAATCTCGAATCTCAATTGATTTATTGTTTATTTTTGCCGTTGACGTTTTATTTTTTTATCTGGCGCCAACGCCGTTTTATTATTTTTTCTCTACCAAGTAGAATTTGCACAAACTAGTTTATGCAAATTAGCTACTTGGCGAGTTGTTCTCCTTTTAGGGATAAAGAGGGGAAACTAACGAAAGGGGATTAGTGGATGTTGCGGGGACCTGGACTCAAGGTCGGTCGGTAACAAGTTGCAGGGGGCGTTGAGCGTTGTGCTCCCCTGTTCAGCTAATTGGCCGTTGTTGATAGTTGTTGTTGATAATTTAAACGAATATTTTGTTCATATCTCCAGATTTGAATTGTTAAAATGGGGCACACGTTAACCACCATATATTAAACGACTTATTGGTGTGGAATTGAAGATACACAAGGTTCAAATTGCTGGAATTGTATTGACCGTTGTGTTTCGTCGTTTTACGTCGAATATAGAGTATTTTATCATTATCGCCGTTGGCGTTTATTTTTTATTCGGTGCCAACGCCGTTTTTTATTATTTTTCTACCAAGTAGAATTTGCACAAAGTAGTTTATGCAAATTAGCCAATTGGCGATTTGTTTTCCCTTTACAGGTAGAGGGGAAATTTGCGAACAGGAATTAGTGGGTGTTAGGCAAGGACATGGACGCGAGGTTCACAACATCATTGCTACCTCCTTGTCGTCTTCGAATTTTGGGTATTTTGGGGTGATGTTGGGGTACTTTGTCATGTAATTGTAACAATTTAAATAAAAACGGACAAATGAGCATGACCGGGACTTACCTGTTGGTGTCGGACCTCTTCTCCGGTCAACGCTTCTGGTTAATAGTTGCAGGTGGTGTAGAGTTCTTGATCCCGCTGTTACTCCGTTAACTCTTCCGTACCAGTCGTGGTCCGGTCCGCCCGCGGATTAATTAGCACATGGTGTACTACACGCAGTGTAGGTAACCGTAACATAAACTTGTGTTGGGTTACCACTCACGGCGGTTAAATATGTGTGCGTTGATTATTCGTGTAACTTTAGTATCGTTACGGACTTTATTTGAAATTTAAATTTTATCGTTCGCGTTACGTAAGTTTTCCGTTCACGACCGCTTCGTAACAATCCTTTTTCTCGATTGATTTTTTCTTTTTCTTTCTTTGACAATTTAATTAAAATTACGGTGCCAACGCCTTTTATTATTATTAATTTAGTAGTTTTTTTATGTAAATTTGCGAATAGTAGGTTATGCAAATTTACTTCTTGGCGCAATTATACACTGATAGAGAGGGGAAATGGGGATGTTTTGGGGGTTTTGGCTGAAGCCTTGGGTGTGTCGTCCGTAACAATATTATATAATGTTTAACAATTTAATTTAAATATGAATGTGGAATATGTACGGGACTTACGTGAAATGTGGCGGACCTCTTCGTCCGCTTCTGCTCTCTAGATGCAGGAATTGTTGAGTTATTGCTCTCCTGCTCCTTGCGGTTGTCATCGTTTTTCTTGATTGTTGGGATGTTTTATTATTCACACGCGGCGACGGCACGCGGATTAATGCTCATGCGGCTTATCATTCGCGGCGGATACAACCGCTTGTCGTTGTTAACTTAACTTTTCTCGAACTCCGTGTCTTCGCTTTGTTATATAATTTTTCTCAATTTAAATATATTATTATATTAAGGGATAAGTAATTTGACTTACTTGGGCGGACCGTGGAGCGGTCGCTATAGCTGGTTCCTGGTGTGCAGGTTGCAGGGGGCGTTGAGTCTTGTGCTCCCCTGTTCAACTGACCGTTGGTTGTTTATTGTTAGTTGGATGTATAATTTTATTTTGATTTAATTTAACTTGTCCTCCTCTAGTTTCATTTACTTTGATTTTATTTTATTTCGGTTTGATGTATTTTTATTTAATTTATCATCTCTTTTATTGGGGGGTTGTTTTAATTATCCTCCTTCGATGTCTATTTATATTCTCCTTGAGTTCATTAAATTTACGTTGTTGTATTCTTCTTTTATTTTAATTTAGTGATTTTATTTCTTCATTTAGGACTCTTTTGCTTTTGGAAATTTTACGACGACTGACTATTTTTATTTTTGCCGTTGACGTTTCTATTTTTTATCCAGTGCCAACTCCTTTTTTTATTATTTATTACTGCCAAGTAGAATTTGCATAAAGTAGTTTATGCAAATTCACTATTTTCCGCTATTACAAAGGGGAGAGGTAGAGAGGGGGATATTTGGGAAATTTGGGTGAGGCCTTGGGCGTGGAGTCCGTAACAGAGCTAACTTAACATAATGTATGTGCTTCTTAAGATAAACGTTGTCAGGCATCCAGCGTCGTAGGTCACCAATTTGGAATTATTTTGGGGAAGCTCCCCGTGGCAAATATTATTGAAATTTATCTTTTTCTCAAACTGATTTCTTGATAAGGTTATGACTTAACTTTACAAATTGCTCGAGTTAAAGTTTCTCCTAAGAAAATTTAAATTGTTTTTATTGCTTTACTAAGCGAGAAGTTCTACGTGTCTACTGCGAGAAAGTTTTTAATATATCTCAAATGCAGAAAAGAAATTTAAATTTTGTAATATAGTGAATATATATATATATATATATTTAAATTTAATATAGGTGAATATATATTGTTATAATTAAGGGTAAGTTACGGGACTTACTTGAGTGTATGTTGAGCGACCGCGGAGCGGACGATGTGTTATGTTATTATTAACAAGCAATTTGAATATATTTTTTGTTATATATTTAATATATTTAATGGTAAGTAAAAAGGGACTTACTGTGGAGACCGTTGAGCGGTCGCTGCAGTTGCTGCTTGTTGTTGTTGGTGTGTGCTGCGACTGGATGCAGGGGGCGTTGACGGGCCCGAATTTCTATGGGAAGTCTCGCTTCGACCTCCGAAGCGTTTGGCAGTGAGTGTTCCATCACTGTTACTTCTTTGTTAGCTTTCTTTGGTTTGTCAGCTATTAAAGCGGGTTTGGGATGTTTGGAGCCTGACAAATTTTCGCCCCCTTTCCCCTGTTTGGGTATGGTATCCGGTGTACTTCCGGCCGCGGTCCTGGGGCCTCTATGGATCTCCTTGGCACGGGTTCCCGACTGGTTGCTTTATGTCTTGGCGTCCGCTTCCTATCTTTTGTAAATTCAACGGAAAAACTTATCGGATTTACATAGAATACCAAAACGGATTTACGGAGAATACCAAACAATTCCCGGGTCCGTTGATTTTACAATTCGTAGTGTTATGTTTTTGTATAACAATATTATAATATAATAAGGGTAAGATGGGGACTTACTCTGATTAAGTTAGAGCGACCGTTGAGCGGTCGCTGTGCTGTTGCTGTTGTTGTGGTCCGCTGGTTCGTTGCAGGGGGCGTTGGCGAATTTATTTCCGGTGTATTATGTTTTATTTTATTATTTTTTTCTCCTCCAAGTAGAATTTGCATAAAGTAGTTTATGCAAATTAGCTACGTGGCGCGTTATTTTCCTTTTACAGGTAAAGAGGGGAATCAAAGGGGGATTAGTGGATTCTGGGGGGACCTGGACTCAATGTCGGTCCGTAACAGTAGCTAGGAAGTCGTTTCCTAACAACCCATTTTCTGACAATCCCGGTAGGGAGTCCATTACCTGAAAGTTACAGGAGATTGGTTGGGGCAGTTTGAATATTCCCTTACAAAAGCCCCTAGACTTTCCCTTTCCGAAAAGCGTTTGGAGAGTAGTGGCCTTTTTGGTATCCAATGCTATTCCATTTTGGAGTGCCTACGGCTTAAGAAGGCTGATCTCTGCACCTGTGTCCATTATTAGACATGTAGTGTTTCTACACCCAACGTCTAATGGGCGCTGGACTATTGGAACTTTTGTTGGTGGTTGAGGACAGTTTCATTATTTGGTGGCTATAATTCGGTCGGGTTGGGGAATTCCGGTCCGACCTCTGGGGGTTTTCCGACTTCTCCCATTTTGCTTTTAGTCGACACACTGTCGCCATGTGGTTATGTCGCTTGCAAAATGTGCACCATTTACCGTTCTTCTGACGCCGATGCCCCTTTTTTCGCGGTTGAATTCGACTGGCTACGGTTCGATTCGGGTCGATGGCGTTTTAGTCGGCGCTGGCGTTGTTTTATTTTTCGAGCCTCCGAGTGTTCAGTACTGCTCGTACTAGTACTACTCTTGGCTCGAGTCTATTTACCGCCTTTGTCGCGTGGCTGTTTGTTGTCCTTTGAATTTTTTCTTTTTTGGACTGTTTGCCATTCGTTATTGACCGTGCAGGTCTGTGGGGTGTGCTCACTAAGTTACAGACTTAACCGCATTGGTTGTGTCTGTTGGCTTTTGTGGTTTTATCCACTTTGCCTTGATACGACACTCGTCCCCTGTGTGACCATTTCGGCCACAAAACTCACAACATCATCGAATGCTGTACACTCTACGATTCGATGCCGTTGCTTGTTTCGATGTGGATGGTCGTTCCTGCCCTTGATTTGAGGTATTCGCAGATGACTTCCTTTGGTTCTGCGACCTTAGTGTGGGTTCAGGATTGTCCGCCTTCCTTTGTGTACTAAGTGTCCGACAATCCTGGACATCGTGTCCATATCGATCACACTTTGTACACTTTGGAGTGTTTCGGCGTCGAAGGCATTCATCGTATGCATGCCCTTTCCTATTGCATAAGCTGCAAGTCATGCGTGTAACCCATGGGTTTGGTGTACGCTTATCTCTACCTTGACTAGAGGAGTCACTAAGATAGTCACCTCCGCCTGTTTGACGGTATCGTGGTTCCTCGGGCTTCTTTGGCTTAAACCCGGTTGGTCATCTACTAGAATTGTGTGGTGGTATATCTGAACTAAACGGGTTTTTCCCAGGTTGTGGGCGTGTAACGGGGTGAGATCGTTCTGTGAATCTACTGTTAGAGTTCCTATTCTGTGTCTCTACTACCCGAGACGTATCGTGTCTAGGCCTATTCTGCTTTTGTCTCAATTCCTGGGGGTTTGGTCGAGTATCCCCGTAGGTCCTATCTAAAACCCTATTTCTCTGGGGGGTCTTGTTTATCCTCCCAATAATAAAATGGATTATTTCTTAGCATAGGTTGTCTATTTGATGAGGTGGGGGTGTTATGGGTTATTTAACAATTTATATATATTAAAGTACAATATATATTAAAGGTTCATTGGAATATAGTAATAAATTGTATTATTGAATGTAAGTGGACTTACTTATATAGACCGTTGGGCGGTCGCTTCTATTGCTGTTTGTCCGGTGACCGAGTGCAGGAGGCGTTGAGTGCCTGCTCCCCTGTTCAGCTTCAGTTGTGTTCTCTAGTTGTTTTCCAGTTGAGGGTATGTTCGACTGCGTCAGAACCTATTTACTTTTTTTTGAGTAGTATTACTATTGTAGAAGGTGCCACTTCTATCGCCGTTTTTACGTAGAATGAATTATTTATTTTTTTCGCCGTTGACGTTTTATTTTATTATTCGACGCCAACGCCGGTTTTTATTATTTTCTCTGCCAAGTAGAATTTGCATAAAGTAGTTTATGCAAATTAACTACTTGGCGAGTTGTTCTTCGTTTAAAGGTAAAGAGGGGAACCTAACGAAAGGGGATTAGTGGTAGTTGGGGGGACCGGGACTCAAGGTCGGTCCGTAACAGGGGCATGGTATTCTTCGTTCCTTTCCGGTGAAGATGACTGGTTACGATACCTCGTTGGTATTTCGTAGCATCCACTCTCGCTCCTCATCTCATTCTCGGTTTTCTCTAACTCGAGAATCCTAGCAATAATCCTATCCAAAGGGTCCTTTTCTGATTGTACTATCAGATGCCTCAGTTGGTCGTTTCTGATTCCTACAATCAGAACCGATTTAGCTAATCTCTCGGTCTGGAAGGTGAATCTGTGGTAAATGGGTATTTCTGGTGGTTTACCTTTCCACTATTCCTTGGCTTAACCCCGTCCCAAACGGCTAATCGCACCACTCTGGTACGTACGATGCGCTCCAAGAAAAAAAAACAAAGACCAGTCCAATCACGTTTCTAAACTTGTCCTTCCGTGGACTCCATATATTCAACAATGTATTCACAAAAGAGTTCATTCACGTACAATTCACTTATTAATAGTGGGGTTACAATCGCAAAATAAATCGGATTAAATGCTCTCTATTGTATACTTCACTAATTAATTTTGTTGTTACAATTAAAAAAAACTAAGGTGCTCACATGTCTCTTACGATATAATTCACGTATTATTATTTTCGTTGTGACGATTAAAAAAAACTAAGGTGATTAAATGTTTCTTACGACATAAGTCACTTATTATTAATTTTCGTTGTCACGATTGAAAAACTAAGGTGATTAAATATCCTCTCGCTGAACATCTACTTATTTATTTGTGTTGAATATGAAAAATTTACAAATGCGGGCAACC
This sequence comes from Microdon myrmicae, assembly GCA_963931805.1. NCBI lineage: Eukaryota > Metazoa > Arthropoda > Insecta > Diptera > Syrphidae > Microdon > Microdon myrmicae. Next base: position 57,005,635 of record OZ007498.1, on the reverse strand, counting down.
GACCGATCGTTTTGCGACTTTTGCTCCAGACTGAACTTTTGTCCAACCAATTCCACGGCCCTACACCACGGACACCAGAAACACGCACACCATCGTTTATCCGAACATGAAAAAAAAAACAAGATACATGGCACTGAACTGCGTCGTCTGCAATTTTCAGCAGATCGCCATATCCGAGGGCACTTACTTTATTCTTTTTCTCTCAATCCGACAAACGAAAGGGGAGGTTGTATGGGGCAAAACAGACAATGGATATTTCCACGATCGTCGCCACACACAGCATCACCGTTGATCTCATATCGTTCGTAGGGTAACTTGGTGCAGGTGGTGTTGCTTTGGTCTGCTTCATTGAGTAGTCAAGCTTTGTTCCTACATTGTATGTAGATTAATCTCGCTACCGAAATACTCCTTGTACAATATGGTAAGCGGACGCAGCTTGCCCGTGTGCGACGGCATCGAACCGAAGATATGGGTGTCCGACGTATCTCGATTTGATCGGTCGGTTAAAGATGCGACCGTTTCTTCCACACGAGCAGGTGACATATGTTAGTGGGAACCCAATGGTTGGGGTGTTTTCGTTGGCTTTTGGCGCCGAGTGATATTCCTTGGTGGGCGTTGCATGTTGGGAGATCTCTAACGAGAATTAATGTTATGCAACGCACAGACAAGCGATTCGTCGTTGTAGGAAGATTTTTGTTCTTGCTCAAAAGGAAATACGACGTAATGCAAAAGCCAGATTTCTGCATGTTTGGTTGCCATGGCGATGGCGTGAAATTTATGCTATTAGGTGTCCCTTTCGCATGCTTAATGAATTCGGACAATGCCCGTTACCCTGGTTATGTCTCTTTTTGGGGTGTTACCCAACAATAGGTGCGACGGGGCAGTGGCGTTAGATGAAACTGTTATGGTAATTAATTCCAATTTAGTAGTAATAATATATGCAATTAAAGTAAGAAGGGGGTGACTTACTGTGATTAATCTTGGGTTTATGCGACCGTTGAGCGATCGCAGTGTTGTTATAGTTGTGGTTGACTGCGACAGGTTGCAGGGGGCGCTGATGGTTGCTCCCCTGTTAAATGGTCTTCCTCCGGCGTTTAATTTAATTTCTCTAACTATTATTTGATTTACGGGGCGTTGATGGTTGTTCCCCTATTAAATGGTCTTCCTCCGGCGTTTAATTTAATTTCTCTAACCATTATTTGATTTACGTACGAATTCTCTTTCATTAATTGTTTTCCGTTGACGTATATTTTTATTTTATTTGACGCCAACGTCGTTTTTTATTAATTTCTCCGCCAAGTAAAATTTGCATAAAGTAGTTTATGCAAATTAGCTACTTGATGCGTTATTCTCCTTTTACAGGTAAAGAGGGGAATCGAAGGGGGATTAGTGGATTCTGGGGGGACCTGGACTCAATGTGGGTCCGTAACAAAACCGCCACAAATCCTATGCTATTCGTGGTCCCATACTTACGTGTTGCCGCTTCATTGCAATCCTTTACTGCTTGCGTTATGCGGTGGGTAAATTCGGCGACATCCTCTTCGCGGGATTGTCGCATACGAGAGAGTTTCGAGTGTAACTCTTCGTATGACACGTGTGGTTGTGCTTCGGAGTCGCTGTTCAAACTCCTTGAAAGTCGTTGGGAGTTGTTCTTTGAACATGCGGCGAGATTTCCCAGTTAATTTCATGGGCAACCACCGCAGGAAAATTTGTTCCTCCTCCTCCGATAAGCAGTCCAGTGCCCTGTCATAGCTTTCGAGGAAACTATATAGTTCCCTCGCTGCGTTAGGCCCTTTCTGGCCACTATATACTTCCACATTACCTTGGACTGGGTCCAGAATTTTCTCCGCACCCAACATAGCGGCGACAGGTTCTATCGATATAATTTCCGCGGATAGTTGCCTTGTGTGGCAACTGCATCAACGGTTATGCTTACGCGTGTTTAATAATTTACGTATGGAGGGCTACCCGCATTATTCTGACCGCAGTTCGTTTTTAACCGTAGCGAACGAAAACACGATAGCGGAACAATAATCCAACGATGGCGGATTCATTTTATTTAAATAAATGTCCCAACAATGAGAGGCAAGGATCAATTTAAAAACAACCCACCGATGAGAGACAAGACCCAATCGAGATAAATAAAAAGAAAGAAGAAAACAAAAACTGCAGCGTCAATAGTTCTGGTGGTTGAATGGCATATAAAGACCTGGATACCAATGCCGGTATAGACAACGGAAAATATTTGGGTTTGGTATTTCTAAATTTTCCTCCCAACGTTGATCGCGCCCTCCCTCCTGTAATTGGAAAATAAACAGAGAAAAAGAGAAACAATATTTTTATTTATTTTATTTTGTTATACGGCTTATTTTCTTTTAACCTAGCCGCTAGTTCCGCTAGTCGGCGTAAGGACGTTAGAGCCTCGGGGGTCTTTCCACCACTGGGTTGTATCCCCGACCGATTTGGTACAACCTCAGCTGGTGATAACCGGCTGCGCCAAAATTGTTATGTTATTATTAACAATCTATTTGAATATATTTTTTGTTATATATTTAATATATTTAATGGTAAGTAAAAAGGGACTTACTGTGGAGACCGTTGAGCGGTCGCTGCAGTTGCTGCTTGTTGTTGTTGGTGTGTGCTGCGACTGGATGCAGGGGGCGTTGACGGGATGCTCCCCTGATCGGCTTTCGTTCCTTTTTTATATTTAGAGCTTCTCTTGGTGGTCGCACTGGTGAATATAGTCCCAAATTTGTTGACCCCATAAATCGATCTTCGATATATCCAAATATTCAACTATATTTTCATACACATACGTACGCTAGGTTTATGTCGAATGACATTTTTTTTTTGCCGTTGACGTTTTAATTTATTATTCGACGCCAACGACGGTTTTTATTATTTTCTCTGCCAAGTAGAATTTGCATAAAGTAGTTTATGCAAATTAACTACTTGGCGAGTTGTTCTCCGTTTAAAGGTAAAGAGAGGAAACTCACGAAAGGGGATTAGTGGGTGTTGGGGGGACCTGGACTCAAGGTCGGTCCTTAACAACTGTAGCTGCTGCTGGTAGGTTGCAGAGGGCGTTGAGCTTAGTGCCTCCCTGTTACGTTTCCAGTTGGTTGTTGATTTGTTTTGTATGCTTCGTATTCTTATCTTGATGATTTGTTCCAGTTGATGGAGTTTTAGTTACAGTTATTGCTGCTAATATAAATTTTAACAGTCCATTTGGTTGTCAAACTTTGCTGTCGGGGGCGCGCGATGGTGCCTCATATAATCCTCGTATCCTCGTCCAGTATACGCCTCCGCACAGTGCTCAGGATTGTGCGGTCGGTCATAGTTTGCTGGTTGCGGACCGACGGCTTTTGGCGGATAGTACTGGTATTGCTGTGGCTCTACGTCGAATTGTCGTACATTCGGTTCGGAGGTTGACGTTTATTTTTTTATTCGGCGCCAACACCGTTTTTTTTTTTACTTTTGTGCCAAGTAGAATCTGCACAAAGTAGTTTATGCAAATTAGCTACTTGGCGATTTGTTTTCCTTTTACAGGTAGAGGGGGGAAATTTGCGAACGGGAATTAGTGGGTGTTAGGCGAGAACATGGACGCGAGTTCCGTAACATTCCTATAAATCACTCTTGAATAAAATTGCACACACATGAGGTTTGCACGTATCGTAATTGGTCGCATTTAGTGGTTAATTTTACATTGAGTTCTCGGCCATTTTTTGCACTCTTTCATTTTTGTTTCACGCACTTTATCAGTTCATTGGATATTTTTTACGTGCATAACTTTTACGTACTGTACTTTCTATGATTGTACGCGTAGAACAGTTGCTGTTAGAGATTTACTGTACAGGCCTCAACGTGGAGTGCAGTTTCTCCTTGTTAAAACATAATATATGTGTTTTTACATTGAGGAATTATGTTATTATTTAAAATATGTAAAACAATTTAAGTAAAGGTAAGTAAAGGGAACGGGACTTACTTGGGCATTAGTTCTTGAACGGATGTCTTCGTCGATCGTCGTTGCTACTGGTTTCCGGTTGCAGGGGGTGAAGCTGTTAAAGATTATTTATAACAATCGTTTTATATACAAAACTCACCCAAATCTTCCTTAGCTTTTTCGATGTGTTAGTTTACACCTCGAGTCGCAGGTTCGTATTTGTTATACTCGACTCCCGTCGATTCTTGGCGATGTGTTGTATCCAATTATGCACACGTAGCAGACGCACTACTTTAGTGACCCGAATGCAGGTCGTCTTTGAATATTATTTTTCGCAATTAAATAACAAAACGAACTTATTAACTGAACTTAATTATATAACAAAGCGTCTTGGTCCCCCTGTTGTTGTAGCTCCAGGTAATTAGATCTATTTACAGATTGTAAGTGACTTGGGACTCTATTTGGACAACTGATGTTTTTCGTTTTCTGGATGAAGTCGTTTGAGTTTTAATCCAACATTCTTCTTTGTTAATTTAGTTTTTATTGAACTTTATTTTTTATTTTCAATTCTTTCTTACCTATTTTTTTTTTTCTGCTGACAAAAATCTAAATGACGTTTATAATATTTTATTCGGCGCCAACGCCGTTTTTTATTATTTTTATCTGCCAAGTAGAATTTGCATAAAGTAGTTTATGCAAATTAGCTACTTGACGATATTGATTTCATTTACAGGTAGAGGTGAAATTTGAGGAAATTAGTGGGTGTTGGGCGAGGACGTGGACGCGCGGTCCACATGGACGCGAGGTCCATAACAGAATAAGTAGGAACTGAATTCTGACAGTTAAGGTTAACTAGAGGAATACGTTATTGGAGTGGGGGTGTGTTCGAATGGTACTATTCCCATTTCGTATCTTCTAACATAATTTGTGTAATTTCTCTTTTTTTAACATCTGATTTATTATTTTGCCTGTCTTCATCTTTTTTTTTTATTCCTTTGTTGATTTCTTTAATTTTCTTCTTTTCATTTTCTTATAAGTTGTTCTGGTCATTTTTTCCATTAATATTTTTATACTTCTGGCAGTTATAAACTTCTAATTACGATTCTTAATTTAATTTTTACCCCTTGAATGCTCGGCGATGGCTATCTTTGAAATCCGAATTACGACTAATATTATGATTTTAATTTATATTTTTATTAGCTGACCCGCGCGGCTTCGCTCGCGTACATATATATTGTTGCAATAATTGCACATGCAATAAATAAATATAGGGTTATGGAACGTACTGTTGTATATAAATTCACATAATTTAAATATAGTAATATAGTTAAGGGGTATATTATGGGTTAAAGAAAAGTAAAGGACCTACTTGAATTGACCGTGGAGCGGTCTCTGTAACTGGATCCTGGTGGCCGGTTGCAGGGGGCGTTGAGCTTTGTGGTCCCCTGTTCAGCTTGCTGTTGATTGCGGATGTGAGTTTGATGGTTTATTGGTTTATTTACTTGTTATATCTCTTTGGGTTTTACTTTCTATTATAGTTCTGACCTTTTTGTTATGGTTTCTTTTTACTTCTATTCACTTATAAAAAAGGTGGATGTACTTTAATTTGGTTCTATAATTTATTTTACTTATTATTCATTATGTCTAATCTCCAACGTCTCCTGATCAAGCAGTTCGGCGATTTGTTCATTTATTCCATTTTTCTTTAATGCCAAAAATCAATTCATTCATGCTAAAAATGCATTCAAACGTTGATTGCGCCTTTTGCACTTTTGCCACAACGCATACCATTTCAATGGTTCATCTGACAATCTGACGATATCTTCGCTGTTATCGACAAAATCGACTGAACGCGACGGCATTGGTTTTTAGTCTACGTTATTTTATATAATTACGACTGTACGGTTTTAATTTTTGGCGACGGTTGACTATTTGATTTTTTCCATTTTTTTTTTTATACACATTTCTTTTTATCCGCCTGCTTGTTAAAAACGTTATGCATTTTATTGTAACAATTACTATATTCGTGGTAATAATTAATATTAGTGGGGACTTACTCGGGTATCCAGTCTGACCTTTTTGGTCGACTGTTTCTGTTTTTTTGTTTTATATTCACATTTATTTAACAAATTAATTACATATTTTACTTAAGACTAAATGTTAACTTTTATTTTACAAATATCATTCTTACATTAACTTACTGGCTCTTCTCAAGCACACTCGGTCGACAGAGCTGCTCTTCTTGTTGCAGGGGGTGATGGGCTCTGAATCGCGTTCACCGTAGCGATAATTCTTTCAGTTATTTTTGTCGTTCATCCGTGGCGTTAGTTTTAATTATTTTTGTCGTTCACCCGCGGCGTAAGTTTTTTAATTATTTTTGTTCTGTTATAGTCCGGCGCCGTGCTTCCTCTTTATCGAGGGAAGAGCGCGGACCTTTTATGAAATAGAGGATCGTAAGACGAATCCGTCGAATTTAATATCCAATATATCGGGTATTTCTGCCCGTCTTCTGTCCGTCTTCTTTCTCGAATAAATAATTTGTTTTTCTTCTTCTTTTTATATTTCTTCTTTCTGTTTATTTTATTCTTAATAACTTCTTCATTGCTCGTCTGTCTATTCTTATCTGTATTCTTATCTTTTTTCTTTACAATCTCTAAACTCAACTTACTAATTCAAACTGATAACTCTAAACTCTAATCTCAAACTGGACTGAAACTCTCACTTTCTCAATAATCAATTAGAACTCTATTAGAACTAACTGACTCCAAACTCAAACTCAATACTAAAACTCTACTGATTTTACAATTAAAATTTCTCTCTTCTTATGCTACTTATTGTTCTAATTGGTTGGAAATTATAATGTGAACAAAACAAATTTTCTCAAAGTATTCCTTTTAGTCTCTGTGACTTTTAAATTGAATAAACTTTGAACGAAAATCAAAGTGCTATGTTTTGAATGAAAAAAGGTGCATGTTATGAAAAGGGACATGTTATGAAATAATAAGATCGTATGCAGCACCCTCTAGTCTATTTTTGACTAGCTCTAAAAATGTTTCATATATATCCGGGTCTACCTTCTTTATGGATCTAAATAAAACATCTCCCCCGGAAATAAATTTATCTAAGTCGCAGGGTTTCCAGTCAAAGGTAGGGACAATTCTGAAAACATCAGAAATACCGACAGAAAGAGCCATTTCAGGGGGTTTATTGTGTATCTGTTGTGAGTGGATTTGTTCTTCCCCCTGCCTAGCCGCCTGTCTCGTGTAGTAAGGACTCGTAATAGTGAAAATTTGAAATAATGTATGGCGAAAATTTGTTCACTTCTTAAAAATATGGTTATGAAAAAAAGGCCTTTATTTTGTTATGCAATATATATGCAGGAAAATAAAGATAAATTGGACCCAAAACTGTAAAGAAAGAAAATTTTCGACGAGAAAGCAAAAAAACGGAAATGTCGTCGAAAAAAACTGAAAAGAGAACTTTCAAAGAAATTTCTATCGAAAAAAAATTTTGAAAAAGGAAAAAATTCCAAGTGAAAATATTCCTAAAAATAGAAGAGAGAAAAATCTAGAAGTTGATAGAAGTCTTGTTGAGTTTCTTATTGTTGTCCTTTTTGTTTCTTTGTTGTGTCGTAGAGTTCTCCTTTTTTTTCTTTCACTTTTTTTTTCTTTGTTGTGTCGTTGTTCTTTTTTTTTCTTTCACTTTTTAAAAAAAAAAAATTTTTTTTTTGATTATCGCCAGGCAGACTTCACGCCCTAGAAGTTGAATATCCTGGTCCTGGCTGCTTACATTACTTTTTTTTTCCTTTTTTTTCTTGAAACTGTTTTGTTTCCTCTTTTTTTGTGTTTTTTTGTTGTTGTTTTAATTTTTTGTTTTCTTGTTTCTTCTTGTTTTGTTTTTATTTATTTATCCTATGGTTGGATCATCCCACCGCTGCAACCATTGTTATAGTCCGGCACCGTGCCTCCTCTTTATCGAGGAAAGAGCGTGGACCTTTTATGAAATAGAGGATCGTAAGACGAATCCGTCGAATTTAATACCCAATATATCGGGTATTTCTGTCCGTCTTCTTTCTCGAATAAATAATTTGTTTTTCTTCCTTTTATATTTCTTCTTTCTGTTTATTTTATTCTTAATAACTTCTTCATTGCTCGTCTGTCTATTCTTATCTGTATTCTTATCTTTTTTCTTTACAATCTCTAAACTCAACTTACTAATTCAAACTGATAACTCAAAACTCTAATCTCAAACTGAACTGAAACTCTCACTTTCTCAATAATCAATTAGAACTAACTGACTCCAAACTCAAACTCAATACTAAAACTCTACTGATTTTACAATTAAAATTTCTCTCTTCTTATGCTACTTATTGTTCTAATTGGTTGGAAATTATAATGTGAACAAAACAAATTTTCTCAAAGTATTCCTTTTAGGCCAACTTATTGTGATTAGATTACTGCCAACTAGTTTATGCAAATTTGCATAAAGCCGTTTATGCAAATTTACTACTTGGCGCGATTATATATATAGAGGGGGATTTGGGGCTTTTGGGGTGAGGCTGTGGGTATGGGACCCGTAACAATCTTGTCATTTTTTTCGTCGCCAAGTTTTTATTTAGATTATTGCCAAGTAGTTCATGTAAATTTACTACTTGGCGTATTTGTCTTATAGAGAGAGGGAATCGCAGGTTTTTTTTTTTTTTGTTTTCGGTAGGAAAGTGGAAATTTTCAAAATATACCTCTGGATTGATCCAGAGGCATGCCGGATTTTTACTTACTAAAACCGCCTCCCGTCAGGCACATACTACCGTTGATCCCCGCGGAACTTTCCTCTAGATATTCCATCGCAGGGCGGGACGAAGTTTACCTGTTACTCCGCTCATCGCGTCGCAACTGCTGTATCATGTCACATAATTTCATTTGCTACGGACCATGCCTGTTTTGAACTCAGCATGTATTCTATTACTCCTGTGGCGGTTCCGCCAATCCCCACTATCTACTTACAGTAAAACCCCCATAACATTCAGCCAATTTCCTAACTTCACTGATGCAATCGCATTAGTACCTGAAAATGCTTCACGCATCATATAGATCAAATCTATGATCTTAAAAAGTCACTGTAAAGAAAACTTACCTTATCATGCATCTCCTCGCATACAATTTTCCGTAAGATTTCTTGCTTTACTTATCTGGAATTCCAAACCTATTCGGCACCTTCGGTACCAGACAAATTCCTGTAAACAAAATGATTCGGTTTGCATACAATGTAGCCGTCATGACAGGGACCATAAATATTGCGCCGTCTATTTTCCCAGCCGCGCCATGTGTACAACAATGTTCCCTACATACACATCGGCTGGCGACTTACACCCAAGGGACCAAAGCAAATACGCATTCCGCGTCCTTTGGCATCAATTAAATCCTACAGTATAAACAAATGCAAATAGGAATTCAATACCTACCCTTACTGGCGATGCCAGCCACCATTTCCCAGTAACCTAGCTAAAACCCATTAGCACATTTCCACATCACATCGTCGTCTCTTTGTTTAGCCGCGACGCACATTTCCAACAAAGATCCCATTAGCATCCGACGAGTTCGGTTTTATTTGCTTTACCGAAATCGTAACCCATGAATGCACTTTATGCCCTTTCTTTGTTCTAGGTTCGTTCTCATCCATGAAAGAACCATGCACACATACCACCATGATCACGATTAGCGAGTGAGCTCTGCACGAGCAAGTTATTGCTGTGTCGTATTGCATCCATTGACCGAGACGGCCACATCGCCGCCCACCGTCCGTCGGTTCCAGCAAAAAATTGAAAAAAATAAACAAATTAATTCAGTTCAAATTTAATTCATTTGTAACTCCACCTTTTGTCAATTTTGAACAATACGAAAAACTGTCGGTTTTTCTTCCTTCACACATAGTAATTCATCATGTTATTTCGAGCGCCAAAAATAACAACGGTCTCTCCTCTTAACTGAACTTTGTAAAACTGTCCATGAACAATCAAAAAATTTTTCTCTCGCTTGACTTCAGCCATTTATTATTAATTAATTAATATTATTATTTGTCCTATTTCCAAATTAAGGTGTTCAACTTTCTTGTGGTGCTTATTAAAACTGCCTCAGTCTTATGTCCAGATAGTTTCAGTCCGGCCATATCTAGCCAGCATTTAATGCTCTGCGAATATTCTCCAGGCCATCTAGATTTTTTGCTACGACCACGATCGCCAAATCATCTGCTTACCCAATGATTCTATTCCTTTCTGGTGCATTGACCCTGAGCACACCATCATACGTGATATTCCACAACAGCGGACCTAATACAGATCCTTGAGGTACACCCACTGTTATTTTATATTCCTTTGGTCCCCCGTCTGTGTCATAAAGCAGTATTCTATCCGAGAGATCGTTTGCTAGTACTCGTATACGCACTAAGTAGGGTGAGACCTGTAGATCCCCAACGCTTCTAGACTCCCGATTCCAGTTCACCGAGTTAAATGTATTTTTAACATCTAGTGTCATCATTATTATTTTGTACCTCCTAGCCATCGTACTCCAGCTATCGCTTTGCGAGCGATGTCGCACATCACAGATAGTGCCTTACTGGTTGGTCTACCTTTCCGAAACCCATACTGCGATTCAGAGAGCTCCGGTATCCCCTCAGTGAATTGTTCCAGGCGAGTGGGAATTGCTCGCTCAAGCAGTTTTCCTTGTTGTGTCCAGCATGCACAACGGACGATAGGACGACGGCGCTTCTGTTCTTGACTGCTTTTGGTATAAGCACAAGCCGCTGTTTTTTTCTCCATTGTTTAGGAAATTTTCTCTTGAAGGCAGGTTGTGAATATTTTGGAAGACTTACTTGAGAACTGCCGAACCGCTGGTGGTTGACGTTTAACAGCTATTCCGGTTGGAGCGGGTGGGGATTGCCTGAACTCCCTGTATCTTCACATTTGTTTTTATAATTATTCACGTTTTTATTCGCCGCCAACTTCTTATTTTAATTATTAGCAAATAGTTTTTTCTGTTTTCTACTTGTTACGATTATTACTATATGGGAACTAACAGCACGACACGCGAACTAGTTAGTTTTTCTTTGACTTATGCGTTCTCTTTTAAAATGCGCGCCCCATGCAGGATAAAGTTTTAATGTTTTCTTATTTGAATTTGTACGACGCGATCAAGTTTTAATGTTTTTTTGTGTGAATTCCTACGACGACTGGCTTTTAGTTTTTAATTTTTTTTTTTTTTTCATTTCTCTTATCGGCGCCTACATTTTATTTTTTGTTTTCACAGTAGGTTTTTATCCGTCTACTTGTAATTATATATTTTAATGTTATATTTCAGGAGAGAGAGAGGGGATTTGAGTATCTAAAATGCACACAAAATAATGATTTAATAAAGTGAAGGGTATTTGTCCACTTACGGTTTTCTTATGGAGTACCTCTCTTTTGGATACGGGAGCTACCCTTTATAGCTGGACCAGCGCCAGTTTCCTTCTTTGTTACTTCTTCCTTTATTTTTCTTATGTTAATTTGATTGTTCGTTTTTCTTTTTCTCTTTATTTATTTTAAGTTAATTTCACCGAGCTGAATTCCTTCCGTTTGAAAAATTTAACGAGTAATGAATTTTTCGTTTTTGCAGTACGTTGGAAATTAGAAATAAGTGAATGTGTTGGTTTTGCCACGAGAAACGTCATTTCATTGTTAGCTGTCACCGTAGAGTGTGTAGTACTAATTTGGAAGTTTTCGTCTTCGGTGCCATCTATCGGAAAACCTGCGAACATTTTAAAACTACGTTATAGCCAGCACCTTTATTCTGAGGGAAGGGTGGTGACCGAAGAGAACAGCCTGTTGTTTGTTAATATCTATTATTTTTACTTATAACGTAAAACTATTAACAAAAAACAGCTATCGCTCGACACCTACCAGATTGTGGTGTCGCTACGATGTCCTACATCATTTTGCTTTGACGTCTTTTTTTAAAAAGATAATCTTCTGTGCGCCGAGTCCACTTCGATGCCCGATTCATTCTGTTTTCACTTATCCACAACCTCAACATTCTTCTTTGTTCGCCCATGAGCAACAACCCCACACACCCACTTCTTGTCAGGCATTAGAACACACATAAAGCTGTCTCGTTGTGTAGTCTATTCGTCAATTCTTTGATATTTGGTATCATTTCGTAGGTTCATCTTTCTGTGACCGGCGGGTCTCATTTTTGTAGGCATTGGGTAATACTCCGCTTCCGAATAGCGCATAGTCGAATGTGTTACACTTATAAAATCTGGTGCAACAAAAATTAGAAAGGTTGCCACGTTGCTGTTGTGGATGCAGGTACTCGCTTCGTTCGACTTTTCACATGCATACAACAAATGGCCTTTTTCAAAATCTCATTCATATTTCAGTTTTAACAGTCTTAACTCAAATTTTAAAACTTCCAAACTAAACTCTTGATTTCAATTAATTTGTTAGTAATTTTATATAATAAGATACAAAAACAAATTCGTATCTACGGTCATTACATTAATGCATCTTTAAAAGCAATGTTCTTAATGAATTTTTTAGCTAAGGAACTATGAACCTTTTTCCCCTATGTAGGCGAGAATTCGTTGATTTAATAAGCATGTTGATTTAAAAATTTGTCTACACTGGTATTACATGCCTTCTGTTTTTGTTCTCTTAGTTGTTATTACTTCTTCTTCCTATTCATGGCTTTATCCTCGTCACCTCCTGTAGCACTATTCTAATTGTTCTTGTTTTCTTTTTTAGTTTTACATCTCTGTTTAATTTTTGTACGGTCTTGATGCTTCACGCATCAAATAGATCAAATTAATTTAACTAAGGGTCCCTGTAAAAGAATTCTTACCTTTCATGCATCTCTTCGCATACAAATTCCCTGTAAGAATTCTTTCCTAACTTATCGGAAATCTCAAAACCAATTCGGCACCTTCGGCCAGGCAAATTCCCCTATACGAATTCCTGAAAACAAAATGATTTGGTTTACATACAATGTAACCATCATAACAGAGTCCATAAACATTACGTCACCGATTTCCCGTCCTCACCAAGTGTATCATAATTCGCCATACATACACATTGGCTGGCGACCTACACCCAAGGGACCAAAACAAATATACGCATCTTGCGTCTTAAGGCATCAGTTAAATCCTACAGCATAGGCAAATGCAAATAGGAATTGAATACTTACCCATACCAGCGATGCCATAAAGCCCATTTCTCGGTAAACAAGCTAAAACCAATTAGCACAATGTTCATGTTGCATTGTGGCTGTCAATACAGCTGCTATGCATATTGTAGACAATGGTCATCAACGGTCCCTTTGTCTTACATATTCCTGGATCCGTTTACCATTGACCTTCTCACATAAGCAAACACAAACCCAATTAGCACCCAATGGGATTCGGCTTGTTTGCTTAGCCGAACTCACATCTCATGAATGCACATTTTCCCTTTCTTTGTTTTAGATTCGTTCCCATGGCTTTGATCCATAAAAGAACCAATGTACACACATACATGTGTACCGTGACGGTATTCTGTATGAGCTCTGTTTGGTTACCCCAAAGAGAGACTTTCCGCCTCTCTTGGAATAGAAAAATGCACCCCCTAATTAAGAGAGCCAGTTTCAGTGGCCGAATTTTTTTTGATAGCGAATGAATATCGGAGAGTCCAATTACATCCGCCGACCACCACGGTCGTGCCGCTCCCGCCGTCCGTAGCGCTGCGGACACGCGAAATTCCAACCGGGAGTCTAGTTTATTTTATTTGTGGTGATGTGGTAAAAGTCTTTTCGCTAGTACGGTGTGTACTATAATTAAAAAATCTCGCAGCAGTGATATAAAATGAATAATAAATATCTAGACATTATCCAAAACAATCTAGTGTGTTTTACTTCCTGTGTTGGTGTTTCGGAGTTTCGTTTGTGTTTCCCTCTCAGTGCGCCTATTTTGCTCTTGGTGCGATTGTTTTTTTTTTTTTTTTTTTTTGGGGGGTGCCGTCGGTGAGGGCGAAGTAGAACCAAGTGCCCGTGTTTGGTACAATACTTCGTTCCCCACAGTCTTCTGTTTTCCTTTAGTACCGTTCTTATGTTATTATTTTATCTGTATTCCTGTTTGTTTTAACTTAATTTTACTTTATTTTGAGCTTTATTTTTCGTTGATTTAATTTTAATTTTTCTTATAAATATTTTGTTCAATTGAATTTGGGTTTATTCTCTTCGACCGAAGGGCTGTTATATATAAAATGTAATTTTATGAATTGTACATAACGGAAGGGTACTGACAGTTATAGCTTATAGGCTGTTGTTGAGCTTGGGTCAGCTGTTCTGGTTGCTGGAAGCGTTGGTTCTTGAACACCTAGTTGTTTGTTGTAGTTGCAATCGCAAACAATTTCACCTTTTCTAATTTTTACTATATATCGATGTTATATATTATATAAACAAAAAGCTTGTTAATTGGGATGGACTTGCGTGAGTGTCGTCCAACCGCTTGTCGGTTAACGCTTAGCGGCTATTCTGATTGCAAAGGGGTGTTGATTTCTTGAACCCCCTGTTTCTTTCTCTCCTTCTTCCTCTGTTTATTCTAATTACTTTGGTTGTGAAGAAACTGTTATTGTTATTTTATGTAACAAATTATATTGTCAATGTAAAGTTAACTATTAATATTCTTGTTTGACTTAATTAGGGGACTTGCATGTCATGAAAAACGGATAGGAACTGGTGAGGCAACCGTTGAGCTCGTTCAAATCAGGTGACGCTTAAGTGGCGTCCCTTTTTTCACTGACGCGTAGTCGGCTGGCGGCTTGCAGTTGGCACATGGCAAGCAGATGTGAACGTACTAGATTTCTCCAGTACATTCATTTGTGAATCTGCAACACATAGAGACCGCTTCTCGGGCGACGCTTCCGCTCTTCTACTTGCAAGGGGATGGTTGTGTTCCTGATCCCCTTGTTCAATTTTTCTTTCTTCTTTTCTTCTCCGTGTTCTCCCCCTTTTGTTTTATACCCGGTCGCGGTTGCACCCAGCGAATGTTATTGTTCGTGTAGGCGGTTCTCCAATCACTCGCGTTCACTAATTGTGTTATGTTATTTTACAATTTAAAATATCATAATACATATTTTATTTAAGCAATATCTTTTATTAGGAGTTGGGGAAATATTTTTACATTTTTTATATTGGTATTGTAAGTGAAGAGACTTACTTGGTTTGACCGTGGAGGGGTCGCTTATTGTTGCTGGTGGTTTCGGCTGCAGGCATGTTGCAGGGGGCGTTAAGCGTTGTGTTTCGTCGTTTTACGTCGAGTGAATATTTTATCATTTTCGCCGTTGGCGTTTATTTTTTATTCGGCACCAACGCCGTTTTTTTTTAAATTATTTTTCTGCCAAGTAGAATTTGCACAAAGTAGTTTATGCAAATTAGCTACTTGGTGATTTGTTTTCCCTTTACAGGTAGAGAGGGGAAATTTGCGAACTCAAATTAGTGGGTGTTAGGCGAGGACACGGACGCGAGGTCCGTGATAATTGTTCGTTCCGGTACTTTCGCGGTATTTCAGTTACGTGCGTTCACTAATTATTCGTCGCGGTGACAAAGTATTCGTTCGTTCGTTTTCCTAAATTGTTACGCTGTTCACACCGGCGGTAATTTTTCATCTCAAAACTTTCCGTCAAAGTTTTCTGTCGTCTGTAATATTTTTTCACGCCAACTGATGCGTCTTCGTCGGTCACGCTTCTGCTTTCTAGATGCTGAGGGTCTAGAGTTCTTGCTCCCCTGTCCTTTGCGTTTGTCTCAGTTTGCTTGATTGCTTTGTTATATGTTTTCACACACAATTTAAATATTATATATATTTTTAATATATGTGAATAGTGTTAATTTGATGGTCGTCTTTTCGTCTTTTTCTTATTTTTTCTCCTGTCATCACTTTTTTCGTCGGGGTTTACTTTGCTTTGCGCTCTAATTTTGCAATTCTAAAAACATTTTTTTATTTATTTTTAACATTGCTTCTATTTTTATTAAATGAAATATTTTTTGTACATTCTTCTATTTCCCTTTAGTGTTTTTCTTATGTTATTATTTTTTCTGTATTGTTATGCATATAATTTTTACAATAAATATTTAAATGAGACTTACTTCTATGTGTGTGTCATCTGACCATCTCGGTCGACGTTTCAGCTCTTCTGGTTGCATGGGGTGTTGGATTCTTGTCCACCCTGTTACCATGCGTAGTTCACACGCGGCAAAAGTGAATTAATCGTTTGTTGTATATGTGTAGTTCACACGCGGAGAAATTAAATTAATCGCTCGATCTCGGTGGCGTTATTTCACTCACTGAAAACTTTTTGTCAAAGTTTCTTGACGTCTTGTCTTTTATTCCCTCGCCAATTTTTTATTTAGATTTGTCGCCAAGTAGTTTATGTAAATTTATTACTTGCATACTTTTATTATAGAGATAGGGGGGTTGTGGGTGAGAGTGTAGGTGTAGAACCCTTAGCAGTATTCTTTTTTGTTTTAATTTAGTTTCACATTATTTCTCGTTAGATTAATTTTTTCTTTAGTTTTAATTTTAAGTTTTTTTATAAATATTTTGTTTAATTGAATTTGGGTTTATTCCTGTTATATACAAAATGTAATTTTATGAATTATACATAAAGGGAAGGGTACTCACAGTAGCTTCTTGCTGCGGCGGCTGTTGTTGAACTTCGGTCAGCTGTTCTGGTTGCTGGGGCCGTTGGTTCTTGAACCCCCAGTTGTTTGTTGTAGTTGCAATCGTAAACAACAAATAATTGGGTAATCAAACTCTGTTAATTTGTGATGGAATCTGGATAAACACACGTAGATTAATTTTTTTGTCTGAATATTAATTTGTGAAATTAAACCCTCCTACAAATGTCGCGGAGTTGGTCCGTACACTGGCATCTTTAATCAAGAAGATAGTCGTCCTTGCCCTTGGCTTGAGGTATTCACGGCTGCCCCCCAGTTGGTTCTGTGGGGAGGAAGTATTGTGCCTGCATGGGTACTCCGTTCACTTCCTCCTCCACCCTAATTGTACACGAGAAATCGTCACCAAGGCACGAAACTAAAAAACACACAGGTAGTACTCGCCAGAAATAAGAACGCACAGGATATGATTAGTTGTCAATAATTTTTATTTATACTAACACAAAAGGAAAATGATCATAAACTTTTTGTTGGTCAGTTCACTTTTATACATTTATTAATTATAGTAAGATTGACGCGACTTTGATGAAACTGGTGCATGTCTGGCATTTGAAATACTTTCATTAAGCTAGAGAATTATGTTTTCTTAGGTCATGTTTGAAATAAACTTGTACAATAAATCAAAATTATAATAATACAATTATTTATTTAGCACTCGGAGATTTACCTCTACGCCTCGACTATGGTTGCGTCACCGTGCGCACCGGTGAGCGGGAGATCGCGTGACCGTGGTGGTCTGCGGTTGGAATTTGACTCCACGAGGATAGAACTCTGACATGAATTCCATCCTCGGTTAGGGTTAAGGAAAGGGAAGAGAGAGAGAAAAACTTTTCTCTTAAGGGTATGGTCGCCACAGAGATGCACTCTTTCAGTGCAGTGTTGTGTGTGCCTAGAACAAAGAAAGGCATAAAGTGCATTGCTAGGATACGATTTCGGCAAAGCAAATAAAACCGAAATCGTCGGATGCTAATGGGATATTTGTTTGTAACATGTGCGGCTAAACAAAGAGACGACGATCCGAAGTGAAAATGTGCTAATTGGTTGGTGGACGAAACAAATCCCTTGCTTGCATTTGTATATGCAGGGAAATTCGTTTGTGGCGAACGGATTCTATCTTTGCATTGTTTATGGTTTGAATTCAGTTGATGCCAAGAGACGCGGAATGCGTTTTTGCTTTGGTTTGCAGATTGTGCGAGTCAGAGAATTTTATTGCTGGGAGAAAAAGGTCGCCGGCCAATGTGTACATAAAGAAATTTATCGTACACATGAATGAAGATGGGAATACGCCACGCAATGATAATTATCCCTGGCTGGAATGGTTACATGATATGTGAACCGAGGTTTTTCTTTTCAGGTAATTTATGATAAGGAAAGTAAGAACTCTTACAGGGAATTTGTAAGCGAAGGAATGTTTGAAAAGGTAAGAATTCTTTTGCAGAAGCTTTACGAATATAGCTTTGATCCAATTAATGCGTGTAGCATTTTCAGTGCTTAATGCGATTGCATTAGCGAAAACTTATGCTGGTGGGATTAGGTAATGGGGGTTTTTAGGTAAGTGTGCCGTGGGGTTTGGCGGCACCGCCACAGTTCTACGACCTTGGACGTGGATGCTCGGGATTAATTGTATACGATTGTGTATTTTGTGCACGGCAGTCCTTGGCATCGTGCCCATATTGATCACACCTCGTACACAATGGTCTGTTCCGGCACCGTAGACACTCATCGTACAAGTGCCCCTTCCTGTTGCAGAAACTGCATGTCATACGTACAATAAATGGATGTGATGTACGTTTGTCTCGGCCTCGGTTGGACGAATCACTGTTGTAGTCTCCTCCGCCCCCCTGTTGGTGCCGTGGTACCTCAGGCTTTTTATGGTTTGATCCCATTGGCCCTTTAGAAGATCGCGGTGGTGTTCCCGACCAAACGGGTTTGTCCCGTGTTGGGGGCGTGTGGCAGAGAGGGGTCGTTCTGCGAACCTAGTGTTGGTGTTCCTATTATTGGCCCCTACTACCTGAGACGTATTGTTTACAGATCTATGTTGCCTGTGTCTCGATTCCAGGGGGTTTTGCCAAGTATCCCCGTAGGTCCGGTCTGAAACCCTACTTGGTTCCTGTGGAGGATCGTGTTCATCCTCCCAATAGTAGAACGGAGTGTTCCTCAATATGGATTGTCTATTGGGTGGAGTGCGGGCATGGTATCTGTCATTCCTATCAGGTGAGAGTGGGTGACTGGTCATGGTGTGTATCCTTCCACCTCGGTGGTGTCCTAACATACCATCCGCTATTACTCCTCATCTCATTTTGAGTTTTCTCTTTGGGTAAGTCTCGCTATAATTCTGTGTATTGGGTCCTTTTCTGATTCTAATATTAAATGTAATATTGCTCCTTTAAAGGAACGCGGTGGTGTTTCCGACCTAAACGGGTTGTTCCCAGGTTTGGGCCGTGCAACAAGGTGGGGTCCTTCCACGAACCTAGTATTGGTATTCCTATTCGACTGTCTGAGACGCATCGTTCACAGGTCTATATTGCCTGCGTCTCGATACCTGGGGGTTTGGCCATGTGTCCCCGTAAATCTGGTCTGAAACCCTACTTGTTACCTGTGGTAGGTCTGGTTCATCTTCCCAATAATAGAAAGGGTTATTCCTTAATATAGTTTGTCTATTTGATGAGGGCATGGTTTGTATCATTCCTATCATAGTGTGTGTCTACCCTCGTTGGTGTTCTCCTACTATATCATCCACTGTTACTTCTCATTTCATTCTGAGTTTTGTCTCGCAATAATACTTTCTAGTGGGTCTTTTTGCGATTGTAATATTAGATGTCGGAATTGGTCCTCCCTAATCCCCACCATCAATACCGATTTCGCCAATCTCTCGATCTTGATGGCGAATGCTGTGCTGTTGTGGTGTCGGTATGTACGGATTGCTGCCTCTTTGCAGTCCGTTATTGCTCAAGTTATCCGGTACGTGAAATCTGCGACATCCTATGAGAATGCAATTCATAAGAAGCATATGGTAGTAGCGTATTTCAGAGTCGTTGTTCGTACTCCTGGAAAGTTTCCGGAAGGTTTTCCTTGAAAATGCGGCAAGCTTTCCCACTCAACCGCGTGGGTAGCCACCGCAGGAAAATTTCTTCCTCCGCCGTGGATAAACAACTCAAGGTCCTATTACAACTTTCGAGGAAGTTGTACAGTTCCACCATTGCATTAGGACCTTTGTCTCCACTAAACACTGCCACGTTGTTTTGAACCAGGTCCAAAATCCTTTCCGCACCCAACATAGCGGTGATGGGTTCCCCCTTAAGCGCTCCGCGGAATTCCTCCTCGAGTGGCTTCTTGTTTGCATCAAGGGTGTTATGTATTCATGTAACAATTATTTGAATATAGGTATGTTTATTTTAATATAGTTTACAGTAAGCAAAGGGGACTTGCCGTG
The DNA here is from genome assembly GCA_963931805.1 of Microdon myrmicae. NCBI lineage: Eukaryota > Metazoa > Arthropoda > Insecta > Diptera > Syrphidae > Microdon > Microdon myrmicae. The sequence goes on along the minus strand of OZ007498.1, from coordinate 56,985,525 downwards.
GGTTGACCGTTGACGGTCTCTCAATCGATTGTTGCTGCTGCTGGCTCGTTGCAGGGGGCGTTGAGATGCTGCTCCCCTGTTCAGCTTCAGTTAATGGTTCCTATGCTATTTGTGTTGATTGGTCGAGACGTGATTGTTTGAGAAGGCAGCTCCAGCTATGTTTCTTATTTCCTCACTGATGTCCGGTTTGTATAAATCAACTTCAGCTTTATTTCAGTTCGGTTTGTATAAATCAACTTTAGCTTGCATAAATCAAATTCAGCTTTGTAGTAATTCGACCGTTCGCTTCAGAGATTTACGTGGAATTGAATTTTTTTTTTTTTGCCGTTGACGTTTTATTTTATTATTCGACGCCAACGCCGGTTATTATTATTTTCTCTGCCAAGTAGAATTTGCATAAAGTAGTTTATGCAAATCAACTACTTGGCGAGTTGTTCTCCTTTTATAGGTAAAGAGGGGAACCTAACGAAAGGGGATTAGTGGATGTTGGGGGGAACTGGACTCAAGGTCGGTCCGTAACAATACCTTCCCCCCTTAAATAGTGATAGCTTCATTCTTAGAAGAGGAATGAAGCTTGGCTACAAAAGTATCAACCTGTAGCGTTGATCCCTACACCGTCTGTGGTGTGTTATCTTCCCTTGTTTGTCGTGGTCTGTCTGGCTTGTGCTTCCTCTATTCGTAATAGGGTTTCAGCCTATTATTGTGCACCACCACATTTCTTCTCCCTACCTTAACGACGCTATTTACCGGACTATTTATTTGCACTACCTTGTAGGGACCCCTCCATATGGGAGCTAATTTTCCTTGCTTTTGAGCATTGCGTATTAAAACTTTGTCGCCCACATGGAACGTGAATGGGCGTATCTTACGGTCGTAGTACTCTTTCGACTTCTTCTTGGAAGTTCATAGGTTACGCCTTGCTATTTCGTACGTATGTTGAAGTTTGTACTTCAATAGCTTATGGTAACTGTCATGGTTGTATACCGGTTCCGGAGGTTGCTTTATGCTTGTCGGTACCTCCGGGGTGAACCCAAATAGACAGTCCATTGGCGTAAGCTTAGTATCTTTGTGTACATTGGTGTTGTATACGAATGTTGCCGTCCTTAGGTACTGGTCCCATGATGGGGAATTCCCATCCACAATGCTTCGCAGGTAATCTACGAGTGGACGATGGGCTCTTTCTAAGGCTCCATTCGATTGTGGGTGGTACGCTGAGACTTGTAGTTTTTTAATACGGAGCAGTTTGCACACGCTTTTAAACAAACTGCTTAGGAAATTGCTTCCCTGATCGGTGACCAGTTGCTTCGGAACACCATACCGAGCAATTATTTGGTCGAAAAAGACTGTGGCCACCGTTTCTGCCTCCGCATCTGCGAGAGCGTAGCAATCTATATACTTCGACAAGTTGTCTTGGAATGTAAGTATATATTGATTGCCGGTTGGAGTGCGATCAAGAGGACCTACTATATCTAAGTATACTTTGTCGAAAGGCCTCTTTGCAATGTCGGTTATTACCATGGGCATACGTATGTTCGGTGAAGATTTCATGGTTTGACATGTTTTTTACATAATTTGATGTATTGTTTAATGTCGCGCATCATGTTCTTCCACCAAAAATGTCTACGTATTTTGTGATATGTTTTACTGACTCTGAAAAAATTCCGATTCGTTTACCGGAAAAGCGAATGACACGACCTCGAATTAAACACACAAACCAATCAATACGAAAACTGGTTACGAAAACGAAAAACCTTTAATAAACGAAAACGATTGACATTCTAATCACAAAACGAAAATCTATAATGACAAAAATGACAACAACAAAACAACAAAACCATGGCAACAATAACTATTATAACAAACGATCAATAACAAAAAGGGCAACTGCTGCCAAACATGCAAATTAATTACAAGTTCTAACAAATTAATAACAAAAAATAATAACAATTAATACTAACTACTTAATAATCAACAACAAAAAGATAATAACAAATGGCTTGAACTAATTAGTTCAAGCACGACGCGACACACTCTTTGGTGTCCAGCTAACGGAGGATCATGGTATTCCCGGAATAGGAACTGAATGTCTTCAGGATTGGTTATCTCCATTCCCTTTTCCGTGCAGGCCGGAATGGGATTCTCGTTAAGAGAGGACTTGTCGTCATTTGGACTATCCTGAGTTCCTTCGCTTGCCCTTTCCTTTTTAGCATTATGGTGTTCTAGGTTTTTCCCATATATGACCACGTCATCCAGATAAACAAAGCATTCGATCCCTTGCAACCCGGTTGGGACATGGTTCATGGGTCTCTGAAACGTAGTTGGTGCTCCTGTTATAGTTTATGTCAACAATTCAATTTAAATATATATATAGTAAATAATTTTATTTTGATTAAGGTTGATTATGTATTTAAATTAGTTAGGGTAAGTTCAAGAGGACTTACTTGCGTGACCGTTGAGCGGTCGATTAGTGTTGGTGTTGATTGTAGACAGCGGATGTTATTCGGCGTCAAGGTGTAGGGGCCGTTGAAGGGCTGCTCCCCTGTTCAGCTTCAGTCCAGTCCGTTCTTGATTGCAGATGTTCACACTGTTTTGTGTTTATTTTGCGGTCGTTTTTCCGCTGTCAACTGGTGGAGTTGTTATGGTTTATTTTAACAATTTACTCATGTAATTAGTATATTTAATATAGTAATATATTTGATTTGAATGATTATATAAATTAAGACTAATTTTGGTAAGTTTAATTGACTTACTTGCTTTAGCTTGATTGGAGTGTTGCTTGAGCTGCGGCTGGGTGCAGGGGGCGTTGACTGGCTGCTCCCCTGATCCGCTTTCGGTTTTTGGGTGTCTGGCGCGTCCGTAGCGGTTGAGTTCGGCTGGCTACGGTTAGATAGCGTTGTACTCGGTTTTCGCGTTGTTTTATTTTTCGAGCCTACGAGTGTTCCGTACTGCTCGAACTAGTACTACTCTTGGCTCGTGTCTGTTCATCGTTTTGTCGCGTGACTGTTTATTGTCCTTTGAATGTTTTCTTCCTTGGACTGTTTGCCATTCCGTATTGACCGTACAGGTCGGCGGGGTGTGGTCGCTTAGTACAGACATAACCATATTGGGTGTGTCTATTGGCTTTTGTGGTTTTATCCACCTTGCCTTGATACGACACCCGTCCCCCGTGTGACCCTTTCGGCCACAAAACTCACAACGACATCGAATGCTGTACACTCTACGATTCGATGTCGTTGCTTGTTTCGAAGTGGATGTTCGTTCCTGCCCTTGATTTGAGGTATTCACAGGTGACTTCCTTTGGTTCTGTGACCTTAGTGTGGGTTCGGGATTGTCCGCCTTCCTTTGTGTACTTAGTGTTCGACAATCCTGGACATCGTGTCCATATCGATCACACTTTGTACACTTTGAAGTGTTTGTGCGTCGGAGGCATTCGTCGTATACATGCCCTTTCCTATTGCAGAGGCTGCAAGTCATGCGTGTTACCCATGGGTTTGGTGTACGCTTGTCCCTCCCTTGACTAGAGGAGCCACTGAGATAGTCACCTCCGCCTCTTTGACGGTGTCGTTGTACCTCGGGCTTCTTTTGCTTAGACCCTGTTGGTCTGTTACTAAAAGTGTGTGGTGGTGTATCCGACCTAAACGGGTTTTTCCCAGGTTGTGAGCGTGTAACGGGGTGAGATCGTCCTGGGAATCTAGTGTTAGAGTTCCTATTCTGTGTCTCTACTACCCGAGACGCATCGTGTCTAGGCCTATTCCGCCTTTGTCTCGATTCCTGGGGGTTTGGTCGAGTATCCCCGTAGGTCCTATTTAAAACTCTATTTCTTTCCTCTGGGGGATCTTGTTCATCCTCCCAATAATAAAATGGATTATTCCTTAACATTGGTTGCCTATTTGGTGAGATGGGGGCTTGGTATTCGTCATTCCTTTCAAGTGAAGGTGACTGGTCGTGATACCTCGTTGGTATTTAGAAGCATCCACTTTCGCTCCTCATCTCATTATCGGTTTTCTCTAACTCGAGAATCCTATCCAAAGGGTCCTTTTCTGATTTTACTATCAGATGCCTCAGTTGGTCGTTTCTGATTCCTACCATCAGAACCGATTTAGCTAATCTCTCGGTCTGGAAGGTGAATCCTATGCTATTCGTAGCCATATACTTACGTGTTGCCGCTTCATCGCAGTCCTTTACTGCTTGCGTTATGCGGTGGGTGAATTCGGCGACATCATCTTCGCGGGATTGTCGCATACGAGAGAGTTTCAAGTGTAACTCTTATATATTACCAATAAAATTTTCTTTCTTTCCTTTTCCGTTCGAATATATATTAATTCCAAAATTTCCAATACATATTACCTCTAAAATTTTTTTTTCTTTCGTCCCCCCCATTAACTTTTTTTTTTTTTCCGTCATTTCCTACAATTGTTAGATTATTTCATATATATTGAATAATAAAACAAAGGCCATTTGTTATGTGTTTATCTTTTCCTTAAATTTATGGAAAATTTTCCAAAACCTTTCTGGGCCTATTATTATGATGATTCTATAGAAATGCATAATACCAAAAATCCTCTTAAGAAATGATTTCAAATGTCCTAAATGACTGTGTAACTTTATATTTTTTTGTATTTTGTGTTTGAATAAATGTTTATCGTTGAAAAAGAAAACTTGTAATGTACTTATATGGTTTTCCTTTTCCGTACCTATTTTAGATAAATTATTATTTTCATTATTTATTATATCGTGTTTGAGTAAGTGTTTGTGTTTGTTTTCGTTGTTTAAAATATTTATTGTTTTCGGCTTAGTGTTGTCATTGTCCATAGCTTTAACCGCTGTCGGAACGTCTACCTTTTCAGTCTTACTCACTGCTGATGGATCGTTTAGTTTCTCAGTCTCATTTACTGATTCGTATAGTTCTTCAGACTTATTAGCTGTTAGAACATCTTGGTTCCCAGTCCTATTTTTTGTTTGAACTATTTCTTCAGTTATATCTGCTGTAGAAACATTTAATCCGTCAGTCTTTGCTGCAGAAAAGATTTGTTCATCAGTATTAGCTGCTGAACTGACTTGGGTTTCGATTTTTATTGCAACTTTTGGGTCGTCAGTCTTTAACACTGCTGAATTTTCAGTCTTTGTTGCTGAAGTGTCGGGGTTGTCTATTGGGATAGCCGGAATATTAGGGATTTCTGTTTGTATATTTTCTGCAGGGTCCGAATTTTCAGTCTTTAATACTGCTGAGTTTTCAGTCTTGGTTGCTGAAGTGTCTGCGTTGTCAATAGGGATATCTGAGATATTAGGGATTTCAGTCTTTAATACTGCTGAAAATTTCGAATTTTCAGTCTGTGTTGCTGAATTATTTTCCAGAATTGCAGTCTGAATCGGAGTCTTTATATTAGGGGCAGGGTTATCTTTGTTTATATGTCTAGGTTTATAGGAGTATGTGGGCTCAGGAGCTTCATTAAAATGGTCGTTATCTATTTCCAAAGATCTAATGGTGAAAATAGAAAAATTTTGTTTGTCGTCCATAAATTTTGGTTGGCGTCATGCCTCGTTTTCCGACTCTTGCACCCGAGAAAAGTGAACATTTTGCCGATCGTTTTGTCTATTGGTGGTCCTATAATTTTCACCAAAACGATTTTCAGAGTTTGTATGATTATTTCGGAATGGGTTACGCGTTGTTGTACCTTGTTGGTAATTTGTTGAAGCCGATCCATTCCTAGATATCTTGTATCTACACTCATTTTCTGTGATTATTCCGACCACAGAAATTGCATAAAATGTTATATTCCCTTTTTATGGGTTGTCTATTCGGAAAAGTGGACTGCATGTTTCGATAACATGTGTCCTGTGTATGCCCTGACTTACCACAGGTTTGGCAAACTATACGATTGAATGTAGGTTTTTCGTTATATTGATATGACCTGGGAGAGTTGTCCATTCGAGCCGCATGTGACACTACATGTGCAATCGACTGTTTTAAATTGTTTCCCCCATGGACTTTAGCTAGTATCTTTAGCTGTTCGTTGTTTAGTCCATCCTCAAATGTTTGTACGGCCAATTTTATGTTTTCTTCTATTAAGTATTCCCTAACCACCGCGTCTGCTGTTATTTCACACGTGGCAGAGTTTAGAGTCCTTAGAGCATTCGCGACTCTATCGCCGTATTCCCGGACGGTTTCTCTGTAGCGTTGTTTCAGAGAAATCAACTCATTGTGTGCCGTCGACCGAGATTGCTCCTCTTTATATTCCGATTCTAATCTTTCTTTTAAATCCTCCCACTTAGCGATTTGGCTATACCTAATCAGATCGTAAGCATGGCCCTCTAGTCTATTTTTGACTAGCTCTAAAAATGTCTCGTATATATCCGGGTCTGCCTTCTTTATGGATCTAAATAAAACGTCTCCCCCGGAAATAAATTTACCTAAGTCGCAGGGTTTCCCGTCAAAGGTAGGGACGATTCTGAAAACATCCGAAATTCCGACAGAAAGAGCCATTTCAGGGGGTTTAATGTGTATCTGTTGATAGTGGATTTGTTCTTCCCCCTGCCTAGCCGCCTGTCTCGTGTAATATGGACTCGTAATAGTGAAAGTTTAAAATAAAAGGCGAAAATTCGTTATCAATTCTTAAAAATATGGTTAACTTAAAATATGGTTATGGAAAAATTGGCCTTTCTTTTTGTTATTCAATATATATATATATATATATATATATATATATATATAGGAAAGAAAAATAAATTGGTCCCAAAGCTGCAAAGAAAGAAAATTCGACGAGAAAGAAAGAAAAAAAAACAGAAATGTCTTCGAAATACTGAAATGAGAATTTGCAAAGAATATAGATAGAAATTTCTATCCAAAAAATATTCTATTGGGATAAGGAGAGCTTCCAAGTAGAAAATATTCAAATGTTCCTAAAAAGTAGAGAGAAAAAGTCGCTAGTAAAAAAAAATTCTTACTCTAGTAATTGTTGTCGTTGTACTGTCTTTGTCTTGAGTGTTGCTGTTTTTTTTTTTTTCTTCAGTTTTCCTTAGTTGTTTCCTTTGTGTTTTTTTTCTGTTTAGATTTTTTTTTTTTTTTCTTTTCCGCCAGGCAGACCACGTCCTAAAGTTGATTTGCTTATCCTGGCCTTGGCTGCTTTCCTTTTTTTTTCTTTTTTTTTTTTTTTTCGTTTTTTTTTTTTTTTCGTTTTATGTTTACTTTGTTTTTCGTTGTTTTATGTTTACTTTTTTTTTCTTCTTCTTATTTGGTTATTTCTCTTGTGTTCTCTTTTCTTCTTATAAACATTTTTTTTGTTGTTTTAAATTTTGTTTTGTTTTTTTTTTTATCTTGTTTCTACGTCATCATTATTATCGAGATCATCATCGGGATCCCGTTATCTGGTCATCCCACCGCTGCCACCAGTGTTGACGTCCGCCGCCGTGCTTCCTCGGTTGAGGGAAGAGCGGGACCTTTTATTTATTGAGATTTCGAAACACTAAGAACAATTTTTCTTTATAAATTTTATTTAATTATTTTCTTCTACATTTCGACTTTCACAACTAAACTTGAATTGAACTGATTCTTTTCTATTCATCTATTCTTCTTCTCTCTGTATCTTTTTCTATGAACTGTATATTCTTTTCTGAACTTCTTTTTTTTCTGAACTGAACTGTCTGAACTGAATTTTTTCTATTTCTTTTTTTCTCTCTGTGACTTTTCACATGAATCAATTTGGACGAAAATCCAAGTTACTATGTTTTGAATAAATAAAAAGGTGCAGGATATTAAGTGTGCTGTAACTGGTAATATTGTGAATGTTTATGAATGGTATGTATTAAGTGAGAATGTAATATATGTTAAGTGAAGTTTTTAAGGATGTGTTAGGAGATTCAGTGTTAAATTTAATAAGGGTAGTATTCTGGAATACAACATATAATTAAATTAATTGAAACGGATAACAAAGGTGATTTATTTGTAATTTGTTATCGGACCTCTTCTTGGTCGACGAGTCGGCTTTTCAGGTTGCAGGGGTGGAAGAAGTTTGGGCCCCTGTTATCAGCGGACTCCTCCGGCGCGATGGTTTGCTATCCCGTTTCGCTCACGGCGGGGGTTCGTGGTGTGAACACTGTACTTAAACTCACGGCGGGTTGTGTCGTATTTGTTTTAACTGTTATAACTCGCGTCGGTAGATTTCGTAATTAAGTTAAGTTCTTTTTTTTTTCGTTTTTGAAGTCTCTCTTTTTTTTTTATTTCGACGCCAACTTCTTTATTTTTTATTATTGCCAAGTAAAATTTATGTAAATTTGCATAAAGTAGTTTATACCAATTTGTTGTATGTATGTTAACACAATTTGATGATATATTTAATATATTTTATGGAGTTATATTTTTTGGTAATATACTAGTAATATGTAAGTTGAAGTAACAGAACTTACTTTGGTTAAGTCGAACGTTCAGCCATCGCTGTATTTTGTGGGATGTCAGCGGTCAAGTTGCAGGGGGCGGTGGAAGTCGTGCTCCCCTCTTCCGCTGCCTTCTATTGTCCAGCTGTTTTGAATTTGACTACTTTGTCGAAGTGTGGTTGGACGACATCAATGACTTTGGGTTTTGCTAGATTATAGATCTCTGTTGGAGTGTCTTTTATAATTGGGGCTTTGACTTCAAGCTTATCAATTCCCTTAACCAGTGTTGGATCAACGTATTGAATAGGACGATCAAACTTTAAGATGATCGGTGCTGCTGTTGTTACAGCTCTTGTAACAATCTTCTGCTGTACTAAAGGCCCAGTTGAATAGACGGTTGTTGCTTCTCTCGTAGTTTAACGTCGAATGAATATTTATTTTCGCCGTTGACGTTTATTTTATTATTCGGCGCCAACGCCGGTTTTTATTATTTTCTCTGCCAAGTAGAATTTGCACAAAGTAGTTTATGTAAATTAGCTACTTGGCGAGTTGTTTTCCTTTCACAGGTTAAGAGGGGAAACTAACGAAAGGGGATTAGTGGATGTTGGGGGACCTGGACTCAAGGTCGGTCCGTAACATATTGAAAAAAGGCTGTTCGGTGATTTTTTCCTCAAATAATGAAGTTGGTGTCCAATATGGGGCAAGAGCGTCCCAGGTTCTACTTTATTTTATTTCTCAATTGAAGTTTTTTTTTTAATTGATGCTACCGCCTTCCTTTTTTTTTAAATCTCAAAGTTCTCCTTTATTGTATTTCTCAATTGAGGTATTTTTAATTGATGCTACCGCCTTCCTTTTTTTTAAATCTCAATTGATTATTTTTTATATTTTTGCCGTTGGCGTATATCATTTATTTTATTCGGTGCCAACGCCGTTTATTATTATTTTTCCTGTCAAGTAGTATTTGCATAAAGCTGCTTGAGATATTTATTCCATTTACAGGTAAAGAGGGGAAATTTGAGGACATTACTGGGTGTGGGGCGAGGACATGGACGCGAGGTCCGTAACAAATTTCACTAACTTTATTACTGTTGCACAATGTATTGGGTGCACACAAAAACTCTTGTTTCGCGCTCTAATTTAGGTGACACTAATATTGCAATTCTAAAAAATAATTTTTTATTTATTTTTAACATTGCTTCTATTTTTATTATATGAATTCATTTTTGTACGGTCATCTATTTCCCTTTAGTACTGTTCCTATGCTATTATTTTTTCTGTATTCTTTTTTGGTTTAATCTGATTTTATTTTCTTTAGTTTAAATTTTGTCTTTAGCTGTAATTTTAATTTTTTTATAAATATTTTATTTAATTGAATTTGGATTTATTCCCTTCGACCGATATTTGTTATATACAAAATGTAATTTTATGAATTGCACATAAAGAAAAGGGTACTCACACTTATAGATTCTTGCTGCGGCGGCTGTTGTTGAGGTTATAATATTTATACAATTTGATATAATATATATTGTAAATATATGTGTTTAATATATTTAAATATTGTTAAATTAAAGACATATTTACTAATTATTTATTATATGGTAAGCATAGAGGACTTGACCTCTTGGGAAAATCTTGAGTTTATCTTGAGCGTCCGTGGAGCAGACGCTGTAGTTACTGCTGGCAGGTTGCAGGCGGCGTTGAGCTTCGTGCTCTACTGGGTTGCTTAGAGTTGGTCGTTTGTATAGGTGAGGTTTCCAACAGTCAAAATGTGTAGGTATCTTTTTCGTATCCAAGAAGCAGTCCTGTCTCCTCGCCAACTTTTTATTTAAGTTATTGTCAAGTAGTTTATTTAGATTTACTACTTGACGTGATTATTATTATAGAGAGAGGAGGATTGCGGGTGAGAGTGTGGGTGTGGGAACCTTAACAGCTTCGACTTATTTCTTTGGCACTTGGTGGTTGTTGCAGTTTCGGCTTCAATGTTTATTGGCTACAGCTTCGGTTTGATCCACTAGTACCTTGTTGAGGTAGGTTGTCTTAAGCTTGCTGTATTGCCCAGATGCGAGCAATGGATTGGGTTTAATTACGTCGTGTAGGTGCGCCTGTTATATAAAAAATGTAATTTTATGAATTGTACATAAAGGGGGGTACTCACAGTATAGTTTCGTGCGGCGGCCTGTTATGTCTCTCTAACAACTTAATTAAAAGGGATAACGTCACTTTTGTGACCAAATTAGTTATAGTTCTCTACCAACGTAATTAAAAGGGATAACAAAGGTTATGTGTATGTTATAACGAATTAATTAAAGTCAATTAAAAGGTATTATACAGGTGACTTACTTGTAAATCTTTGTCAGACCTCTTCTTTGGTCGGCGCTCAAGTTTCTTGTTGTAAGGGGTGCAGGATTCTTGATCCCCCTGTTATGATGTGTTACGTGGTGGACGGTTTCTGTGTCACTCGCGATTTTGGCCACGCGCTGCGGTGCTTGATTACTTGGTATACACGGTACACTGTATTTAAATTCGCGGCGGGTAGTTTTGTATGAGCCTTACTAGTATCACTCCCAGCGGGAGCTTCGGTAAATTTTTCTTTTGTTTTCTCGCTACTCTATTGCGGTCCATTCAAATTAATCAAAACTTCTGAATCAATCTGATTATAATTTTTTTTTTTTCGTTCCTTGACGCCTCACCATTTTTTATCGACGTCTGTTATAATATTATTACACAATTTAATTTAAATAACATATTAGTAATATATTTAAGGCAAGTAAAGGACTTACTTGTATTGACCGTGGAGCCGTCGCTGTAGCTGCTGCTGGCAGGTTGCAGGGGACGTTGAGCGTTGTGCTCCCCTGTTCAGCTTACTGTTGGTTGTTGATTTTGATGATGATCTTGATGTTGTTGACGCTGATGTCTCGTGCCACGTCGCTAGCCAGTTGAATTCGGATCGTTTGTTATGGGTTGTTAACAATTTATTAATATTAGAATATAACTTTAAATATGTTTATTTTAATGTAAGTTAAAGTAAGAAGGGGACTTACTGTGGTTAAGCTTGTGCGACCGTTGAGCGGTCGCTGTGCTGTTGTTGTTGCTGTTTGTCCGCTGGCTCGTTGCAGGGGGCGTTGAGATGTTGCCCCCCTGTTAAGTCTCTCGTTCAATTGATCCTATGTTATTTGTGTAGCTTTATAGTAATTCGGTTTGTATACTTCGACCGTGCGATTCGGAGATGTACGTCGAATGATTTTATCATTTTTTTCGCCGTTGACGTTTTATTTTATTATTCGATGCCAACGCCGGTTTTTATTATTTTCCTGCCAAGTAAAATTTGCATAAAGTAGTTTATGCAAATTTACCACTTGGCACAATTATAGAAGGGGAGGTAGAGAGGGGACTTTTGGGGATCATGGGTGAGACTTTGGGTGTGGAGCCCTGTTATGTGATATTTAATAACAATTTAAATATAATTTAAATATGGAAATGAAATCACTTTAATTGGAAACAAGGAAACGGGACTTACTTGAGTGCACCGTGGAGCAGTTGTTGCTGCTGGATCCTGGAATTCAGGGGGCAAGGGGCGTTGCGTTCTTGAATCCCCCTGTTCAGCTTGCTGGTCGTCATAGAGTTGGAATGTTTTCACTCGCGCTGTTTAGTGTATTTCACTCACGGAGGTTGTCGTTTAATATTTGCGATACTATTTACGTAGTTTTAGCTTTGCTCCTTTATTTCGAAAGATTTGTTCTTGGTGTTTTGTTTTGATTTTATAAAACTGGGAATGCGTCCGTCCTATGTCCTATCTAAATCTCTATTGATTTTTTTTTGCCGTTGATGATTCGTTTTTATTTTTTATTCGGCGCCAACGCCTTTTATTATTATTTTTTCTGCCAAATAGAATTTACATAACGTAGTTTATGCAAATTAGCTAGTTGACGATATTTCCAATTTACCGGTAGAGAGGGGAAATTCGTGGCTTATAGTGTGTTGGGCGAGGTCCGTAACAGCCCGTTTATAAGCAATTTTATAATATAGTTAATTATTATAATTTAAAGTAATTGAATGGGTAAGTTGGATGACTTACTTGGGTTTGACCGTTGACGGTCGCTGCAGTTGCTGCTTGTTGTTGTTGGTGTGTGCTGCGACTGGGTGTAGGGGGCGTTGACTGGTTGTTCCCCTGATCGGCTTTCGTTCTTCAAGTGTATTCTTACGTCTATATGGCTTCAAGGTTTTACGTCGAATGAATTATTTTTGTTTTTTGCCGTTGACGTTTTATTTTATTATTCGACGCCAACGCCGGTTTCTATTATTTTCTCTGCCAAGTAGAATTTGCATAAAGTAGTTTATGCAAATTAACTACTTGGCGAGTTGTTCTCCGTTTAATGGTAAAGAGGGGAAACGTACGAAAGGGGATTAGTGGATGTTGGGGGGACCTGGATTCAAGGTCGGTCCGTAACAATGGTTATTTATGAACAATTTGAAAAATGGATAGTAATATGTATGTAAATAATATAGTGGTATATATGTAAATAATATAGTGATATAAAATGAACGGTGACTTACTTGGGACGTAGGTTTTCGACGGACCTCTTCGTCGGTCATCGTGTTTCTGGTATTCCAGTTGCAGGGGAGTTGCGTTCTTGATTCCCCCTGCCCACTGGTGGATTGGTAGTCCCAGTAAATTAGAATTACCGCGGGTGTAAGTGTGTGATCCCGGTGGGTGTTCATTCGCGGTTTGGTTATTTTGTCACTTTATTTGTTTTTTCACACCGTTTAACAATATAGTAAATATTTTTAAATTTAATATAGTTGAGTGTATTGATTTAATTATGTATATATTCATTAATTGTAATTATCAGTAACGTAAGTGACTTACTTTGGTTTTATATTGAGCGTCCGTGGAGCGGACGCTGTAGCTACTGCTGGCAGATTGCAGGGGGCGTAGAGATCTGTGCTCTCCTCTCCTCCCACCACTACGCCGATCTTCTATGTCAAATTCATCGTTTTTGAAGCGATGGAACTACTCACAACTCGTTCTGTCTAACTACCTGCGGTGTCAATATAAGTCTTTAATAGCATTCGATAAGCCTTAGACGTAGATTCAATTTTTTGCTTTAGTATTAATTTGTGAAATTCACTGGCATCTTTAATCAAGAAGGATTTTTTTATACAGACACTGATTGATGAATGCTTCTGTGAGGTAATTTATTACATCTATGATCTATTTATTTTGACCACACATCGATACAGCCATCTATAAAAAAGTAGCGGTGTAGCAAGTTTGTTGATTTAATAATTTTTCTACACTGGTATCAAATGCCTTTTGTTTTTGTTCTCTTAGTTGTTATTACTTCTTCTTCCTATCCTATATTTAACCTCGTCACCTTGTAGCGTCCTACGAACGCACAATTCCGCCCAGGTAAGGTTCCAAACCTTCAAGGAACTTACTTACCTTATCCATTACACGTGCCCACAGACGCGTGTCCCCAAAGCTCCTAATCAGACCTGTAACAAGGGCATAGGAAGCTGCAACAATGTTGAACCCGGCATAAAGCAATGCTTTATATGATTGGTGGCAAATGAATGCTATCGAGCGCAAATTAGAACTGTACGCCAAAAAAAAAAAACAAGGAACTTAACGTTCAAAAACTTTCAGTATCGAGTCAACGCATCCATTCATAGTATGCAAAAACAATTCCAGATTACAGGCCATAAATCTTCCATCCGAAACATCTGCACGATGTTTCCAAGGAATTATATTTTCGGTAAATTAACCGAACCAGGGAGGCATACTCGGGTAGCTAAAGGCAATTAGCACCTCTAATTCTGTGCAAGATCCCAAAAATCCAACAGCTAATTACCATTTTCGGTAGATAGATAACAACGGATGCATACGCTGGCAGCTAAATGCAAGAAAGCATATCGCCTATCCGCTGCCAAAATTGTAAACAACCGTAATTATCGCAACAAGATAATTCGGAAGATTTACAAGACCAACGCCAACAAAGGAAATACTCCGGTCCCACGATTCCTTTGTAAAAATTTCACACCCATTAGAGGGATCTAATGGATTTCGGTTGTGTTTGCAAAAGGCAAGCAACCACGGGCTGTACGCCCGAACAATCATCTCCGTCCTGCGCGCCAGATGTTCTGTGCAAACAGAAGGCCGTGGAAAAGGAAATTCTATCACAAATGAATAATGTATGCAAGATGACTTTCCCCTTCTCAGGAATCTACGAAATATCCCCGGGGATGCGATAACATGCTGCTAACAGAAATTCGGAAATTCTGTTAGCAGGGGGAATAAGAAAATTTGTCGGTACAGATACAGATACGATCTGTATCAGGGTATTTTTCGGGAGGATAGCGAGTTAGTCAGATTTCGATCGTCACCGGGACGAGAAGCTAAAACGAGTAGGAGGACAGCGAGCCCCCACTGAGGAGGTCGAACCGCGAGAACTGCTAGATAAGTAACCGCGACTTTAAATTCAAATTAAGAAAAAGACGAATTAACGTGTGTCCGAAGTTCGTCAGTGAAACGACAGTAAAAGCGATGTAAGCTCGGAATTTAAAAACAAAAACAAACGTTAATAAACAAAAGTGTGCACTAAATATAGTTCGTGTTTCATTTGACATTGTTTTCGCTCCGTTTGTGTGTTTCGTTGTTTTGGGAGTAGTGTTCGGCGGAACACTCCAACATCAGTCAGCAGTGACTAGCAAATCAGCCAAAACCTCCTTTAGCACTATTCTCACTGTTCTTGTTTTCTTCTTTTTTAGTTTTACATCTCTGACTATAATTTTTGTATGGTCTTCTGTTTTCCTTTAGCACAGTTTTCTGTATTCCTTTTTGTTTTAATTTAATTTTACTTTATTTTGAGCTTTATTTTTCGCTGATTTAATTTTTTCTTTAGTTTTAATTTTTTCTTTAGTTTTAATTTTTTCTTTAGTTTTAATTTTAATTTTAATTTTTTTTATAAACATTTTGTTCAATTGAATTTGGGTTTATTCTCTTCGACCGAAGGGCTGTTATATATAAAATGTAATTTTATGAATTGTACATAACGGACGGGTACTGACAGTTATAGCTTATAGGCTGTTGTTGAGCTTGGGTCAGCTGTTCTGGTTGCTGGAAGCGTTGGTTCTTGAACCCCTAGTTGTTTGTTGTAGTTGCAATCGCAAACAATTTCACCTTTTCTAATTTTTCACTATATATCGATGTTATATATTATATAAACAAAAAGCTTGTTAATTGGGATGGACTTGCGTGAGTGTCGTCCAACCGCTTGTCGGTTAACGCTTAGCGGCTATTCTGATTGCAGGGGTGTTGATTTCTTGAACCCCCTGTTTTTTTTCTCTCCTTCTTCTTTTTATTCTAATTACTTTGGCTGTGAAGAAACTGTTATGGTTATTTTATATAACAAATTATATTGTCAATGTAAAGTTAACTATTAATATTCTTGTTTGACTTAATTAGGGGACTTGCATATTATGAAAAACGGATAGGAGCTGGTGAGGTAACCGTTGAGCTCGTTCAAATCAGGTGACGCTTAAGTGGCGTCCCTTTTTCCACTGACGCGTAGTCGGCCGGCAGCTTGCAGTTGGCACATGGCAAGCAGATGTGAACGTACTAGATTTCTCCAGTACATTCATTTGTGAATCCGCAACACATAGGGACCGCTTCTCGGGCGACGCTTCCGCTCTTCTAGTTGCAGGGGGTGGTTGTGTTCCTGATCCCCCTGTGAAATTTTTCTTTCTTCTTTTCTTCTCCGTGTTCTACCCCTTTTGTTCTATACCCGGTCGCGGTTGCACCCCGCGAATGTTTTTGTTGGTGTAGGCGGTTCTATAATCACTCGCGTTCATTAATTGTGTTATGTTATTTGACAATTTAAAATACAATAATATATATTTTATTTAAGCAATATATTTTATTAGGAGTTGGGGAAATATATTTAAATTTTTTTATATTGGTATTGTAAGTGAACCGTGTAAAGTGAAAGTGGTTTAACCGTGGAGCGGTCGCTTACTGTTGCCGGTGGTTTCGGCTGCAGGCATGTTGCAGGGGGCGTTAAGCGTTGTGTTTCGTCGTTTTACGTCGAGTGAATATTTTATCATGTTCGCCGTTGGCGTTTATTTTTTATTCGGCACCAACGCCGTTTTTTTTTAAATTATTTTTCTGCCAAGTAGAATTTGCACAAAGTAGTTTATGCAAATTAGCTACTTGGCGATTTGTTTTCCCTTTACAGGTAGAGAAGGGAAATTTGCGAACTGAAATTAGTGGGTGTTAGGCGAGTACATGGACGCGAGGTCCGTAACAATTGTCCGTTCGGGTATTTCAGTTACGTGCGTTCACTAATTATTCGTCGCGCTGACAAAGTATTCGTTCGTTCGTTTTCTTAAATTGTTACTCTGTTCACACCGGCGGTAATTTTTCATCTCAAAACTTTCCGTCAAAGTTTTCTGTCTGTAATATTTTTTCACGCAAACTAATAGGTTGCGGACCTCTTCGGTCTCGCTTCTGTTCTCTAGATGCAGGGAGTGTAGACTTCTTGCTCACCTGTTCTCTGTGTTTGTCTCCGTTTGCTTGATTGCTTGAATACTTTATTACTCTCGCGGTTACGGTACGCGGATTGTTTAGCATGCGGGTACCACTCGCGGCGGATACACCCGTTTGTCATCGTATTCTCAGTCGTCATTTTATAACTTTGTCTTCGCGCGTCGTCGGTTTGATAACTTTTCTCAAACTGATTATTAATTTTTTTTGCCGATGACGTTTTATTTTTATTTTCGTAATAGTACTCACAGTTATAGCTTCTTGCTGCGGCGGCTGTTGTTGAGGTTCGGTTAGCTGTTGCTGGGAGCGTTGGTTCTTAAACCCCTAGTTGTTTGTTGTAGTTGCAATCGTAAACAATAGATTTGGTAATCGAACTCTGATAATTTGTGATGGAATCTAGATAAACAGACGTAGATTAATTTTTTTGTATGAATATTCATTTGTGAAATTAAGCCCTCCTACAAATTTTGTACCAAGAAGAATTTGTTTATAGGGACACAGATCGAATAATACTTCTGTGAGGTAATTTATTACATCTATGATCTATTTATTTTGACCCCACTTATCGATAAAGCTATCTATCAAGTTTGTTGATTTAATAATTTTTCTACACTGGTATTAAATCCCTTTTGTTTTTGTTCTCTTAGTTGTTATTACTTCTTCTATCTATCCATGGCTTAAACGTTGTCTCCTCCTTTAGTATTATTCTCGTTGTTCTTGTTTTATTTTTTATTTTTAGTTTTACATCTCTGTCTATACATTTCTTCAATAATTTTATAATTCTATTGTTAATTGCATTAATTACAATTCCTTTTTTTTTTTTTTTTTTTTTTTGAGGAAGCTATTCCCCCTCCGTAAGTAGAGGGGAATTCGCCTTTTCTTATTTTTTCTCCTGTCATCACTTTTTTCGTCGGGACTTACTTTGTCAAAGTTTCCTGACGTCTTGTCCTTTATTCCCTCGCCAATTTTTTTATTTAGATTGTTGCCAAGTAATTTATGTAAATTTATTACTTGACGTATTCATAATAATAGAGAGAGGGGGTTTACGGGTCTGAGACCCGTAACAAAGCTACACGCGGCGAATGTCTTTCTTGGATGATGTTGTTATTATTCGACCCCCTCAGTGGGAAATTTTAGGTTTTCTCTTCGCCGCCAACTTTTTTATTGAAATTATTACCAAGTAGTTGATTTCTGTTTTCTACCTGGTATGAATATTATGATAGAGAGAGGGGCAGTGTGGGTGTGGTGTTGTAATATTGTTTAAACAATTTAATTATGAATATATAATTAATAGAGAACGGAGGGGACTTTCTCGCGGCTCGGACCGTGGAGTGGTCGTTGCTTGTAGACCGATATTCAGGGTGCAGGGGACGTTGATCCTTGTGACCCCCTGTTCAGCTTCAGAAAATCTCACGCATTCTGTCTTTAGCCTTTTCTCTGATATTGATTGATTAATTTTTTTTTTGGAGTTGACGTTTTTATTTTTTATTCGGCGCCAACGCCTTTTTTTAATTATATTTTCTGCCAAGTAGTATTTGCATAAAGTAGTTTATGTAAATTAGCTACTTGACGATATTTATTCCATTTACAGGTCAAGAGGGGAAATTTGAGGACATTGGTGAGTGTTGGGCGAGGACATGGACGCGAGGTCCATAACAAATTTCACTAACTTTATTACTGTTGCACAATGTATTGTGTGCACACAAAAACTCTGTTTTTGCGCTCTAATTTAGGTGACACTAATATTGCAATTCTAAAAATATTTTTTTTATTTATTTTTAGCATTGCTTCTATTTTATTAAATTAATTATTTTTTGTACGTTCTTCTATTTTCCTTTAGTATTTTTCTTATAATTTTTTCTGTTATGTATATAATTTTTACAATAAATATTTAAATGAGACTTACTTCTATGCGTCTGACCATCTCGGTCGACGTTTCAGCTCTTCTGGTTGCATGGGGTGTTGGATTCTTGATCCTCCTGTTAAGATGCGTAGTTCACACGCAGAGACATTGAATTAATCGCTTGTTCTCGGTGGCGTTATTTCACTCACTGAAAACTGTTTGTCAAAGTTTTCTGCTGTCTTGTCTTTTTTTTCCTCGCCAATTTTTTATTTAGATTGTTGCCAAGTAGTTTATGTAAATTTATTACATGGCATATTTTTATTATAGGGGGATTGTGGGTGAGAGTGTGGGTGTAGAACCCTTAGCAGTATTCTTTTTTGTTTTAATTTAATTTCACAATATTTCTCGTTAAATTAATATTTTCTTTAGTTTTAATTTTAAGTTTTTTTATAAATATTTTTTTTAATTGAATTTGGGTTTATTCTCTTCGACCGAAGGGCTGTTATATACAAAATGTAATTTTATGAATAGTACATAATGGAAGGGTACTCACACTTATAGTTTCTTGGTGCGGCGGCTGTTGTTGAGCTTCGGTCAGCTTCTTTGGTTGCTGGGGTCGTTGGTTTTTGAACCCCCAGTTGTCTGTTGTAGTTCCAATCGTAAACCGTCGATTTGGTAATCGATCTCTGATAATTTGTGATACAATCTGGATAAGCAGACGTAGATTACCTTTTTTTTGAAAATAAATTTGTCAAATTAAACTCTCCTACAAATTTTTACACTGGTATTTTTAATCAAGTAGAATTTTTTTTTTACGGACACAGATCGAATAATGCTTCTGTGAGGTAATTTATTACATCTGTGATCTATTTATTTTGACCGCACTTATCGATACAGCCATCTATAGAAAAATAGCGGTGCAGCAAGTTTGTTAATTTAATCATTTTTCCACACTGGTATTAAGTGCCTTTTGTTTTTGTTCTCTTAGTTGGTATTACTTCTTCTATCTACCTATGGCTTTAACCTCGTCTCGTCCTTTAGTATTATTCTCATTGTTCTTGTTTTCTTCGTTTTTACTTTGACATTTCTTCAATATTTTATAATTTTATTGTTAATTGCATTAATTACAATATCTTTTTTTTTTGAGGAAGATATTCCCCCTCCCTAGCTAGAGGGAATTAGTATTTTCTTATTTTGTCTCCTGTCATCACTTTTTCGTTCGGTGCCTACACTGTTTGTGCGCTATAATTTTAGTGGCGCTACTTTTGCAATGCTAAAAATAATTATTTATTTATTTTTATCATTGCTCCTATTTTTATTAAATGAATTCATTTTTTATACGGTCTTCTGTTTCTCTTTAGTACTGTTCTTATGTTATTATTTTTCCTGTATTCTTTTTTGTTTTAATTTATTTTCTTTAGTTTTAATTTTAGTTTTTTTTATAAATATCTTGTTTAATTGAATTTGGGTTTATTCCGTTCGACCGATGGGTGGTTATATACATAATGTACTTTTATGAATTGTACATAAGAAAAGGGTACTCACAGTTATAGCTTCTTGCTGCGGGGCTGTTGTTGAGGTTGGGTCAGCTGTTCTGGTTGCTGGGAACGTTGGTTCTTGAACCCCCAGTTATTTGTTGTAGTTGCGATCGCAAACAATTTCCCCTTTTCTAGTTCTTCACTCTATATCGAGATATGGACGAGAACGACACTGATAATTATTAATTATCAAGTATTAGCGTTTACTCGTTTTTAGCTCACACGCGACGCTAATAATTATTTATTTTCAAGTACTATATTATATATTATAATTTTTATATTTTATTTTATTTTTCATTATTTCATATGTTTGTCTTTTTCTCGGCACCTACTTTATTTTTTATTTTTTACACAGTAGTTTTATGATTATTTTTCTTTTTTCTTTAGCGTCTACTTGTAGTGTAGTATAGTAGTTATTTTTTATTTTAGTAATTAATTTCTCTTGATTTTATTTACACGGCGAGCTTACGGGAGAGAAATTGGTTTTTGGGTATAGAACGAGCCCTCCTAATGCTCAAACCAAGTGGAATGTGTTCTGCGTAAAAAAAAACACGGGCGGCGGAGGCTGATTTAAACGAGACAAGAACAAATGTCCCCGTCATATTGTTATATATTTTATATAGATTTTATATAGACAAATGATTAGATAATGAATATACTATTGGCCTGACTTCTTAGTAGTCGAACCGCTTGTCGGTTGACGCTTAGCCGCGATTCTGGTTGCAGGAGGTTGTTGATTTCCTGAACCCCCTGTTTCTTTGGTGCAGCAATTCACCAACAATTATTATATTTATTTTCACACGCGACGTACGTGATTATACAGTCCAAAGCGGTTGTTATTGTATTTATTTTCACAGGCGGCGACCGTGGTCATATTGTTCAAAGCGTTTGTTAATAGCTTGCTGGTCACACACACTTTGCACACCACTTGAAATGAAACTCTCTTTTGTTTTTGGTACTTAATTAATATCTTTGTTATATTTTATTTTTATCCGTGGGCACAACTTAAACTTAACAATACGTTGTCTTTATTAAAATTTCTAGTCTTCATTTAGAAATTAATGTTCCTTTATTTCTATCCATGGGCACAACTTGAACTTATTAATTTCTATGTAGAATTTGAACTTATTAGTTTCTGCTATATATAACCGCCACTGGAACTTATTAATTCTATACGTAGGCAGAATTAGAACTTATTAGCTTCAGATATATATAACCGTCACTTGAACTTATTAATTTTGTTCCGGACACTAACTCACCACCAACAACTGGCCGTCCCATTCAACTATATCCAATCAACTCCAACCTTTTTTTCTTAGTCTCCCCGAACGAAGACTTTTTCTTACATCCTGCAGATCGAAGGGCATGTCCTTTTTCTGCATGGCCCTTTTGCCGTTTCCTTTCTTTATCTTTCCCGACTTAGGATCAAAAGAGGAAACAAAAAGGAAAAATCAACAGAAGATCTTGCTAATGCACACTTACGATCCTCTATGTCGGTGGGCGATAAAACGAACGTGTGGTTCGTTTTATAGCGCAAGTTGTTTGTTTTAGAAGAATGGAAAAAGATATTGCCTGTGGGAAATGGTTAACTCAAGTTAATTATATGACAGTACCTGAACGAATACTGCTTTCTGGTTGAGAGGCGTTGGGTTCTTGAAGCTCCCAGTTACTAATTCGTTGTAGAAACCACACGGGAATTAATTGTAATATCGTTTTATTTCACAACGTACTAAATTGATTGTTTTTTCGCTCACAGTAGTTTTTCTTTGTTTTATAGTAGTTTTCTTTTATTCGCCTACTTTTTTATATTTCATGTCGTTATGTTTCAAGAGAGATAGAGAGATCGGGTTCGGGTATCCAACAGGTCTCAAGATATCTGAAAAATAAAAAGGGGGGGTAGGTATCTAAAGATAGTGTCTACAGGGTTAGATCTGTTACTAATTATATTAAACCAATAAATATTGTGGAGGGACTTACTTGCGAATCGTCGAAACTATGGTAGGTTGACGTTTAGCAGCTATTCCGGTTGCATGGAGTGGTGAATTGTTGAACCTCTCCTGTGTCTTCACATTAGTTTTTAGACTCCGTTTTTTCAACAGTCCTTTTTTAGTTGTTTAAATAACTTTGTTTTTTTGGTTTACATTTTAACGTTATTTTAAAATGAGGGACGTTTTTCTTCACTCCACGTTATGCGTCCTTTATTGCGGCGAACGCTTTTTCTAAAACTCACGTTGTGAGTTACACTCACAACTCTCTCGAATACGACAATCCCATGAAGAGGACGTCGCAGATTTCGTTTTTAGTGTGAAATAAGCGTTGACATTCTGCAAGGAAGTGGCGACGCGCTCATGCGGACAGAACACCAGTACCGCATTCGCCACCCAAATCAAAAGGTTAGCGAAATCTGTACTATTGGTGGGAGTCAGAGAGGACCACTTCCGACTTCGTTTACTGGAATCAAGGAGAGATCCTTTCGATGGAGAAAAACCTACTCTAAATGGAGAAAACACAGAAGGATATATTTAAAAAAAGGATTTTTATGGTATGGGAATCTCATCTAATGTTCGAACATACAATATTCACCCGCCTAACGTGTTTGATCCAAACCACTGTTCCACCATGATTGACACACTGATCATGCATAATACCAACCCGTTTTATTATTGGGAAGGCGAACCAAATCAAGCACAACCAACGACAAGGGTTTCCGATCAGGCCTATGGGGAAATATTTCATATTGTACCAAGTACTCGTCGATCGGGGTAATGGAGGCACTTTTGTATCGGCGAGAGTTGGGGTAATGGCGACCGTTAGGCCTTCTAGAGTGGTTGAAGCATCCTCTGAGAGTTTTCAAGTCTTTTCATTTGGGCCGAAGATGTGCAGGACCATATGGGAAAGGCGTACGATATTGTTATGGTTGTTTGTTAACAATTTGAATGTAATAATATAGTAATATAGTATATTGTTAATATCTTTAAATTGTTTTTAAGTAAGTATTTTGTTTTAATAAATAACTCATGTATTGGGTCGACCGTTGAGCGGTCGCTGCAGTTGCTGCATGTTGTCAGCTGCTGGTGGGTTCGGCGACTGGGTGCAGGGTGTGTTGAGGTAATGCTTCCCTGTTCCGCTGTAGTTGCTTTCTCCTTAGGTTCTTTTGTGTTGAGCTTGTTTGTGTATATTTTATACTCCTGTCCTTGTTTATCGCCACAAAACTTTTATATTCCTCTCGTCTGCATTTTGTTTTCCTATCGTTGTTGTTGGAGTTTATTCATGTTGGTGTCCTTTATTTATCAATTTGAAAATTGCTTATTTTTCAATTAACATTTGTTGTATTGAAACGTATTGGTTCGACAGTTCTCTATCCTAGTTTTACGGCGAATGTCAATATTATTTTTATTTGCCGTTGACGTTTAATTTTTATCCGGCGCCAACGCCGTTTTATTATTTTCTCTACCAAGTAGAACTTGAACAAAGTAGTTTATTCAAATTAACTACTTGGCGAGTTGTTCTCCGTTCAGAGGTAAAGAGGGGAAACCAACGAAAGGGGATTAGTGGGTGTTGGGGGGACCTGGACTCAAGGTCGGTCCGTAACAGTGTACACGTAGGTTCAACTGACGACTCTTGTTATTGTACAGGTCGGCACAATTACTAAGTGGTGGGTAGGGCTCCAAAGCCTAGCCGCCCGAAGTACCACCCCATTAAGCTATAGATTTCGTGAAATGGTTGGGTTAAATCCTTGGCCATATTTCGGAGCTTGGATGATGGACCCGTTCGAGAGAAGTAAAATAAAAAAGAAGAAAAAACAGTGAAACCTATGGGTTGTAGACTGTCAGTCAGGAAGATTCAATCTCTTACTTCGTCTTTTAGACTGATCATCGATTTTGTTAGTTCTACCGGCACCACTATCACTTTTTGTATCCGAGCAGACATGTATACCTTTTTGGTAATAATTTTACCTTCACTAACCTTTCATGCTTGAATAGATTTTCAGTTTGGGGATGAGGTTATCCCGCGGAGCTGCGTTTATGATTCCTTGCTATTACTTCAGGCTTCGACTCATGCTCACCTCTTCGAATAGATGTTAGAGGATTATTTGCCTGATGTTTTTCTGCACCTAAAAAATCCACACCCTCATTTGACGTAACAGCGGTGGAATTTGGATTCTCTTGCTGTGAAAATTGATTCCTTTTATTTATTTTCTATATTAAAAAAAAAAAAAGAAAACAGAAAAATGTTATCTTTTTTTTGAAATCATCGAGATCAACTCTTGACATTTAGTTTATCAGACGAAGTTTTTTTTCCGTCAGGCAAACTTTGTTGGCGAAGATAGGGTTTGCTATTAGAAGTGTTGAAGCTGTTTCCAAAGCGTTAATCATAATATCTAATAAACTTGAAATTTGGCTGGAGCCTTACTAAATATTTGCCACGGCATTTTTTGAACCCATTTTTGAACTTTTTTGGACCCGTTGCAATCTGTTAAGTATAATTTTAACAATAAATATATAATGGAGACTTACTTATAAGTCGTCGGACCGAAATACACGAACGGCTGATTAAATCCAACAAAGCCTGCTATGGTCTATCAAGGCTCTTTAAATCCCGGAATTTATCCAGAACATAACGTTTTTTTCATTTTGTTTATTTTAGTTTTTACCAAGTCGTTTTTTTTTTTGTTTTCTACTTATGATTATTATTATCATTTAACAAGATAAAGAGAGGGAGAGTGTGGGTGTGGGACCTAACAAACACTCAAAATTTTATTTCGGTAAATACTGAGTAAACGGAGGTCAATACGCAACTAACTTCATCTAAATCACGACACTCAACAGTGATTTCCTGTGACGCTGTTTTGACATTAACATCTTCCTTTAGTACCTGCTGTACCTTTGCTTTCAGTGTCTCGGTGGTGGCCTCTGGATGGCGTTTCAGTTTTAGCAGCAATTCCCCTTTTGTTGTCTTTCGAACTTTATTTACGCTATCTCCGAGTTCACTTACCTCAGGATTGGTCTTCATAAACTTCAGTATATCCGGATATGTTTTTCCCCGGTTTTGGATATTATTATAGCGTCCGGGCGTGGTCTCCGTCTTTTAATAATGTTGACCTTCCCAGTATCACCTTCTAGAGCCTCTTCGCCTTCCAACCTCGCATCCCTCTTCACCTTCCTCTCTCGGCAATTGTAAACCAATTACAATTGGGTGACTCATCATTGATCTGCCCCGGGACCCTGCTTACGTCTGTGTGCGAGTTTTGCTTTGGCTGGATTTGCAAGTTTCCGCCGCTACTTCAGGTGACGCAGATGGCTTCTTTAAGCGATTTTCCATTTCCTTATCATAAAGGCAACCAATGATCTCGACCAGCCCTCACACGGCATTAGTAATATGCCTTTGCTTTTTAATTTTGATCGTCCTCGTCAATTCTGCGATCCACTCTCCGAGCTGCCCGTGTTGTATATATTTTTACACAATTTGAAATTTATTTTAATATATTGGTAACATGAGTAATATATTTTTAAATATTGTTATTTATTAAGTAAGTGGGGGGTAATTGTAAGAGACTTACTTGGTTGCCCGTGGAGCGGTCGCTGTAGCTGCTGCTGGCAGGTTGCAGGGGGCGTTGAGCTTTGTGCTGCCCTGTTCAGCTTACTGTTGGTTTTTGACAATTATTGTTCCAATGAATTGCAGTGGAATCGGTGCGGTTGCACTTCGGATATTGCACTCGTGCACTCGCTCTTGCAATTGGAGTATCTCCACTAATTGTTTTATTTAATTTTATTATTTTAAGTTTTTCTTTTGATTTGGTTTTTCCATTGAGGAGCACTACTCTGCTCTAGCTTAGCTTAGTGTCTGATCTCGAATAAATATATTTCATGCCGTTGACGTTTTATTTTTTATTCGGCTCCAACGCCTTTTTTTATTATTTTTTACTGCCAGGTAGAATTTGCATAAAGTAGTTTATGCAAATTAGCTACTTGACAATTTTTCTTTCCTTTATAGGTAGAGAGGGGAAATTTTCAGGAATTAGTGGGTGTCGGGCGAGGGCATGGACGCGAGGTCCGTAACAACCGAACACAAAACAACCACCATCACCTCCATCACGGTTCTGACCCGCGCTTGTCTCTAAATCGCCACTGCTTGTTGCCGTCATAAATTTTCCAAAAACCTTCCCTTGCACTTCTGACGCTGTGAGGAGAGTGGAGCAAAATCAAATCTGAATTGGGTAAAGTGAAAAGCGAATACTAGCACCTCTATAGTATATTGCCGAAAATCCAATTTTCAATACACAAAACTTACCCGGTGATGAACCAATTACTGTGTATTTTTTTTTTATTTGCCTTTTTTTCAACTTTTCACACTCTGGTTTTTCACTCACTTTTTTGTTTTTTCTCAAATTTTCACTTTTTAGTTTTATTTTCTATTCTACCACTTTATCGCTTATGTTTTAATTTGTTTTTTTCCTTTTTTTTAACCTAATTTCTCTTTTTTACGTATGTCACTTTCGATTAAAAACAGGTGTTTTTTTTTGGTTCAGTAGGAAGGTGGAAATCTTCAAAAGATACCTCTAGACCGATCCAGAGGCTTGCCGGGTTTTTACCGACTAAAACCACCTTCCGCCAGGCTCATATTTCCGTTGATCCCCGCGGAACTGTCTTTTAGATATTCCATCGCGGGGAGGGACGAAAAAACAGGTGTGGTGCCTAGTGTTTGTTTTCGAGATAAGAATTCGGTTTGGTGAATTCTCAGAAAATCTAGGATATGTAGTCCATATGAAGGTGGGATTAGAATTTTGTTTACGTATGGTAATTGAACATCCGGTTCAATTTGCCATCCATTTGATTTCATCTGATGATTATGGGGAATTTGGTGGAAGGGTGATAAAAGAATATTTGATTCGTTTACCCCGAATTTTGTTGGATCAGATTAATTGGTTTGTGGGTATAAGTTTAAGATATAGGCATGTGAGGAAAGGAGATGGTAGGGCTTTTCAGAGCACTACAATTAGATGTAATTTTTTTAAATTCAATTAGCTTCTGATTAAATGTTATATATCGTCATAACATAAACATAACATAATGAATGCATATCGTCTTTTAGATTAATGGATAAAACCCGACAAGCATACGCTACATGTCATTATAGTGTAATAACATTTAAGTACCTTTCGCCTAATTACCTATTAAAATATACACAGCTAGACATTTTGTATATCGATCCTTTTTCTTGTAACTACCTGAGGTACATTTTGTTATCTATCAAAATGTTAGATTTTAGTGAAAATAAAAAATATATGTTAATCTTATGAAAGATTCCTTAGAGGCAAGATAGATCCCCCTCGTAAATTATAAATAAAAACGTCCCGCGGAAGAGAAGCAAGTGTTTTTTTTTTTAATTTGAACTATTAAACTCATGTGAAATCCCGGTTTCAGTGTTATTCAACTTTGTTATGTCGGATTAGACCGATATCTAAAAGAGTGTTTTCTACTTTTGGTTTTAGTTTTGCACACCCTTTCCACCCACTTTAATATTTTTTTCACAATGTTATATTTCACAACAAGCTCAGTAAAATGTGACTGGATGCCTTCTCCAATTATTTATTACCCTCTTCTCTCCTGTGAACCTTGAGGAGAAAATAAGTTATATTTATTTGATTAATTTTATTTTATATTTTATTTAGTTAGTAATTTATTTAAAACAACCACAAACAGAGCTAGTTAGTTGTGTTATATATATTTTAACAACTTAATATAATATAGGAAAAGGGGTATAAGTAAGGGTACTGACTTATTTGGTTGCTCGTGGAGCGGTCGCTGTAGCTGCTGCTGGCAGGTTGCAGGGGGAGTTGAGCTTTGTGCTGCCCTGTTCAGCTGGCTGTTTGTTGATAATGGTTGGTGGGTTTTACTTTTGTTTTGTTGAGCACTTTCTTATCACTTTATATTATATGTAAGTCCCTCTCTTCTCATTCAATGTTTTCGATTGATTATATTTTAATTTTTTGCCGTTGACGTTTCTATTTTTTATTCAGCGCCAACGCCCTATTTTTATTATTTTTACTGCCAAGTCGAATTTGCATAAAGTAGTTTATGCAAATTAGTGGGTGTTGGGTGAGGACACGGAGTCCGTAACAGTTGGTGTAGGTACGCTCTGGAGTCTCAGGGCTCTTTCCAATACTGGACCTGCGAGAAGTGGTGTATTCTCGGATTTAAAGAGAAATAAATGCTCCAATACAGTCATCAGATGGTGGTTACCGGCTGCGCCAATTTGTTATATTTCACAAAAAATTAAATTAAAGTTAACTGAAAGAAGGGCAGTCAGTTTCACTGCGGCGTGTGGAGTTATTACTTAAAACTGCTGTTCTGGTTTGCTGGAGCCGTTGGGTTCTTGTACCCCCAGTTGTAAATGATGATACACTTCTAATAGTTGATGGGCGTCGTTTTATAATATAATTATGTATTACTTAAAAATAACATTTGCCCTAATTCAATTCTGGTATACTCAGTTAGTTACTGTTTTGTTTTAGAAAAAAAACTTCTTCTATAATGATGTTTAATTCAATTCTGGTATACTCAGTTAGTTACTGTTTTGTTTTAGAAAAAAAACTTCTTCTATAATGATGTTTAACGACGAATTCGTCGCGACTGTAGTTATTGCTTGAAACTGCTGTTGTGGTTGCTGAGGGCATTGGGTTCTTGTATCCCCAGTTGTAAATCATGATACACTTCTAATAGTTGATGCGCGTATATTTATGTATTACTTAAAAATAACGTTTGCCATAATCCAATTCTCCGCTATTCAGTATGCAGCGCTGACATCGGGACTGTAGTCATTGTCCGTCGTAGGTGCGGTTACTGTTTTGTTTTAGAAATATCTTCTTCTATATTGATGTTTGGCTGTTGTACTACAGCAAGAGGTCGTTGCCGTGCTTCCTCTTATACCTGAGGGAAGAGCACCGTCCTTAGTTTGGTCCTAGTTTCACTGTCGCTTTTTTGGCCCTTCGCAAGCCCTTGTCTCCGCTGGGATCGCTTGAAAATTTGGGGATGTTGTAGAAATGAAAAAGTCAGTTTTCTTATTGTAATAGTTTGTTTCCGTCTCCTCGGCTTAATATCAGTTTAATTTTACTTTGATGTCCCTGGATTTTTTTTTTATTTTTTATTTTTTTTATTAATATTTTTTATTTCTTCCTATTATTATAATTTACTTACTCGCTAGACAAAAATGATTGAACTTTAGCTTATGTTATCTTATTTCTTAACTTACTGGTCCCTTGCGGACTCTCTAAATTACATGCATACGCTTAAAGCATGAAAATTTGTCTTTCGACATTATGATTATTTTGTTTACATGAATTTTTATGGAACTTAATTAGATACAAAGAAAATGGAGAACAGAAAAAACTTTGTTTTTGTTATTTTTTTTACCTTATATCTAACTTAAATACTAAACTAATTTTTATTTTTTTTTTTTTTTTGTAACCTTAACTCTATCCTAAACCTAATATTAAGACTTCGAAATGCTAAATTTATGTAAGCTTTCCGTAGTTTGTTGGGCTTTATTATTATTATTATTATTGCTTCCCTTTTTTTGCCAGTTTTATAAGGAAACAGGTTTTTAATTGCCACTCAGCCACCAAAATCTCTGTTGTTGCTTATTCGTGTCTTTTCGGTCTTTCTGTGCTACTGCCCTACTGAACTGCAGGCGCTCTTCATCTGTGTGCGCAACTTCTCAATTATAACATATTCGTTTATCTATACCCGACCGACGCACGCGATAAATCAAGGGTATAGCGGATTCATTTTGTATGAGGCCATTCATGACAAGACTAAGGAATGCTTCTGGTGGAATAAAGCCATGGCGACATACCCCATCATAATACATATTGATTGGGTAATATCCACCAAAAATTAAATCGTTCGGGGAGCTCATTGATCTCGCAAGATGCCCTCGGAACAGCCTGATCATAAAGTTATCCACTCTGTTTATATTGGCCCCATTGTACAACGCTTCATTGGGATAGTATTTTTTTTTTTTTTTAACCTTAACTCTATCCTAAACCTAATATCGATGTCCCTGGATACAAAATCTTAGATGTACAGTTTTGAATTTTAATATTAAATTTTACTGGACTTATTCTGGATACTCATCCGAACCTGGATGCTAAGTGCGGGATACTAATCTCAGATATCACTTTTCTGTTCCTTTATAAAGAGAAACAAATCGAGATTTGTATCTCAAAAATGCACAATTTCGTAGAAGAATCTCGATTTTTGTATCCTGAGTGAGATGTTCAGTGTTTACTTTAAGATAAGAATTCATTTTCTTGAATTCTTACGAAACTATTACGCAGATGTGGATATGTATCTGGATTTGGTTTTCTATTTGTTTAGCTTAATGGAATTTTTCAGATACAGATAACGATCTCTGAATTTTGGATTTTGATGATGCCGTGGGGCAAATGTGAAACGATAAACGAATATTAGATTCGTTTATTGTGAATTTTAATTTTAATTTGGATTTTTGGATTAAATTATGCCGTGGGGGCAAATGTTAAGCGATAAACGAATATTTGATTCGTTTATTGCGAATTTTTGATCATGTTTTTGGGTTTCTTCGGGTTTTGGCAGGATTTTGGATTTTAGGGTAATATTGCTGGGATTTGGATGTAGGAATGGGGGAAAAATGTGGTAGGGCATTTTAGAGCACTACATTGATGTCACGACAAATTCTTCGCAACTGACTTATTAATTTTTTAATTTCTTAAAGAGTAGTTTTTCATAATTTTTTTTTGTCTACTTGTAGCTTTTTTATATTATTATATTATTATTACTTAAAAATAATAAAACTCGTTATTTCTAGAGGCTATTTGCAGGAGAGAGATCGGGTTTTGCTGTTTTTGGTGTCTAACAACAGATAAGTTTA
Organism: Microdon myrmicae; assembly: GCA_963931805.1. Taxonomy (NCBI): domain Eukaryota; kingdom Metazoa; phylum Arthropoda; class Insecta; order Diptera; family Syrphidae; genus Microdon; species Microdon myrmicae. The sequence continues at coordinate 56,954,321 of OZ007498.1, read as the reverse complement.
TAGAACATTTTAATGGACATCGCAGTGTTAATTTGGCACTTAACCTTCCGTCTAATGGACCCGATTGCAATATCCAATGCAATATTTTTCACCTAAGATATACATCGAGACTCTTACAGCTTTCTGAGTTGTCCTATATCGGACTAATCTTTTTATTTAGTTGAATTTGATTTGTTTTTAATACGAAGGAGTTTTTTTTGATTTCTAGTATTACTTACCACCCACACTCAAGATATATGTAAAAAGTATGGATACAAAAGTGTGTGACAAATAACTCAATGATGCCTTGCTTCAACCCTGTCGTAGAATATACAATTTTTGTGGCCCGGAGAAAATTTTGTTTTATAGATTAGACATTTATGTATGATGATAGTATTTTTACAATTATTGATTTCCCAATCATTGCTAACAATTTGATGTTTATTTAAACTTATATTTGACTAATCATTATTGTTTGGGTGAATTTTTAATTATGAGTCCTTATTTTCAATTTTCACAATGTCTGATTACGAATCACCAACGAACTAATGTTTCTCTTTTTCTTTTGATGTATTTTTATTATTTCCGCGATCCAATCCGTTTCAATGCTCAATATTTCCCTTCTCGCTTACTTTTCTTAAATTTTGTTTGTGGCAAAAGGAGTCTGCATAAAGACAGTTTGAAGAAACCAAATGTATTTGTATTTTACTTGGTAAAGTTTTGAAGTGTTCTAGACTACAGAGATCTTGATAAGGGTGGATGAAGTTCTTTTCAATACTCCGAGTTTGATGAAATTAATTATTATTGATGAAATAAATAATTATAATTTTTTTAAATTACTTTCCGAATCGATAGAGAAATAGTTTTGTTTTTCATCGTAAATAAATACAATATTCGATGAATCGTCAGCTGAAGCTTGAGATCAAGTTTTATTATTCATTTTATTTACAATTAATGCCTTTCAGGAAACAATATTTAAATGTAGAGTATACATGTATATTAAAAGATAACACCAGAATATTCAAATGTTTTATAAAACTGATTGCAAATGTTAAATGGATGTGATTCCAGAAATTTCCCAGACCAAACTCTTCGTGAATGAGTCTCACTATCATAGAAAATGTTTGTTAAAGTAGTTTAGTCAAATAATATTTAAACTAAGAATACTTGTTACAAATTGTCTTGCTTTCCATGAACTAATTTTCAATATTGTATCAAATTTTATAAGAAAAGTCATCTCATACACATATTTAAAACGATTGTGATAATTTGTTAGTTAAATTGAAATCATTTTTGTATGAAATATATTTTGCATTGTTTTAAATAAAATCTACAATGTTTATATTTCTAAACAAAATCTGTGTTATGTTTGTCAATTATATTATTTAAGTTTTGAACGAAATCTATTTTATATTGTTTTAAATAAAATCTACGATGTTTATATTTCTAAACAAAATCTGTGTTATGTTTGTCAATTATATTATTTAAGTTTTGAACGAAATCTATTTTATATTGTTTTAAATAAAATCTACTATCTAAACAAAATCTGTGTTATGTTTGTCAATTATATTATTTAAGTTTTGAACGAAATCTATTTTATATTGTTTTAAATAAAATCTACAATGTTTATATTTCTAAACAAAATCTGTGTTATGTTTGTCAATTATATTATTTAAGTTTTGAACGAAATCTACTTTTTAAATTGTTTAAAATAAAATCTACGATGTTTATATATCTAAACAAGATCTGTGTTATGTTTGCCAATTACATTATTTAAGCGATACATATAAGTACAAGACATTACGGTTTACTAATCAAAAATACTTCGTCATATATTACATAAGTGTGTTTGAATAAACAGAACCCAAAGAATATCCTGTGATAATGGAATTATATTTTCACATATTTATTAAATTTTATTATTTTTAGAATCAATGATCGCTCGTGCAAGTTTTTCTATTCTCTAGCTCCCGGTACTGACTGTTGGTTTGTATTAATTCTGAATAGTTCAAGCACTGGTTTACAAAAAATTAACATTTTAAATAATCACTCTTGGTTTCATTTCTGGAAAAGTTAGAAATTTGTTTGATTCTATCATTCTAACTATATTAGCTAGTTTACCATCAGCAGTACCATTACAGTGATGCCTTAAGCTCTAAAAGCAATGTCTTATGGTTTTCGGTATATTGTACGTAATTTTTGATCCAGCCTTCCGGAATTTTTTAAAAATAAGCACTAAGCTTAATGAGGCTTAATAAAACACATGAATTTATAACCGTGAGCAAATATTTGTATTCATAGGTTTCCGGTCATTATAATATTTAGACATCCAGGACTAATGTTTTTTCCTTAATCTTTCCTTATTCACCCGCTGTGCTTTGTATTTTAAAGGTACCTCATAAACACGTATGGTATGTGCGTTAAATTTAGGTAAGGATACCTTTAAATTACGAGGCCCAGGCGGAAAAAAAGATAGAGGATGAGGAAATGAAATACCTGGACCAGAAACACATGAGTATAGATCCATCCACATTTGTATCGTTCGCCTAACCAATCTTGGGTTTTATTGAACTCGGTCCACAATTGATTGAATACGTTAAGCTTAGTACCTCATTTTATAAAATTCCGAGAATTAGAAGGATGTTGCAAAAATTATCCGATTTTAAGCTGAAGCCCTCAGAATCTCTAAAGAATTTATTTCCATTCATTCTCATTATCTTCTAGTAGCGAAGTCAGTCGATTGTCGATTCGCTCGTTAAAGAACGAATTTATCATTTTAAAAACACATATATCGCATTGATTTTTTGTATACTTAATTTATTTATAATTACACGTTTTGAGAACTAATACAAATTAAAAAGCCGATGTGTTTGATTATTTTTTTATTCCAATCTGTGAAACAAAATCAAAATCAAATGGCACCTGATTAATTGTCGTATGTTTTCCGTAATTGACTAAAGCATTGTAGCACAAATTATAATTAAGTATTATTCGCATTGTTGAGTAAATATAGTTGAAATAAAAGCTCATCTATAAAAAGTCGTTTTTTATTAATTAAGTTTATCTGGCTTTTCAGGGACTTCAATGTCTTCATCTTTGTACTCTAAAGCACTGGAGAATGATTCAAACCTTTTTCGGTAAAACCAACAGATTTTAACAAATACGTACTTCACTAAACAGCTCTTAAATTTTATAACTTTTTCGTGATTTTTTTCTGTACCCTTGTAGTTAGAGGGTGTTGCTTTATAACCAAATAAATATCAAAAGGAGCAATTGCAAATATCAAAAGTTTGTATTTTTCTGGTCTGATTTTCACAAACCGTTGTGGGGGACAGCATTTTTTAACTTCAGTGAATTTGACGTTGGGAAATGTTGCGTCAAGGGCAGTTGCGATATCGTTTTTTTTAACAGCAAGAAGCGATTCGTTTTAAAAGAATGGTCCTTGACTTTTCGTCGGCCGGAGTGAAAGTGTAGTAATTTACCTCCTTGGCCTTGAGGTTGTCGTTAACCTTGCGGTAGGTTTCCCTATCTTAGTGTAGCGAGCCTAGGGTTCGTTGGATTAATTATTCACACAAAATAAGCCGTGAAATCAATTTTCTATTCAATCTTTATTTTTCTGCTCTTGACAACTGTTCTTTTCTTTTTCGCTCCTCTGTCAAAAGTGACACTTCTGTCACTGGAGACATCGTTTTTCCCTCTCGCTTCTTTTTTGCTCATAGTCTCCAGTTTTCCAGTACTTTCCAGAATATTCCAGTACTTTGTTTTGGAGTCTTGTCAGCTCGTCACACTACCCTCCACCTAGATTAGTTCGTCCCGAACTAAGTTCACTGGTCTCCTGGGTTAATAAAAGTCGCCAGTCGGTCACGATTTACCACTTTCATCTTGGCGTTCGGCCTTCGCTGAATCCTATAGACAACGTCGTTAATTCTTGTGAGCATCTTATACGGGTCCTTCCCAATGTTGCTGCAACTTCGGAGACCTTCCTTTTTGCCGATGAGGATTATAAAGCCACTCGTTATCGCCTGCATTAAATCCGGATGCGCTGGCTCGAACGTGGTACCTTGTTTTCATCCTGTCACTGGATACCTAGATTTGCTTTCGAACCAAATGATGAATCTCATCGAGGCGATTTCTCCATTCGGCTACGTAGAGTTCGGTCTTATCTATGGCGTCTGGAGGTATTCCGAATCGCAGATCGGCAGGTAATCGTAACTCTCGTCCAAATATAATTGGATGTGTTTTTGTTGTTGTCGTTGGTTTTTGGAAATGGTCCTGGGATATCAATCTCAAGTCGCTGGAAAGGGGCACCCACGTTGTACAGCTTCATAGCGCTCCTGGGTTTTGCTGTTGGTCCTTTGGTCGCAGTGCAAGTTGTGCACTTCCTACACCAAGACTCGACGTCATCTCTCATGTGAAGCCAGTAGAATCGAGATCGTAATTGTGAAAGTGTCTTACTAACTCCCAGATGTCCACCAGAGGCCCCGTCGTGCATTTCTGTTAGAACATTTTTCACTTTTGATGGTAGGACTAGAATCTGCATTCGATGGGATTTTCCGTCCGCGGCTTCCCATTTACGTTTTAGAATACCATCTTCCACCAGCAAGGAATTCCATTGTGCCCAATATGGCTTAAATGTTCCACTCTTGTCGGAAATATTGTTCCAAGTTGGTCGCTCGTTCTTTTCTTTGTGTTCCAGGATTAGCGACATATCTTCATCCTGAAGTTGAGCTGCGCTATAGCATCACTCGTCCACCCATCTAGTACTTCTACTTGTACATTTCGCTCGTCGTACGCCTCTTCTTTCTCTTCCGCTCTATGACAATGTTTACAATCTGCCTTACACGGTCTTCTTAATAGAGCATAAGCCTTATTAAGCACCTTCCTTTGACGGTGGGAAATTTGGAAATCGTACGTTTGAAGTCGTTCGATCCATCGAGCTATTTGTCCTTCCGGATTCTTAAAATTTAACAACCATTTCAGGGCGGCATGATCCGTTCGAAGGTGGAATCGACGTCCGTAGAGGTACTTATGGAAATTCTTAATGGCTTCTACGGCAGCCAGCAGTTCCTTTCTTGTTGCGCTGTAATTTCTCTCTGGCTTAGATAGAATTCGACTATAATATGCGACAACTCTCTCTTTACCATCGACTTCCTGTCACAACACTGCTCCGATTCCTGTGTTACTTCCAGCAGTATCCGATCTTGGGAATTCCAATGTTGGAGTGTTACATAACTCGGCCTTCAATGTGTTAAATGCTGCCTCCACACGTTTCTGTCCAATTGAATTTGTTGAGTCGGTTGAGATAAATAATGATAACGGAGATTTTCTATTTACAATATACAATACATTTATTAATCTATAACTTCGCGGCGCTTATGACACGTGTGTTCATCTCGGCGTCTCATGATACTCTGCTGTCAATGCTCTTCGCCTGTCTCGTTTCACACATGCCGCTTTCTCTCTCTCTCTCTCTCTCTCTGCGTTCATACATGCATTCATAAGATCGCGCTCATGCGCCATACAGTAGGCAATGTAAATGTACATTCTCAACAGAATTTCTTGTCTTTACCCGTGAGTTCGTGTAGGGGTTTAGCCACATTGGCGAAACCTTTAACAAACCGTCGGTAATACGTGGCTAGTCCCATAAAGCTTCTCAACTGTTGCTTATCTTCTGGAGTAGGCCACTCTTGGACAGCTGCTATCTTATCAGGATCCGTTTGGACTCCTGCAGATGAAACGATGTGTCCCAGGAATTTTACTCTCCTTTGAAAGAGTTCACATTTCTTCGAATTGAGCTTTTTTAAGTTGGCCTGTCTTAGTCGCTCGAAGACGGAGCGCAGATTATTGATGTGTTCTGGTAAATTCCTTCCAACAACGATGATATCGTCCAAGTACACAAGACACGTCTTCCATGTAAGTCCCCGTAGAACACTTTCCATTAATCGTTCAAACGTTGCTGGAAAATTACACAATCCAAAAGGCATCACGTCGAATTGATAAAGTCCGTTTCCGGTAGTAAACCCTGTTTTCTCCTTGTCCTCCTCCTTCACTTCCACTTGTCAGTAACCGCTTTTTAAGTCCAATGTTGAAAACCACTGCGCTCCAGAAAGGGTATCTAGTGTGTCGTCGATTCGAGGAAGTGGGTAACTGTCTTTCTTCGTAACGTCGTTTAACCGGCGGTAGTCGACACAAAATATAGTTGTCCCATCCTTCTTCTTGACGAACACCACCGGCGAAGCCCATGGGCTCGATGATTTTTCGATGACTCCTTGCTCTTCCATCTCTCGAATCATGTTGCCTACTTCTGATTGTTTGGCCAACGGTAGTCGACGAGGTGGCTGCCTTATATGTTAGGTTTTGACTCACCCGTGTCAATGCGATGTTTAACTATGCCAGTGCGTCCGAATTTATCATTTCCTGTCACAAAAATATCAGAAAAATCGTTCAGGAGTGATTTAACGCTTGCCTTTTCTCTGTCTGTTAATCCGATGTTCTGGGACATCAACTTATTAACCATAGAGGATGCACCAGAGGACTGTTGAATTGAACGGTCCTCTCCCCTTGTTTGAATTGAGCTTTTCATTGATACGGGTGCACATTCTGCTTTACCTCTCCTTTTCTTATTGCGACCGGCCCCTCGGACGCATTTAGTACTCTGATAGGTACGATGTGCTTCTTCGCGTCGATAAGGGCTTTCCCAACAAGGATGTTCCCCTTACGCTGATTTTGTACAGCTTCGGTGATGTAAAATCGATTAACACCGGGATCACTCTCGAGACTGGTCCAAATTACCGAGTCTGGACGAGCTGGGATCTCATTCTCCTCAGGCACATAACATTTCAGTCTTCGCAATTGTTCGTCCTGCAGTGTAATAGCAACCTCCAACTTACCAATTCGCAGTGTTCTTTGACCGATATCTAGAACAATTTGATGCTCCTTCATGAAGTCCATTCCAAGAATGCATTCGTCCGTAATATCGGGAACCAAAAATTGGTGGGAGATGGAAATATTGCCCAGCACTATTATGCTCTCCACTTCTCCGCAGACTGTAGAACATTCTCCCGTGGCAGTCCTCAAAGCGTATCTTCCATTTTTATTAAGGGTTATTTTGCCGACGACATCCGGCCGAATTATGGATCTCGTTGCTCCAGTGTCGATTGTCACTGTTATTGTCCTTGCATTAACGATCGTAGTTATAACCAAACTTTGGTTATCCCGTTGGAGTTGTGATACAGTTACGATGCTGGGGCTGCACATTCCACCAGGCGACTTTCGCCCCGTAAAGTCTGCCCTTACAAGTCTCCCGAGCTATTGACCTCAGGTTGGTCCGTTGATAGTCTCCTATGTTTTTTTTTATTTTATATCCACATTTATTCAACAATTCAATTACATATTTCACTTAAGACTAAATGTTAACATCTATTTTACAAATAACATTCTTACATTAACTTACTGGCTCTTCGCAAGCACTCTAAATTACACATTATCATATTTCATATGCCTTTCGACGTACAATAACTGTTTTTACAACATGTCACAATAATTGATATGTTTTCTCTTTTAAAAGTTATTCTATTTTTTCTGCATCCTGTATTATTTATAATTTTTTTTTTTATTTATTAATTTTTTTTTTTATTTTTTTTTTTAATTACATATATAGGGGGTTGACAAGCAAAATAAATAAAACAAAACGGAGAAACATAAACAAGGAATAAAGGAATACAGATAAAAATTAAAATAAAAAAATAAAAAAATAAAAAAATAAAAAATTAAAATTAAATTAAAACCAAATTAAAAGATAAAATAAAAATAATTGGGAATTGTGGATATGGGGAAGGAAAGCGGTGCGCCTGAGTGGCATACTATGTTTGGGGACGTGTAGTCCTTTCTTCATCACTGATCCACCACCAGTTGGGATGGGATCGATCTTTTATTGATTTATCTCTTTCACCGATCACCATACTAAAACGCAGGCGATCTGGAAAATTAGAGATATCGTTATCGTGGAGAATTCGTTTATCCCTGGCACCACGGAAAGAGTGGTAAATAATAGGGACTCCACGTTTGTCTTGGATAAGTCCTTTTTTATCCAAGAAAGGGAACGCTTCTGGGGGAATGAACCCATTATGGAGAGTACTCTCCATATAGATATCATTGGGATAGAATGCTCCCGAAATGAGATCGTTTTCGCTGCACATTGCCCTTGTTGTGTGACCACGAATAGTCTTGATAATGAAGTTATCTATCCTGTTTAGTCCTGATTTGTCATACAGGACTTTATTCGGATAGTATTTCTTATACTGCGACTCTGGGGTTCTATACATTCCTAGGCAGGAACGCAAACACTGCCTCTCGAACACCCGAAACTTCTCCATGTAAAATGGGGATATGTTGTACCATACCGGGCAGCCATACACCAATATTGGTCGGATGAATGCTGAGTATGAAATTATTTTCACCTTGGGGTCCAGCAGACTACTACGGAAGAGTCTTCGTGTCATTGCATATGCGTTTTTAGGTGCTGTAAGAGCAGCTGCTGTATGCTTATCAAAGTAAAGATATTGATCAAGCCAGATTCCAAGGTATCTGATGACAGTTTTTACTTGTAGTGGAAGATTATTACTTCCCGCAATAGAAAATGTTTTCCAATTCCGTTTTGCGTCCCTTGATGCACTGGACAGTGGCGTTCTGAAAATGTTCTGATAGTCTCCTATTATGATTAGTGCATGAATAACAATTCTCACTTGATGTTTCATTCAGTCGTCGACGTTTCCTACAGTCAACAGAGATGTGGCCGACTTCGTCGCATGTCCAACACTTCATATCAGGTCTCGGTGTTCTCCGTTGTACATGCCCGATTCTTTGGCAGGAACATTGCTGAACGGACATTTCTCGGACACTGTATGTACTCCTGGTAGCCACTTTAGCAGATTCATATGCCAATGCGAACGCCAGTATTTCATTAGTCGTCTTCTTTCCCGCCAAACGAACGGCCTGTTGCATGTCCCGATCTTGGAGTGCGTTTATAAATGCATCCATTGCTACCTCGTTCAGAAATTCCTTAGTCATATTTGAATAAGATAAGTTTGCCAATCGCTCAATATCTGCCTGCAACTGTTGAAGATTTTCTCCAGGTTTCTGCGTTCTGCTCCGCTTGGAAGTCTGTTTGCTTCTCTGCTGGTATGGTTTGTAGCAATTCTGCATCCGCCCCGCGGAGTGACAAGATTAGTGATGTTGACTTTTGCTCATCCGTCCACTTATTATAATTTGCCGCGGCGTCAAACTGACGTATAAGTACGGAGAAGGGTCCCGTTCCGTCGAAGGTTGGCGGTTGCATCCTTGTATCCTTGTAGTCATGTTGGTTGCTCGGGGATGTCTTACTTCTCTCAACACACTCAAGTCTCTTCTCGATTCGAGTTATATCATCGGTTTTTGTTAAATTTAGCTTCGTTTTTTAGATCCAGACTTTCTATTTCGTTTCGAATTTTGGACTGAATTTCTTCCTCAAAGTGTTGAAAATTACATTTCATCCACTGCGTTTGGGCATCCAGTTTCGCATTCAGATCTGCAGCCTGTGCGTCGAATTTTGAATTCAGCGCGTCCATTTTTGTCATCATCATCCTGAACATCTCCGAAATGTCGAACTGTGGCGAACTCTTTTCCGATACATTGGCACCATCTTGACTCGCTGTTTCTTCTCCATCCGGACAGTCTGGCCCAATCGTAAAAACATATGTGTCGACATCAATACCCTCTTTCTCCATTGCTGCTGTTATATTTTTTCACACCACCCCGCTAACACACATTTGAAAATAAACACTTTTTGTTTTTTATAATTAACACTAAGCTTTATTAATAAACCATATTACTTGGTCGAATAGGAATTATTTTCAAAAAAGCACACTTCACTTTATAAAATTTTAATTTAATTCACCACTGGTTGCACAAACTATAATATTATTTTATATCTAGAAATAATAAGCACACACCGGGAACGCACCTGAAGTTGGTTAAACACGAAGCAATACTCTTAGTTAAGACACTCAACTCATAGCAACTAGAAACTCAGTCGATATATTAAAATAACCCGACACACGATTTTTCAACCTCACTACGTTCCTTGCTTGTTTCCAACTCTTCTCCGAAACCCAACTCACGTCCGTTCTGGACTTTACACCAAAAAAACGTCTCTTCCTACAATGGGCCGAACAACCGCTCTCATTTTTCCGTCGTTGTTCGTTTCTCCATCGTCCTTTTTTTTTTTCGAGGTGTGAACTCCGGTTTCCCTCACCAGATCAAAGGATATTTCCTTTGTTTTGTTTAGTCCTTTTTCGAGGTGTTAGACTCAAAGAAAAATCAATAGTGCGTTTATTTCGCCTATCGTTTTTCTTTAGCCTAATGGATGTTTCCGTGGGAACCTCCTATAAGGAGGATCAATCGTGCCGCGGCGAATATTTATCTTTGTTTATCGCTTCCGTTTGTTCTACTTTAATTTTGTTACAACGAAAACTGGCGCTGTTTGGACTAATGTTTTAGATGATCATTTTCCTGGAAGGATCATAAAAATGTTTGTGCGTATCTCTATAGTTTCCTTCGGTTTAGGTTTGAACGATGCAGACCAGAGCACATTTGCCTTTTCGGGTTTTTTGTTGAACCATTGGTTCAAGGATTATATTTCGGCTTTTATGTGAGTAAATTTAGCGTTCAGCTCAATTTACTTGGCATTTAATTGATTAGCGCAAATTGCATGTTTTTTAGCTTGATTGGCTTGCTATCAATTTATGCGGGACCATTGGGTGAATGGGGTAATGCTTTGTTTTAGTTTCAGGTGAACGTGGAGTTCAATTCCTGATATCTGTTTTGGGTTTATTTAATGTCCTTTATGTGGATGTTCTTGGCGTGTATCGCCGTTAGTGGTGGAGGTTGGCTCCAAAGAGATACGTTTTTTATTGGGCTGGGTGATTGTGGCCGTAACACTGCTTGCAGACGCTGTCGGAGAATTTGCCTCTGTCATGCTATCCAGATTCCGGCCCGCAACTTCCTTCTTCAACTCAGGAACGCGAAGATCCTCCAAATGTCGATCTGACATCGTCACAATACACTTTCACAGACTTATTTCTTCAATTAATCCCACTTCTGACACCAATTGTAGCGAGCTTAGGGTTCGCTGGATTAATTATTCACACAAAATAAGCCGTGAAATCAATTTTCTATTCAATCTTTATTTTTCTGCTCTTGACAACCGTTCTTTTCTTTTTCGCTCCTCTGTCAAAAGTGACACTTCTGTGACTGGAGACATCGTTTTTCCCTCTCGCTTCTTTTTGCTCATACTCTCTAGTTTTCCAGTACTTTCCAAAATATTCCAGTACTTTGTTTTGGAGTCTTGTCAGCTCGTCACAATAGGTTACAATTTTGTTTAGGGATGGGCTTAAGGTCTTTGCCTAGAAGTTGGAAATTCTTAGTCGGTTCATATCACCGACGAAGATCTTCTCTCGTGCAAAGACCTCGGGTTGCTGTTTCTTCTTGGCGGCAGGTGCGCGGACCTCGACCGCTGTCTGCACAGTGTTGGAACCACAAGCGACCTTTGGTTTTGGGTCAATTGCCAGAGTTGCCCTTGGTGAGCAAAAGTTGTACGGAAGTACGATTTTTTGCGTATTCGAGGTTGTGGGTAAGTTTAGACGGGGCGCCGGCAAGTGTGCAAGGTTCACTAAACTTCCACAGTCTGAGTTCCGTCGACAATTGTCCGCACAAATATCCGAGGGGAACACAGAAAAGTCAATCCACCGATTTACACTGGAAAGCGATGAAAATAAAACACTATAACTGTTCTGCTGCAAACTTTTTCACTTTATTGTTACGTTTTAATAAAAAAATGGTTGTTTATCGATTAATTTCTCTTTTTATTTAAGTTTATTTTAGTATTATAGTTCACTTAAACTATGTTTCCAAGAGCACTTAATTATGGTTTGACTTCACAAAGCCAAATTTCGCAAATCGATTTCAATTAACAACGAATGAGGACTTGTGGGGGTTTGGGTTTTGTTACGTGTGCTATTGATGTGATGTTATATTATGTCTTGCGCTAGGTGCCACAGAGACACAGATTCCTTAAAACTGCCTCACGTTGTTGGGGCGAAACGACACCCCATCTAACTGTCGTCACGCCGTAGTGTCGCACTGTAGAAATAAAAAGGCTTGACTCACTTCATGTCGCAATTTTATTTAGATAAAGTAAAAGTTCCGTTTCGAGGTAATTACACTTATACTAGATACATTGAAAGCACGAGTCTTAACTAATACAAATTAACTTTGGTACAAATAAACTTTAGAACGTTAAATAATACAGTTTTGTTTCGATACACTTAAAGTACAAATTAAAAGTCAAGGTGACAACTTAAAATTCTACTTTGGGATGACACTGTTTGTTCTATTAATTAAAAGTTAGAGCACTAAGTTATACAGGTTGGTTTATATACACATAAAGTACAAATCAAAAGTCAAGGTGGCAAATTAAAATTCCATATTGGGATGACACTTTTTATTAGTTTATCTTGCTACTGTTCAAAATTAGGACGCGACGCAATTAGATTCCCGCTCTAGGGACCGATTTACAGCCTGGAATTTAGACTTCACAGCGCAAAGCTCTCTGCCTTTAATTTATGTTTTACGCACTCTCCAATGGTTGGCAGTCGACTGCTTATTTAACGTGGAGGACTCGACCTGCCTCTACGGACTCAGTGTTAGGATTAGTGATTGCCACCGAAACGACAGAATAGCAAATTTTATTCATCGCTTCGGTGACCGACAAGGGATGATTTCCTACGCATTTGGTCCCAGCGCAAAGGGCGCGAAACATAAACGATGTTTGCCTCTGTTGTTCTGTTGTTTATGCTGATCGGGCACATCTTGGCGGCATCTCCAAGTAGTCGAATTCACGCTGGTAAATTTCCGTTTAGGAAATTGTATTTGTCGATCGGTTGACCGACCGAAGTGGGCATTGGTAAAGTTAAAAAAAAGAAGAAATACCTCCTGCCCGTGTGCGGCAGACTCATTAGGAGATACTTGATCGGTATGGTTCGGGTAATGTTGGTTGCTTGGTGGTGCAACCAAATTGCTTATCAGGAACATGTCTGTTTCGTGCTGATGGATTTTGTATCAGCGAATATTATGGATTTACAGCATTTCAGGTATTTGTAGTGCAAACTATGGAAAGGTAAGTACATGCTTTCCAGGGTTTATGTGCTTTAGGAAACTGTTTCCTCACCATAGGTTGTAAGGTAAGTAGCGGCGTTCAATGGAATTGCCACAATACTTGTTTTATAGCGTTTTTGGATGCTCTAGGTTGGAAGTTTTCGAATGGTTAATGGGAAGGTGGGCAGTGGCGTTCAAAGGAACCGCCACCGACTTTTGAAAATAACGTCTCAAGACACTTTGCGACTCGACTGTGTGCGTGTGGCCGCGCCGGTGGGTGAATCTCGACTCTTTAATTTAACTCTTCAACTAAAGGTAACTCCGACACGCAACGTACCCGATACGTGTGCCTGGTTCTACGGGTAAGATCTGGCTCCACGATGCGATCCACATCCGTCAGATTCAACGGTAGTGGATCACATTGATGTAAGAGGAGCGAAACGGATCAACTTGGCGACGGCTAATGGCGATCGAGAGAGGGGTTGAATGGGAGAGTTTCTCATATGTCCTTATAGGACAAGTACGATGCCCTTTCGTTGGAAGTGCGGTAACGAATGATCCTGCAACTGTACAAAGAAAGGAACTGGTATTGGGAGCTGCAGGCATCGTTGAGATAAGCGATAGCGAAAATCGCCGAAGGAAGAAATAGGTTTCTGTGTGTTCTGTAAATAGAAACACTATTTCGGAGGGTCATACGCAGAGATGGGCATTTGTTTGGTTTAGAAAACTGTACGTGGGAAACGATCATTGTCATGATTGGGTGGGGGGGGGGGGGGGGGGCAACTAAGAGAATAGGAGAACAAAGAAGAGCGACGTGGATATGAAAACCGTTGTTCGACCACCAAGGTGATAAACAAAACTAAATAAATCAAAAGTAAGATAAGATTAAACATGAAATTGAATTGGACGTTATAATAATAAGCAAAGATAAAATTGTAAGCAAAATAAATATATCGAAAACTCTGAAATAGAAATTAATCCTAAAATCAAAATTAAAATGAAGGTTAAAATGAAAAGATTCGCCCATTTTTGGCCTTTGATTGATGATGATGATGATGTTGTTTTTCACTGTTTTCCACTTTTTTTTTCCACTGCAACTTTTCAGATGATCGTGCTGTACTTATAATGTAAACTTCACAATGTATTCGGAGAGCCACAATAGTAAATAACTAAACAAATTTTGAATCGAACTAACAAAACCGCTTTTGTCTAAAGCTGCTCCAAACCTGTTGAAACTCTAAATGTTTGCTCATTACTGATTCCATTGGGCCTCCAACAAAACTCCCCATTTATACCCCAAAATCCAGTCCGAATCCTACATTCTTTCCCATGATTCATTTCGCACCTTGAAACAGCCAGCGTATGCCAGCCCCAGTCGAAGGCCATGCCAACGACGATGGGAACTGCAACATTGCAATTTTGCAGCCATTCACCCTGAGGTGGCAACATTACGTCTACTCTGGCTGCAGCTTCACCCCAAGGCCATCGGAAAATTTCGATGTAATGTAATGACAATTTTAGACCGGCCTTCGTTTATGAAGGTGTTATCAACACCATCATTAAGTAGCACCACATCTAGGACTGCGAAGGGTTCGAGTAGTGCCTGGCCTCTACTGTTGGTCCTTGTGCTTTCCCATTCTATAAGAGAGTTCCTATCTCTAGCTTTTTGTGTTATCCAGTCCAAAAAGCATTTGAAATATTCTATTTCCTACCTTGGCGGAGTGTAACAACAGTTGAAGTGAATTTCTCTGATCTTAGCATAGGTAATTCCTTCCAGCCGCTGGACAATTCCATGGGAGAATTTCCAGTTGTCCAGATGCCCGCTGTTCCGCTGCTGTCATCTTCCCATGTAATAGTACAGCAGCGGTTCTACGAAGTAAATAACTAAACAAATTTTGAATCGAACTAACAAAACCGCTTTTGTCTAAAGCTGCTCCAAACCTGTTGAAACTCTAAATGTTTGCTCATTACTGATTCCATTGGGCCTCCAACAAAACTCCCCATTTATACCCCAAAATCCAGTCCGAATCCTACATTCTTTCCCATGATTCATTTCGCACCTTGAAACAGCCAGCGTATGCCAGCCCCAGTCGAAGGCCATGCCAACGACGATGGGAACTGCAACATTGCAATTTTGCAGCCATTCACCCTGAGGTGGCAACATTACGTCTACTCTGGCTGCAGCTTCACCCCAAGGCCATCGGAAAATTTCGATGTAATGTAATGACAATTTTAGACCGGCCTTCGTTTATGAAGGTGTTACCAACACCATCATTAAGTAGCACCACATCTAGGACTGCGAAGGGTTCGAGTAGTGCCTGGCCTCTACTGTTGGTCCTTGTGCTTTCCCATTCTATAAGAGAGTTCCTATCTCTAGCTTTTTGTGTTATCCAGTCCAAAAAGCATTTGAAATATTCTATTTCCTACCTTGGCGGAGTGTAACAACAGTTGAAGTGAATTCCTCTGATCTTAGCATAGGTAATTCCTTCCAGCCGCTGGACAATTCCATGGGAGAATTTCCAGTTGTCCAGATGCCCGCTGTTCCGCTGCTGTCATCTTCCCATGTAATAGTACAGCAGCGG
Organism: Microdon myrmicae; assembly: GCA_963931805.1. Lineage (NCBI taxonomy): Eukaryota > Metazoa > Arthropoda > Insecta > Diptera > Syrphidae > Microdon > Microdon myrmicae. The sequence continues at coordinate 56,938,569 of OZ007498.1, read as the reverse complement.
TTCTACGAACCACGCAAACCCTACCTATAACATGATCCATTCCATATACTCAACATTGAATTCAATGGTCGAACCCAATCGAACTAAACGTTCAAATTCTCTAATATTGAATTAAATTCATTTATTCAACGCAATTCCCTAAAATCAAGCAGCATAATGCATATCTTCTCATGTATGCTATAAGCAATGCATCATCATCATCATCGGCACTACAACCGGGAACCGGTCTTGGCCTTATTTAGCAAGTCCTGAGGCTTGTTAAATTTTCCATAATGATTTATTTTGTCTGGGCAAGGTCATTAGTCTTGCGCCAGGGGCTCCCCGACGGGGAATCGAACCCCGGTCTCCCGGGTGACAGGCGGGTATACTAACCACTATACTATCGAGGAGCCCGCTATAAGCAATTAGCACCTCTAAATTCCCTGCAAGATCCAAAACCCAAAAAGTGCACGTGTGCAAACAAAGGCATAGCTATTCGACCCGCCGACACACAATTCTTGCAATCATAAACATCCTAATGCATATCCTCACATCCCAGATGTTTTATGACTTGAAAATGCACCAATCTAAAAACGTACACCCAATTTCCACGGATCTTGTGTGCACGAAAATTCTTGTTGTCATAAGCCAGATGGGTAACGCAAACAAAACCCCATGAAAGGATCAAGTAATAAGTGGCGATACGTCTGATTCTTCGAAAGAAAATACAGATACAGATAAGCCTTTATTACGAGATCATTGTATTGTGAAACATCAGAACAATTTGTGTTAATAAATGAAAATAAAGATTCAACAAAACATCTAATATCTCTGTCTTTGATTAGTGACAGCGCTCGCTCTGGTTTCGTTTGGTTTTGATTTTGCTGCGGCCAGTGTTTGACGGAACACTGTATCAAAACACAACTAAAAGATAAAAAAAAAACGCTAAAGTACCAGTGCCAAGCATCCTGTACTGCTCATTGATGAGTACCACGTCGGCACCATATTCCTTACCGTTTGGGAAAGGAGATCTTGTGCGGCTCCACAATGGTTTAAGTTAATTTGAATGCATTTAAACCTATCCATTTTTGTTGAGGAGAACGAATATAGCGTTTTTAAATGCTCAGCATTTACAACTCCCTCTTGAGTGGTGGTTACCGCCTTCGCATCCTGATTCACAGAACATGCATTTGGGTTGTGCTTTACAGCCCATTGCTTTGTGGCCTTTTTCACCGCATTTCAAACAGTTTTCCAAACGATCTTCTTTGGATTTGCTGGATTTCGCCACATGACCGTACTGCCAACATCTGAAACATCGTGTGGGTGCGATGTGTTGTCGAAGTCTGCATCTCACCCAACCAACCCGTAGGAAACCTGTAGACAGCAACGTGCTAGCTTTTTCTCTTGGTAAGCGGATCATGGCAGCCTGCGTGCCATCTGGTTTCCTTCTTAAGCTCTTTACCGCTTCCTTTGGTATCGCGTTCAGCGCAGGGGACACTCTAGCGATCGCTGTCAGGATTTCCTCCACAGTGGTCACCTCATCTAAATCACAAGATTTCATGCAACACTGCTTTGACAGTAACATCTTCCTTTAGTACTTGTTGTACCTTTGCTTTCAGTGTCTCGGTGGCGGCCTCAGGGTGGCGTTTCAGTTCTAGCAGCAATTCTCCTTTTGCTGTCTTTCGAACTTTATTTACGCTATTTCCGAGTTCACTTAGCTCGCGCTTGGCCTTCATAAACTTCAGTATATCCGCATGTGTTTTTCCCCGGTTTTGGATATTAATATAGCGTCCGGGCGTGGTCTCCTTTTCATAATGTTGGCCTTCCCAGTATCACCTTTTGGAGCCCCTTCACCCTCCAACCTCGCATCCTTCTTCCTTCCCCCCTGGCCAATTCTAACCAATTGTAATTGGGTGACTCATCATTGATTTGCCCCGGGGACCCTGCTTAAGTCTGTGTGCGAGTTTTGCTTTGGCTGGATTTACACGTTTCCACCGCTTCCTTCACGCGGAGCAACTGTTATATAATAGGTGTGCAAGTGAAAACTCGGCTTTTTTGTCAATTTAAACTTTATTGGAAAAGATACTTACACAAAGACTGATTGATATTGGTTCTTGAGAAATTCCCAACTGTTCTGCAAGCTCTTCTCGAGTTTGACATGGATTTTTATCCAGTAAAACGTGAAGTTCTTCGTCGTCAACATTTTTACAGCACCTGAAAATGGGGCGTCCTCAAGATAAGAATTTCCTTCATGAAATCTTGGAACCAAAGTCGAATTGATCAATTCTATAGCTTGAGCAGCATTTTTTTTTTCATTTGAAAACAAAATAGAATCATCATCATCATCGGCACTACAACCGGGATCCGGTCTTGGCGTTATTTAGCAAGTCTCTCCACCGGTCCCGATTTCGAGCCGATGTCATCCAGTTTCGCACTCCCAGACTGGGCGTCCTGGTCTACGCCATGCTTCCATCGCAAACCAGGTCTGCAGCGCTGTCTCCTTCCATACATCCTTCCACAAAGGACTTTCCGGGGGGAATCCTCTTCGCTCATTCGAGCTAGGTGTCCCCCCCACGGAGTCTACCGACCATAATTTTTCTTACAACATTAGCTTCAAGGTACATCGCGTACAACTCATGGTTGTAGCGTCTCCGGAATCATCCTCCCTCACATAAGGGGCCAACAATTCTTCTTAAGACCTTCCTCTCGAACGCGGCTAAGAGTTCAGAGTGCCTTTTATTGAGCACCCGGTCTCGGATCCATACATGAGTACTGGTAAGACCATGGTCTTGTACAGTAGTAGTGTGGGGGGGAAGTATTGTACCAAACACGGGCACTAGGTTCTACTTCGCCCTCACCGACGTCGCTATAAGTTCATCGGTTCCGCCATTAACCATTCACCAAGGATTAAGCCCAAAACACAGAACAAACACAGCACAGCGAATAAAACACACCGATGGAAGTCACTGAAAAATAAAACGCACTGAGCACAGGTTTTGTTGTAAATTGTTTTTTTTTTTTTATTGTTTTGCAATATAGTTTTGACAGACGATTTATTTGAATAAAAACACTACTTTTAATTAAACGCGCGCTTACTCGACTCGACGGGGTACGAATTTTGACTCGACACTAAAATAACGACTTCGGGGTATATTCGCGTCCCCGTGCGCGCCGGGGAGCGGGAGCGGTAGCGACCTGCTCGGTCGACTGGTGTAAAACGACTCCACAATATTAAATCGCTATCAATAGAAATTCGGCCAGTTAAACCGGCTCTCTCAAATTAAGGTATACATGTATGTGTGAACATTGGTTAATTCATGGGACGAAACCATGAGAACGAATCTAAAACAAAGAAAGGGCAAAATGTGCATCCATGCGATGTGAGGTCGGCTAAGCAAACAAGCCGAATCTCATTGGATGCTAATTGTGTCTTTGTTTACTCATGCCTCGAGGTCATGAGGAATGGATCCAGGGAAATTAAAAGACAAAGGGACCGTATAGATCGTTGTCTAGGATGTGCATCGTGGCTAAATAAATAGACGACGATGCTCGAAAAAATGGTGTCAAAAGTAAAGATGGGACGAGGGCATCATAAAAGTCTTAGATGAGTGATGCCCTTGTGTAAATAGACGAATAGACGTTGGGAAAAGGTGCTAATGGGTTGCGATACTTTATACAATGAGTCGGTAGCCGAAACGAATCCCTTGCTTGCATTTGTATATGCGGGGTAACTTGTTGTAATTTGCATTGTTTATGCTTTGAATTCAATCCGGCGGCTATGCGCGAAGTCGATGATTATTTGGAGATTCAAACAAAGGAGCATTTCTGGGTAAAGTGCTTGCAGCTGTATCGATCGTTGCAAGTCGTTGCGAAGCAATTCAGATGGTTACAAATGGCGGTTTGTATAACATCTATGCCAATTGTATATGGCATCTAAGGCGACTCAAGTGTCGAACTTGTGGTTAATACGTGGTATGGCAAAAATACCGGGTGCCACGGGGACACAGGTTCACCACGCTTATCCAACGTTTTCTTTCGTCCTCTGTGTTGAATTAAAACGCCGACTGTTTTTTATGTGTTCTCATTTTTTTTATTTACTAAATTAAACTAAACGTTCAAACTTAATTCAAATATTATTAACTTAAACAATCAAAGTTCCACATGAAATGGGAAGTTAATACACCAGGTAAATGGTACTTCGTTTCGGTACACAATTCAAATATTATTAACTTAAACAATCGAAGTTCCACATGAAATTAGAAGTTAGTACACCAGGTAAATGGTATGAGGGTTGCCTTTTATATTTCGGGATAAGAGAACAGAAACAAATATTGATTATCGAAAATCACTTTATTGTTTTTCAAAATATTCCCCATGAAGATCTATACACTTTTGCATGCGTTTGAACCAATTGTCGAAGCACTTTTGCCACTCTGATTGAGGTATCTCCAACACATGCATTCTGAATGCAGCAACCGCTTCTTCAGGTGTCGAAAAACGTTGACCTCTCAGTTTGTTTTTTACGTACGGGAATAAAAAGAAGTCATTCGGTGCCAAGTCAGGATTATACGGCGGATGACCCATCAAATCGATGTTTTGGGTGCTCAAAAATGCACTTGTCGCAGCCGATGTGTGAGAGCTCGCATTGTCGTGGTGAAGAGTGATCCGTCTTCGGCGGTTGGTTTTCCTGATTTCTTGGAAGACAACTGGCAAACAAATCGTTGTGTACCACTCAGAATTGACTGTTCTGCGTTGTTCTAGTGGTACGGTTGCGACATGTCTAGTTTTTCCGAAAAAACAAGCGACCATTTGCTTGGAAGTGCTTCGTGCGCGAACATCTTTTGTTGGATTTAGCTCATCTTGAAACACCCAGACAGTCGACTGCTGTTTACTTTCGGGCTCATACGCGTAAATCCACGATTCATCACCTGTCACGATGTCATAGACGTGTTTCGAAGCACCGCGACCGTATTTTTTGAGCATTTCTTTCGACCAATTGACACGAGCCTTTTTTTGGGCGATTGACAAATTGTGTGGGATCCAACGCGAACAAATTTTTTTGACAGTCAAATGTTTATGCAATATTGAATGTATGCTGGTCCCACTAACGCCTAAGGTTGTCTCAATCTCACGATAGGTCACATGACGATCTTCCAATATCAGTTCGCGCACAGCATCAATGGTTTTCGGAACAACAACTGATTTTGGACGACCTTCACGAAATTCATCTTGGAGTGAACTACGACCACGATTGAATTCACCATACCATCGATAAACACTGGTCCTTGATGGAGCTTCATCGCCAAAAATTAAATTAAGTTCATCCATGCACTGTTGCTGAGTTAATCCACGCCGAAAGCTGTAAAAAATAATCGCACGAAAATATTGACGATTTAATTCCATTTTTGGGCCGAGATGAATCTTTTAAGTTACTGTAAACAACATAAATAGCGCTCGTATGTCAAAACGTTCTGAGTGCGTATAACCTCAAAAATGTCCAACTTTACGACAGAGCTGTCAATTGCCGGATTGCAACACTAGGGTTGCCAAATCCCGAAACATAAGAGGCAACCCTCGTACTTCGTTTCGATACACAATTCAAATATGCGCTATTGGCTTTTCGCCGGACTCTCTCAACCGCAAACACAGACTAAATGTTTCAATAAATCTCTTGGGACGCCCCACGAAGGATGTAAATTAACGTGAGGGCGCAACCTGCCCTCACGGAATACGAATCGCGATTACCAAGCTCATCGAAGCGATAGAATACCACACATTCGATCATCGCTTCGATGACCATATAAGGTAATTTACCCTTTTGCGTTTTGTTCAACACAAAAGGGGTTGAAATACACACACGATGATTGCTTTTGCAGTTCATCCTGTGTGTCCGCAAGTACACAGGCACAGCACAGATCCCATTCAAAGCTCGCAACAGGTGCGAGTATCTCAGCTACAAAAGGGGTTGAAGTGTTTGCACGATCAACGTGTGCGTAAAGCATTATTGCCGATCGTGCACTTTCCATTTCCATAAAAGGATATGTTCCTTCGACATCATGGTGTGGAACTTCACGCTGCTTGGGCGCGCTTTGCTGGCGTCACCTGGTATAAATCGCCATGCGCGTGTGTGCGAAAATGCTTTCCTCTTATGCGCATGGATAATGTCAGGAAATTATATCGAACACGTGATGTTGTATCGAACCGTATTTCAAGGGCATTTGGCTGGTGCCAACAATTTCGAATGAATGAAGGTAAGAGTTCTTTTCCAGAAGCTTTTAAATAAATAAATTTGATAAGCTTGATGCGTGGAGCATTTACAGGTGCTAATGCGATTGCATTAGCAGAAAACTATGAAGGTTGGGTTGTAGTTATGGGGGTTTTCCGGGTAAGTAGACAGTGGGGTTTGGCGAAACCGCCACAGTAGCTTGGATGTTCTGGATACATTCCGGGATTTAAACAGCCTTGATAGACCATAGTATAGGCTTTATTGGATTTAATCAGCCGTTCGCGTATTTCTTCTTTCATATTGTTATCGGCTGATACTATTGACCCAAGGTAATTAAAGGATTGCACTACTTCAAATTACAAATTTGACCAACGTTAGGTCTTCTCTTCGCAGAAGTTGCCACCATGTACTTAGTTTTTTCCTCATTAATGTGCAGTCCCAGTTTTTGTCCGCCTGCTCGATCTGGGTGAAGCAGTCCTGTGCCGCCGACTCGGATCTACCGATGATCTGGCAGGACTTGGTGACAAAAGTACGTCTATTTGTAATTCCAGAGTCGCGGATTGCTTTCTCCAACCCCAGGTCCGATTGTCGGAGTCCATTAAAGATGTTTATTGGTTTGGACAGCAATCCCGCTATATTTACTTGACTAATTACGTTGGTCATGACCAACGTACAAAGCCGTATCAATTTGTTTGGAGTGCCGAACTCTCTCGTGGCATTATATAGTTCTACCCTGGCTATGCTGTCATAGGCTGCCGTATAATCTATGATTAGACGATATAATGGAATCTTAAATTCGAGACATTTTTCCATCGCCTACCTAAGGGTGAATATCTGATCACTCGCTGATTTGCCTGGGATGAAGCCACACTGACATTGGCCAGTGATGACTTTAGCGTATGGCGGTATCCGATCTTGTAGGATAGAGGAGAGTATCTTATAGGCGGTACTCAGTAATGTTATACCCCTATAGTTGCTGCACACTGTGATATCTCCCTTCTTATGAATGGGGCAAATTATTCCGCCACCCCAATATTCCGGTATTTCCTCTTGCTCCCATACGTGCACCACGATCTCATTAATTGCGTGATGTAACGCTGACCCTCCTTGTTTGATCAGCTCAGCTGGTATGCGATCAGCTCCGGGGGCTTTATTTGATTTGAGCTGTCTTATGGCTTTTGCTGTTTCCTCAATGCTTGGTGGCGGCAGCATTTGGTCTTGATCTTGCATTAGCGGAGCCTCCAATTCTTCTGTGAGCTGAGCATTTAGCAATTCATTGAACTGCACTTCCCATCGCTCCCAAATGCCTTCAGGATCGGTAATCAGATTACCATCTTTATCCTTGCAGTGAGTACAGCGTGGTGTGTACCGCGTCATACTGCGGATTATTTGGTGGAACTTCCGCGCCTGGAGTGGACCGCACTCTCTACTTTTCTCTATTTCATCATCATCATCATCATCATCTTCATCATCATCAGCACTACAACCGGGATCCGGCCTTGGCCTCATTTAGCAAGTCTCGAGACTTGTTAAATTTTCCATAATAATTTATTTTGACGGGCAAGGTTATTAGCCTTCCGCCGAATTTCTCTATTTCACAGACAGGTTTTTTTTCAGGTATTTTTCTTTTGTCTGTGGAGTCTTTTTTCAGATCTTCTGAGCTCTTGGATTTCTCCTCTCGAACCCGCGTCCTATGAGACTGCTGCGTTGCCTTATACAACTAATACACACGGAACGACAGCTTGTAATTTATATATATATATATATATATATATATATATACTTCTTTTAGGAGAGGCGAACCTGTAGCGCTGACACGGCGCCCCGAGGTGCCACCGAATAACCGCTGCAGTTTTTCTTGAATAGTCGCAGGTTGTAACGCTCCGGGAACGCTCGCGTGCGGTGTGAGTTCCACAGCTTTCCCGGTCTGTAACGAAACGAGTTCTTATGCAGGGATTTTTGCGCCGTCGGGAGTTGAATCGCAAATTGGTGCGATCCATCGGATTGTCTTGTGGAGCGCATATAAACCGAATTACGCGAAACAATACAACGAATCTCCGAAGAACAGTAGCCGTGACAATATCTGTAATACAGACAGAGGTCGGCTGCACGCCTTCGATATGATAGCGACTGTTATGCCGACGTCAGCGCCGTATCCCGGATCAGGCGGTTTGCTGAAAAAAAAAGGAACGGCGGGAGGCCGACTTAAGCGCGACAAGGAAAAATGTGTCCTTTATCTTGTCTCTGGCTTCTAGTCATCTTGTGATAACCAGAATCACTCACATCCGTGCGGATGTTAGGCTCGTTCTCAAGATATCTGAAAAATAAAGGGGGGGGGGGGTGTATCGAAGGATTGTGTGGACAGGGTTAGTTCAAATGTTCTCTAACTACTTGGATGGAGGGATGGTGGGAAAGAATTCATACAAGACCTCTTTGTATTTCTCTTCGCGTACCCGCGTCCTGTGAGACTGCAGCATTGCCCGGTATGCAGCCTCCTTACGTTCAGTCGCTAATTTGCACTCATCATCAAACCAATCGCTCCGATCTCTACGACTACTGCCTAAGATGGAGTTGGCAGTACTAATGACAATATTCTTAAGGCGTGTTGATTTCTCTTCTACGCCCGCCATTCTGGCCCCAGGACTTACTCTCCCTCCATCGAGCTCTCCGATGGCGAGTCCTAGCGCATGACCAACGGTGTTACTGGTATTCTCATTGGGTAAGGTAGCTATGTTGATTCGAACCTTTAAATCGTATTCGAAATTTTAAATCGTATAGCCATTTTCGTTTCTGTGGTCGTCGTCGTGTATCCGGTCCATATCCGAGGCTTGTTAAATTTTCCATAATAATTTGTTTTTTCGGGCAAGGTTAAAAGCCTGCGCCAACCTTTCTGAGGATGTCGCTGCTTGCATTGGTTCACTACTTGGCGGGTGTCAAAGTAGCTATGCAGGGGTGTCACGTGGAGACTGCGTGTCAACGTAGGTTGAACAGGGACAAGGATCGTCCGATGGCCTTCGCCGGGTTGAAAGCAATCAGTGACTTTGCCCTGTATGTTCGCTCCCATCTCTCCCAAATCAATAATAGAACTCCAATATTTTTTTTATTTCTGCCATACTACTACTGATTTCCACTTTTTATCATATTATCGATTCTGGGTGCAGAGAAGCCATTAGGGCCAAAGAGTTGAGCTTGCGGTTGTATAAATCAACTAATACTGAGGAAAACCGGAAAAGATTTAAGAGAGCTAGGAATGACTGCAACGCGTATATTCAACGCGCCAAGTTCTTGCATGGCCAGAGAGTGAGACAAAAAATACTACACTTTCCCACAGATAGTAAAAACGTCTGGGCATTCGTGTAAAACATTCAAACTCAGTCTCTTCATCCATTCCATCGCTTATAGTCGATGACAAACCAGTCACCACTGCAATAGAGAAGGCGAATCTACTTGCTGCACATTTTGCAGCCAACTCAACGCTGCCTGATACCACATCAGTTCTGTGGCTATGTGGTTCTCTCTGAATTGTCACTGGAAGTCTTCCCTAGTAAAAATTACGAACACCTCGCCAGTTCTTTCTCACATTCATTGTTTCTTTATTTACAATTTAAAATATGGTGACACAATATTTCATCGTCTGTTATTAAACCGTAAGGGTGCACTAAAGTTATTATAATAAAAGTTAAATAATAGGTTATTATTGCGGATTGGCAATTGGATGTGCTGGGATGTGCTGGAGAAATCTAGTACATTCGCAGTGTATACCAGTTGCGCAGCAGCTATCACGAACCAGCTGGCCGATTGTCACCAACGATGAGACGAGCAGCGTCCCTTATTTGAATTGGCAGTTATGCCCACCAGTCAGTCTGCAACCAACCTTCATCGCGCCCACACCGTCGGAGTTAACATCACAGGTACCAGTTCATCGCAATAAAACAACGTGTATCCGAATTAAATAATAAGAGAAATAAAAGTTAATCTCAAGGAATAAAGATCTCGGACTATGGTGTTTTTTGTGGTTCCTCGCTGCTTTTTCATTGGGTTCCTCTCGTCAAGGGAACAGTGGACAACTCCAAACACGACTACAACATTATTCTCACTTAAGGGTGCACTAAAGTTATTATAATAAAAGTTAAATAATAGGTTGTTCCATATAAACTGTAAGGGTGCACTAAAGTTATTATAACAAAAGTTAAATAATAGGTTATTTTCACTTAAACCGTAAGGGTGCACTAAAATTATTATAATAGAAGTTATATCATAGATTATTCTCACTTAAACCGTAAGAGTGCACTAAAGTTATTATAATAGAAGTTATATCATAGATTATTCTCACTTAAACCGTAAGGGTGCACTAAAGTTATTATAATAGAAGTTATATCATAGATTATTCTCACTTAAACCGTAAGAGTGCACTAAAGTTATTATAACGAAAGTTAAATATTAGGTTGTTCCATATAAACCGGTGGAAGCGCAAGTACCGCAGTGGCGAAAACCCTGTCTCCGACTCCAAAGATAGTTAGATTGACTTGGTTTTGTTTAACGTGGAGGCCCGACTAGCCTCCATGGAATCCGGAACGCCATTGACTTCAGCCATCGAAGCGACAGAACACCAAACCTTCTTTCATCGCCTCGATGGCCATATATGGTAATTTTCACTTTCGAATACTGTCCCACAAACAGAAGGGTTGAAACACACGCACGATGACTACCTCTGCTGCTCATCGCGTGTGTGTGCAAGTATGCAGACACAGTATCGATCGGATCAACTAGGTTGCAACTGGTGCAGGCATCCCATCATAGGGGTTGGAATGTTTACACGATCAACGACTGCGTAAAGCATTATTGCTGACCGTGTACATTACATTTCCATAAAAGGAAATGTTTATCGGACCAGCACTGTGTGGAACATTCATGCTGATCGGGCGCGCGTTGCTGGCGTCCTCTGATATGAATTCCCATGCACGTGTGTGGGAAAAATATTTTCCTCTTGTGTGCATGAACAACGTCAAGGGTTTATGTCGGCTACGTAATGTTGTGCCGAGTTGTATTTCAGGGGCATTTCACTGGTGCCAATAAATTCGCTTGTCGATCGGGTGGTCGATCGATGTGGGTATAGGCGACAACAAAAAAGAAGAAATATCTCCTGTGGCATGTGGCAGACACATTAGGAGGTATTTCTTTGATACTGGTTGGGAAATGTTGATTGCTGTATGTGCAACCGGATTGCCTTTAAGGAACATGGTGCGTTTCGTACGACTATGCCCTTGTGGTAAATGTCCGTTTTTGCTGATGAAATTTCATGTCAGCGGGTATTAATGTTTCACAGGTTTTTCTGATGTTATGGTACGACTAAGGCGGGTAAGTACACGCTTTTTATGTATTACAGGAACTATTTCTTGGTTATAGCCGTAAGGTAAGTAGTGGTGTTCAATGGAACTGCCACAATACTTGTTTTTTATGCCTTTCGCATGCCCTAGATGGGGTTTTTACCTGAATAATTGGAAGATGGTTGGTGGCGTTCTAGAGAAACGCCACAGTTCCACCTCAATTTGAGCATAAGCAGCACATGATGAACCAGATTCGCTTCCGAACGCGTACTGTTGCTCGGGCACTTAAAGAGCTAAACGCAAACAAATCCGCTGGCCCGGACGGCATTCCCCCAATCCTCTTGAAGAGATATTCGAAATATCTGGAATCAAATGACCTCCTCAATGACCGCCAATATGGCTTTCGTAGCAACAGGTCCACGGGAGATCTGATGGCGTACCTTACCGAAAAGTGGAGCCATTCCATCCACTACCTCGGTGAAAGCAAGGTAGACGCATTGGATATTACAAAACCTTTCGACACAGTTTGGCGTCCAATCCCGTTTCTCCAAATTACATTCTATGGAGTGGACAATTCCCTGATCCAATGGATAAGAGACTATCTTTCTGGCCGCTCAATCCAAGTGGTTCTTGATGGTATCAGATCTGTCTCCCATCAAATTAATGCAGGTGTTCCCCAGGGTTCGGTACTCTCACCCACTCTCTTCCTAATCTTTATAAATGATCTCTTGTCAATTACTCACAACCCAATACACTCGTTTGCTGATGATAGCACGTTGAGTTTCTCATACTCATACGAACACTCCCGTCCAAACTCTTCGAACGTCACTTCCAACCAGCAACTTATGCTTGATACATTGAATTCAGACCTCAACAAGATATATCAGTGGGGATTATCTAATCGAGTAGAATTCAATGCCCTAAAAACTCAGTGCTGCCTCTTGTCGTCAAAGGTGAGCCCAAAGTAAATATACTGTCTATGAACGGCACTTGCATCGACGAAGCCAAGGAATTATCAATCCTCGGCACTCGAATTAATTCGACTCAACTGGAATGACCACATATTTGAAGCTTCGAAAAGTGCAGCCAAATATATGGGATTCCTTAAGAGATGCAAAAGATACTTCACTCCATCCAACCTGGCCACTATTTACAAGGCGTATATTCGTCCAAAAATGGAGTTGAACTCCCATATTTGGTCAGGCACATCCAAAACTGCACTACACGTGCTCGACAGAATGCAAAAACGAGCAGTGAAACTTATTGGGGACCCAGCTGTGAGTCGATCAATTCCGTCGTTGGAACACAGGCGCAACGTATCATGCCTATCTCTTTTCTATTACCACGGTCGTTGCTCAACTGAACTTGCTCAATGTGTTCCGCCCCTTCAGACAATTTCCCGCGATACCCGTCAATCTGTGAATGCGGATCAATTCATGTTGAAAGTGGACTTCAGGCGCACAAATAAACATAGAGAGTCATCCTTTAGCCGAACCACACGAATGTGGAATGTTCTGCCTGATGTTACGGACCGACATTGAGTCCAGGTCCCCCCAGAATCCACTAATCCCCCTTTGATTCCCCTCTTTACCTGTAAAAGGAAAATAACGCGCCAAGTAGCTAATTTGCATAAACTACTTTATGCAAATTCTACTTGGCGGAGAAATTTTCCTTTTAAAGGTAAAGAGGGGAATCAAAGGGGGATTAGTGGATTCTGGGGGGACCTGGACTCAATGTCGGTCCGTAACACTGATCATGTGTTTCCTGGCCGTCGTGATGTCCAGACATTCAAGACCAATATACATCGACACCTCCTTTCCTTATCCATTTCCTCTCCATCCGCTCGCACTGTGTTCCGACATTTAAGGGTACTTCAAAATCCCCTTTTGTGCGCGTGTTAGTGTAAAAAAAAAAAAATTACTACTGTGGATATTCGACAAGGAGATTGCCAGGAACGATGTTCTTGCAGGACATGTTTGCGAGGATATTGGCAATAGGGTATTCTTGCAGCATATACTAGATGTTATCATTTACACCTTAGGTACTGGGTCCATTCGTGGTAAGTGATGCTATAATTTCTAAGGACCCCATCCATATTAAAAAACAAATAGTTATTTAAAAAATTAGTCCAATATAGAAAAAGTCAGGAAATCATAAATGTGTCAACACATATTTTATGTGAAACGTAGTGTATTGGATATTTCAATCGGGTCCATTGGACCCGTTTTGTAGTCGAAGGGTTAAGAATTGTTAAGTTGAATATGGAAAGAATAATAGCTTTATCGAATGTTGATAAAGAAAGGAAAAAAAAGTTGTATTCAAGAAATAAAGAATTGTTAAGTGAATGTGGAGGTAATAAAAGAACAGTCATAAATAACAATCGATGGTTGTTGTATTTTTTTCTCTTTCTGGGCGTTTTACTATTCGTGGGCTGTCTGGTGCAACAGCGTATTTGGCGCGTATTATAAAATCGATGACTAATAGCTTTTTTTAGTAATATGTTTGCAGTACAAATTTGTCTTCTTGCCTTACAACATTTTTTTTGCTTTCTGAAGATTTAACAAAATCCATACAAACTACTTGAGTCACTGTACAATAATGAAAATGCACAACGAAACGACAGGAACACAGTAGACTTGAAATAGTAAATAACTCTCCTCGTACTCGTTGCCACATTTAAAATTTTATATATAGCAACCGTCTTGTTTTCAAGAGAATTTGTTTCATTTTACAGAGTTTCCTTTTAAAGTAAAATCTGTGTTACACGTTATTTCTAATTCGAACTTTCAGGAGTTCACACATGGGTGAGAAACTCATTTGTTATATTTTCTATTTTTTAATTTTTTTCATTTTCAGAAATTGGTTTGAGCTGTTAACAATGTAAGTTTAATATATTATATAATATAATCCTTTTTATAGGTTCCTGAAAGTTTATCGGTTGTGTTGGTTTTTCGCAGGGGTTTCATGTATCGGTATATTGTGCGAATTCTCGGCTTAACTCTGTGAGTTATTTTATTTAAAAAAAGATCCGAACGGAAACTTATTACTAAATTCATTCGGTTTACTTTTTATTCTTAAATTTTTATCGTCGTTTAAATTTACCGCGAGCTGTTCCTAATCAAAGTTTTAATATATTATATAAAATTCGTTTTTAAAGATTGAAAATTGAATGTGAAAGTTTATCGTCTCGGTTGGTTTTGCGGAATGAATTTTTGTATTTTGTGCGAATTCTCGGCTTAATTCTGTGAGTTATTTTATTTAGAAAACGTTCCTCTATATGGTTGGCTCCTCGTGTGCGGTACCCACTTTTAAAATTTAAAACCTAGCAACCGTCTTGCTATTCAAAAACATTTCTTTCATTTTACCGAGGCTTCGCCAAAAATTAAATTTTGTCTTACGTTCTTTCCAAATCGAAGCTTCGAGAGTTTACACATGAGTAAGAAATTCATTCGTATTTTTTATTTTTAAATTTTCATCATTTTCTGAAATTAGATTGAGCATAGTTTAATATATTATATAAAATAATCGTTTTATAGATTCGTGAAAGTGTATCGGTGTGTTGCCTTTTCGCGGGGGATTCCTATATATCGTGGGAATTCTCGGCCTAACTATATAAGATATTTTATTTCGAAAAAAATCCAAGTGAAATTTATTTGTAGAAAATTTCATTCGGTGGACTTTTTATTTATTTAATTTTGATCGTCATTTGAAATTACTGCCACGTGTTACCCATCAATTTGAATACATTATATTATATAAAGCAATCCCTTTTAAAGATTCCGATTCGGTTGGGTCCTCGTACGCGTTGCCACATTTAAAATGTAAAACATAGGAACCGTCTTGCTATTCAAGGGAATTTGTATCATTTTACCGAGGCTTCGCCAAAAATTAAATTTTGTCTTACGTTCTTTCCAATTCGAAGCTTCGAGAGTTTACACATGAGTAAGAAATTCATTCGTATTTTTTATTTTTAAATTTTCATCATTTTCTGAAATTAGATTGAGCATAGTTTAATATATTATATAAATTAATCGTTTTATAGATTCGTGGAAGTGTATCGGTCGTGTTGCTTTTTCGCAGGGGATTCCTATATATCGTGCGAATTCTCGGCCTAACTCTATAAGATATTTTATTTCGAAAAAAATCCAAGTGAAATTTATTTGTAGAAAATTTCATTCGGTGGACTTTTTATTTATTTAATTTTGATCGTCATTTGAAATTACTGCCACGTGTTACCCATCAATTTGAATACATTATATTATATAAAGCAATCCCTTTTAAAGATTCCGATTCGGTTGGGTCCTCGTACGCGTTGCCACATTTAAAATGTAAAACATAGGAACCGTCTTGCTATTCAAGGGAATTTGTATCATTTTACCGAGGCTTCGCCAAAAATTAAATTTTGTCTTACGTTCTTTCCAATTCGAAGCTTCGAGAGTTTACACACGAGTAAGAAATTCATTCGTATTTTTTATTTTTAAATTTTCATCATTTTCTGAAATTAGATTGAGCATAGTTTAATATATTATATAAAATAATCGTTTTATAGATTCGTGGAAGTGTATCGGTCGTGTTGCTTTTTCGCAGGGGATTCCTATATATCGTGCGAATTCTCGGCCTAACTCTATAAGATATTTTATTTCGAAAAAAATCCAAGTGAAATTTATTTGTAGAAAATTTCATTCGGTGGACTTTTTATTTATTTAATTTTGATCGTCATTTGAAATTACTGCCACGTGTTACCCATCAATTTGAATACATTATATTATATAAAGCAATCCCTTTTAAAGATTCCGATTCGGTTGGGTCCTCGTACGCGTTGCCACATTTAAAATGTAAAACATAGGAACCGTCTTGCTATTCAAGGGAATTTGTATCATTTTACCGAGGCTTCGCCAAAAATTAAATTTTGTCTTACGTTCTTTCCTATTCGAAGCTTCGAGAGTTTACACATGAGTAAGAAATTCATTGTATTTTTTATTTTTAAATTTTCATCATTTTCTGAAATTAGATTGAGCTTAGTTTAATATATTATATAAAATAATCGTTTTATAGATTCGTGGAAGTGTATCGGTCGTGTTGCTTTTTCGCAGGGGATTCCTATATATCGTGCGAATTCTCGGCCTAACTATATAAGATATTTTATTTCGAAAAAAATCCAAGTGAAATTTATTTGTAGAAAATTTCATTCGGTGGACTTTTTATTTATTTAATTTTGATCGTCATTTGAAATTACTGCCACGTGTTACCCATCAATTTGAATACATTATATTATATAAAGCAATCCCTTTTAAAGATTCCGATTCGGTTGGGTCCTCGTACGCGTTGCCACATTTAAAATGTAAAACATAGGAACCGTCTTGCTATTCAAGGGAATTTGTATCATTTTACCGAGGCTTTGCTAAAAATTAAATTTTGTCTTACGTTCTTTCCAATTCGAAGCTTCGAGAGTTACAAGAGTAAGAAATTCATTCGTATTTTTTATTTTTAAATTTTCATCATTTTCTGAAATTAGATTGAGCTGTTGTTATCTTAGTTTAATATATTATATATAATAATTGTTTTATAGATTCGTGAAAGTGTATCGGTCTTGTTGCTTTTTCGCAGGGGATTCCTATATATCGTGCGAATTCTCGGCCTAACTCTATAAGATATTTGATTTCGAAAAAAATCCAAGTGAAATTTATTTGTAGAAAATTTCATTCGGTGGACTTTTTATTTATTTAATTTTGACCGTCATTTGAAATTACTGCCATGTGTTACCCATCAATTTGAATACATTATATTATATATAGCAATTGTTTTTAAAGATTCCGATTGAAAATGTGGAAGTATATCGTTTCGGTCAGTTTTTCGGAGGGGATTCCGGTATTTTGTTCGAATTTTCGGTTTAAAGATTTTGTTCGGTGTAATTTTTATTTATTCATTTTTTATCATTTGAAATTACTTCGAAGGCGCTCTCGATCCAATTGTACTATATTTTATATAAAATAATTGGATTTATTGTCCTAAATATATAAGATGTTTTAGTTAGAAGAAGATGCAAGTAAAAATTTGTTTGTAAGAAATTCCTTTCCTGTACTTCTTTTGTTTTATTTTCATCGTCCTTCGAAATTACTTTGAGCCGTTACCAATACAATGTTAATACATTATATAAAACAATCAGTTTTAAAGATTCCAATTGAAAATTACACGTAAAAGTATCGCTCCGATTAGTTTTTTCCAAGGGATTCCTGTTTATTGGCCTAAAAACATATGTTTCATTTAAAAGAAGATTATTATTTTATTATTATACGAGTATTCATGACTTCACCGACTCGACTTCGCCATTGTACCCTGTCCTGCGCACTCTCCTTCCACGCTGAACCAGCCGATCCGATCTCCTCGAGGTCCAACCTAATATTGTCCTTCCATCTCCGTCGCGGCTGTCCTGTCGGTCTCTTTTCCGTTGGCTTACCGTCTAGAATTCTATGCACGGTCATATCGTTGCCCATTCACACCACGTGTCCGGCCCATCTTAATCTTCGCGACTTGATTACTCTCACTATTGTAGGTTTGCGGAATAGCCTTTCCAAGTCGTGGTTGTGGAGTTTCCTCCATTGTCCTGCCTTCTCGTCATATTTACCGCCAAAGATACCCCTTAGAACTTTATTCTCGAATACGCGGAATACCCATGTTTCGCATCCGTACATAGCAATCGGCATGTTTATGGTTCTATAGACACGGAGCTTCATTATATTGTTACGTGACAGCAGTTTGGATTTTAGCAGTTTACTGACTGCATGCCAACTGGCGTTGCCGGAGTGTAGTCTTTTGTTAATTTCCTTCGACATTTCGTTATTGGCCGTCAGTATCGTTCCCAGATATTTAAATTCTTTAACTTTTTCGAATATCTTGCCTCTGAAGTTTATGTGTGTTCTCTGAGTTCCAGCTGCTCTCGTCGTAATCATGTATTTTGTTTTGTCTTCATTTATTTCTAGGCCCACCTCTTCTGCCGCTTGCATGATGATTTCACAGTTTTTAGTTACAGTTTCTAGATTATTCCCCAAAACGGCGATATCATCCGCATATGCGAGTACTTGTGTGACTCCGCTCAGGGATGATCCAGCCATGTTGTCGTCTTTTACCTTTCTGATGACATACTCGAGGACAAGGTTAAAGAGACATGGTGAGAGGCCACCCCCCTGTT
The DNA here is from genome assembly GCA_963931805.1 of Microdon myrmicae. Lineage (NCBI taxonomy): Eukaryota > Metazoa > Arthropoda > Insecta > Diptera > Syrphidae > Microdon > Microdon myrmicae. Next base: position 56,919,848 of record OZ007498.1, on the reverse strand, counting down.
TTAGTCCGTCCCGGATTTGGAATGGTTCTGAGAGGTGGTTTTCTATTCTATCTCGCCCCTTGTTTACGTTCATGCAAATTTGAATGAGAGCGGCATATTTTTCGGGATTCCCAGCTCAACTACAATATGGTAGAGTCTTTGCCTTGCGACTGAGTCGTAGGCTTTTTTGAAGTCGACGAACGGTTGGTGAACCGTCTCTCCGCATTCCCACTTTTCCAGCAGTTGCCTTATTGTGAACATTTGGACGCTTGTTGACCGGTTCCCACAGAATCTTTTTTGAAAATGGGGATGACTATTGAGGTTTTCCATTCTTCCCGAGTGACTTCCTTATCCCATATTGTTTTGATGAGGTGGTGCATCTTTCGAGCGGTTGCCTCTCCTCCATGCTTCACAAACTCTGCCGGTATGCAATCGACTCCGAGAGCCTTGTTGTTTTTCAATCGATTTATTGTGTCTACAACTTCGTTGAAAGAGGATTCTGGGATATGAGGCTCGGCTGTATGCACGTCTGGTGCGTTTATTTGTGGTTGATTGGTGCGCACATTGAGCAGGTTTTCAAAGTACTGCTTCCATCGTGTCAAGATATTATTTAGAATAAGAACCAAGTATAAATTTATTTGTAAGAAATTTCCATTCGGTGTACTTTTTATTTTTGATATTTTAACATATTTTTTTTTTACCAATCTTGTTTTAACATTTATATAAAATAAACGTTTTTAAAGATTCTCACTGGACATGAAAGTGTATCATTTTGATTAGTTTTTCATGAGGGATTCCTGTATTTCGTGCGAATACTTGACCTTACTCCATAAGAATTATGGATATTATATTAGAAATATTTAGAAGAAGATCCGATCGAAACTTCATTGCTTATATTTTTCCATAGTCCTTTAAATTTAGTGCACAAATCTGTTTTATATAATATGGAATACATTTTAAATAGAAGTTCTTATTTTTGTATAAAAACCATTCGAAAGCGCGATGTTTAATGTTGTAATTAAATATTTTTTTCAGAATGTTTCACCTTCAAATAAAGAAAGTAATAAATAATGGTATTAAAACGGTCCTGCACTTATGCATGGTATCCATAGAACCAACTCATCGAATTTTGGACATCATCAAGTGCATGGATGTTAAGCCGATCTACCGTATGGTACCAGAAAACGACAATATTAAAAACCCTGACAACTTTATGATCAAGGAGGCTCATCCGTTTAACGTCCGCACACTGAAGTCAAACATCTATCAATACTGCATAGCCTATTTGCTATTGGTAGCAACCAGCGTCGATGGCTACTTGTATCAGTTTAACGTGCAAGGTAATGAAATTATTGCATATAATTCAATCCCTTGACCGCCTTTGACTTCTAGGAAGTGAAACCGAAACTCCCATTGCGAAATATTCATTTACAGCACCTTTAATAAAAGTATATATCAATGACCTGGTCATATATGCGATAACCACTGAAACTGTTGAAACTCATACATCACGCGTCGGATATTTCATTGTCGCTAACAGGTTTGGTTATCCACCGGTGACGAATGACGTTCACTTTATTAAAAACTGTAGGGATTTGGCGGATTACACAATAAGGTAAGAATATGTGAAATGTCACTAGTTGGATAAGAGAACAAAATGGAAAGTAGGAAAAAAGGAATCGAAATTCTATTACTTTGGGGAAAAAGAAATCCATCAATTTAACCTTTTTTTTTTACGACACTATTGAACATGGCTTGAGTTGCCCGAGTTGAGTCAAACATGCACGGTTTTCTTCTATAATTTGTTGCTATTTTCAAGGCAACTTTGTAATAACTCTGTCCTACAGGCAGTGATCCGGAAAAATTCAACTAAGTAATCTTAACAACTTTCCGTTCATACTAATTTTTTATCATTACGAAAGTTTTACAATAATAAAACAAAATGGTAATCGCTTGATGCTACGTCCGCACTCAAAGGTGGATGTACCAAACCTTCTCAACCAAGTTCCCAGATATTCTGGCGAGTTTATTATACGCAGTTATATCTGAATAGTATTTTTGTCCTCAACTCATTCGGCTAGTAATTTTTTTTTCCATGTTCTCGAATATTTAAGCCACACTCGATAATAACTTTATCGATCGCAGGTTCATTCCGTGCCATCTTTCCCCTTTTTTTGGGAATAGGTTGCATGATAATTTGTTTCCAGCCTGTTTGACAGTGAACACATGTGATTCTGTGGAGATGCTTGAATACAACGTTGAGAACTCCAACTCTTCCTACTTTTGTCTCACCGATACAACGCTCCCCCGAACTTTCTCCCTCGTTATCGTTGCCATTGAATATGGTAAAACCGTGTTTCTCTAATCTCTCGCTAGTGCGAAATATTATTTCGAAGGCGGGGTTAATGCACTAGAGCTTTGTCCTCCATGTTGAGGTCCTCTCGAATTCTGTTATTTGCCTAGTCTATTTCCTTATATACACCCCTCCACAGCATTTCCCTTTTCTTAGGGATGTGAAATCGCAAAGATCTCATAGTCTAAAACGGCGTTCTTCTTATTGTCAGCATTTGTTTGTTGTTCGTGGTATTTGGAAACACAGAATCTGGTTTCGTGTTTTATTTGATAATCGCTGATCCTTATACTAATGCCGAAATTGAAATCTACCGCCCATTTATAATTTTCTTAGTTGAGAATTGTCAACTATTTTTTGTCAAAATTCCCAGAAGCACACAAGACTTTGCGTGTTTCAATTTGAGTTGTGTTCTGGGAATTTGTTAGAAGTTTGGTTGGATGGGTTCTAGGAATGGGAATCATGAAATGCGTTTTGAATTAAGCATTTCATGATGTCAAAGTTTTGGGAATTGAGTCAATGTTCGACGAATTAACTTTTGGTTAAATTCGTTGTTCATGTGACTCAATATGGAATTTAATGTGGAATTGAATCAATGTGCGATAAATTAACTTTGGGTTTGCTCATATGATTCAATATGGAATTGGGATTTGCATTATTGGTGGTATTGGGGATTGGTTTGGGGTTATTTGGTAATATTGGGGATTTGGGTAGGAGTAGCGATTTAGGATCGCTATAATAGTGAAGAACAGCTCCGAAAGAAAATTGACAAACAAACAATTAGACTCTTATACTACATCCATTAGCAGCCATTTCCACCATAGTAAAGTGTAATTGAGAATACCAATTCATGTTCTACACGCGGTAGGGATGGATGTGTTGAGACTGTGGATCTATTTTTTAGTGGTTTTACTCACTCTACTTTCATTCTGATTATTTTGTCTACTATTTTACGGTGTACAATTTGTTATTGTTTTATCTAGTTCTTTATTGTAATCTGTTAAACACAATTTCCCCATTCCCAATCTACTGCCCATTTACTCTCTCATTTCTTTAATCAACCGATAGTGTCTTCTTGGTTGGCTCGGGTGAAAAGAGTCTGCTGTTAAACTGCACAAATTCGAATGGTTTTCCTTATTTTTATCTTTTGACCAAGCTGTGCTGATGGAGCCGCTGGGCATGGCTTTGAGCATAACTTCTTCAAGACATCGATATTCTCCATATTTTGACCTTTAAGTATGCTTGACCTCAAAACTTTTTTAGTTTGCCAATTACAAACAAACATTCGATGGCTAGGCTTACCTTTAATTCTTAAATCTCAATTTTTACCCACTTACTATTGCTAATCCCTTTGTCACCCATTTCAAATAATCATTCATAAATTATTTTTGATTTTTTTATTTAGATTAATTATCTAAGTTCTCCCCTGGCCAATTCCTTCCTCACTCATTGATCTTCCCTTAATAGAAACCACGTTCCTTGAACTCAACGACGAGTTCACACCTAGGTCACATCGCACCTCTGCCAGATCGCACTCCTTAAAAAAAGTTTGTCTATTCTTTTCGTTCCCCTTTAAAAATTGTCTGTCTATCCGTCTTCATAAGATGTGCTCCTTGACATCTGAATCACTTATCCTCTTTCATTACCTCCACCTATAAAAGGAGACCTTAATGCGATGTTACGATGTTGCCTCATTGCCAAACTTTCTCATATACCCACAACTTTTATAAGCCTTCTGAAGGAAACTTTAATCTTTAATTGTTCCAAGACAATAACCCCAACAACAACCAAACCTTGTCGAACTTACATTCTTCACACTTTCAGCCCCATTGAATGGCAAAGAGGAGGACATAGTTGCAATCGACTTCAGTAAAATTTTGGATAAAATTTCCCAGTCTCATACTCTTCAAAATATTCACCCTCGACCAGGAAACCACCCTGTGGAAATGGCTTCTTTCCTACCTGAAAGAGTTTCAAGCGTACATTTTAGATCCACAATATCTGCCCTCATGGTAGCCACTTGGACACTCTCCTTTTCATACTAAATACTGACGACATTGACAAATCCTATAAGCTGATCTCATCACATCTAAATTCTGCACTGCTTCAAACTAACCTTGACAACCTCTCGGTTTTGTGTCGTGAAATCTAGTTAGAAATTAATATCACCAAATGCCTATTTATAATACTTACTCGTAAGCGCATCCTCTTTTGTCCCCGCCCATATTTCCTATAATCAACTTCTAACTATTGTCTAATCTTCGGAATTTTATGTGGTAGAGAACTTAATTTCTTCTCACATTGATAAGATGATCCTTAAAGGATGAAAATGAAGAACAATGGAGGAAACTCCTACCACCGCCAATGGAAGCAGCTATACCCCAAACCTACAATGGTGAGAATAATCCGGTCGCCAGAATTAAGATGGGCTGAGTATGTAGCGAGAATGGTCAACGACAGAATCGTACGTAGAATTCTTGGCGGGAGATTAACGGGAATGATACGGGTAGGAACGCCGCGACGGAGATGGGAGGACAAGGTAAGCCGTGACTTTGAGGAGGTCGGATCAGATGCCTAAGCGTGGGAGGAGAGTGCACAAGACAGGCTGCGATGACGTAACCGACTCAGTGAGTTCATGAACTTTCGGGTTGCTACAGGTCAAAAAATAGTAAATCGTTTAAAGAATTCTCCAAACCTTGTGTGATCCGAACCCTTTACATGTCCTTTGCTCATCCGCTATTCGAATATGCCTGTCAGATATTGGTCCTCTTATCAAAAAAAAAAAAACATTTAAAGATTCAAATGCATTTAACGTAATTCTTTACACTCTCCGTGGACTAGGTTGGGAAAACCCTCGCATACGTCAACTACCTCAAATTAATTAAACTTAAAAATCCCTGAAGAACAGAATCCTGGCCGACATTCTGGGTTGAATATTAAATATAAAAATATCCACCACGCAGAAGTATCCAGAGTTTATGGATTAGCCCTTCATGCCAGACTTTATCTGAAGGTTATGCAACATCCAGAAGAACTGCTGAGCATTCTTTTTTTTTTTTTGATTACTCATAGAAAACACACCCTTGTGAGTCCCACCACTCTCCCCACGGGACAGACATTTCTTTGCCCTTTAGACTGGTCTCCTATTGCTTTCTGATATTTCGCGTCTTCTTCTTTCGACTTCGCGTACCTTATTCTGCACCAGGGTTACTAGGGTGTATATCTCGGTCCAACATTCCTCTGGACGCATCATGCAATCTACGAGCTGTGTTGGTTTGTGAGGTTATTTCTCCGTTCAGCGGAACAGCTGCAGACAAAAGTAACATGTTCAGAATCGTCCCCACGCTCTTTGGATTTGTGGATTGTCATGCCGAAGACTGCAGGTTTAAAGGTGCATTTGCTATATGCCTCGCCATATAGCAATATAAGTGTATTTTTTTAGCTTTTCTAGCTTTTTCGCCGCCAGGTTCTTCATCCCTCCTGGCTCTCCTTTTCTAGATCCGACATAGCTCCTTAGCAAGGATGTCAGTGGCAAGTAATCCGAATGTAACGAATGATGCTTAACGGAGATTGTCCTGAAATCGCATCTAGTCCTTAATGTGCGCCTGTGTTTTACTTTCATCAGACGCTTCAGTTGTTTCGTTTGGGAAACTGCAGTCAACCCTGGGGCGGTAAACTCTAGCGACTGCCGTTGTCAAGATAATCTTCTCTATACATCTTGGTCCAGCAATGCTTGGCAATATTCAAGCTAGGGCTACATGTAGCCTTTTTATTCGCATATTCCATGTGTGACTTAAATCTTGGTTTTTGAACATAAGGCTCAAGTACTTGACCGCTTCCTTCGCCCACAATGTCTGGTTTCCGATTTGGAAGTTTAGCATATTGTTGTATATTGTTGTACAACATTTATTATTTAATTATAGTTATATGGGCTTCCCCGGCCCCACGTTTGAGCTTGTATCACGTTGGAAGAATGTCATAGATGCCATGTTGTATATGGTTGTACAACATTTATTATTTAATTACGGTTATATGGAGTTACGTGGTTGACAGGGTCCTTGGAGAATTTATATTCCCTGCTCGGGAGCCAATGTTACACCGTATTTTAAGGTGTTAGCATGAAAGTATATTTACCTGTTTGAGTTGATCCTTTGGCTGTTGATGAGTATTCACTGTTTTTCGGATGGCTGGTTTCCTTTTGTTTGGTTTATTAAATATACAATGCTTTTGCCTTCTTTACTTGAACTTTATTGGTTTTTAAAAAGCTGGGAATATCCATCCCTGAACACTTTAGGTTGACAATGTTATTCTGGTTAATCTAATCAAAACAAATGGCCCGCTGTACCGTTGCAGGCCTGCAGCCCCCTTTGCTTGATTGATTAGTTCTGCTTTCTGTTCATTTGCAACCACTCTTTTATACCTGAATTATTGGTAAGGAAGTGCAGACGATGCGTTTACGTCAGCCAGAATGTATGACCCATATTGAGGCTAAATGCCTGGCACGAGTCATTCGCATTTCCCAATGATCATTTCCACTTAATTGCCCTGCTTAAGGTGCGACGGTACTGGTTTAAGCAAAAACTTAATTGATTGCTGCATATATCGAACCAATTAAAGTACATTGGCCGACGTTCAAATCGTATCGTTCGATCGATTTGCGTTTCATTGCTGTGTCTGTCCTTCCGCAGATCTCAGCATTTTGATCGAGGCTCAATTGAGTCGTCGCTAATAGCCTATGAAGGCACCGGAATGTGTCATATAACTTGTATGACAATTGTTTTCGGGCATGAAGCAAAAAATGCGTTTGAAATGTGAACCCGTGTAGATAGGTCTGAAACAAGTGTTGCTTGGCGAAGCAAAATGCATTCAGCGAGTGGCCTTGGGAAGTGGGAATATGATATAACCATATAATGTATGTCAATTGTTTGATTGCAATGATACACGAAAAGCGTTTTAGCTTTGGAAGGTGGGTATGAATGAATAAATATCGTAACGTATGCGATATGAATATGAATTACCTGTGGGAAAAAAGGCGGCAGTTGACTTTTTGTGTATTGCTTTGTGTGCAATATGAATCTTAGTTGTAAGGATGATTGCTAATTGAGGGGGTTTGTGTAGCGAGGTGTAACAATATTATAGACGCATCGACTGGTTGTTTGAACTGCCTTCGTTTTCTGATCGGCTAGTTGGAGTTCGGCAGATTGTTGCTAGTATTTAATTAGACAAATTCCCTCGTTAGTAGCCTCATGCATATGCTTGGCAGTTGTTTCAACCGTGAATGTCATAAGCGAATTCGATATTTTCTATTCCGTGGGTTTTTTTTTTACATTAACGTTCGCACAAAATAGGATTTTGGAGGTCTTGTTAAAAATGCCTAGCATACATGTCCTCAGATAAGTCCTGTGCTGAAAAGGGCGGCAGATAATCCGCAGACGTCAGTGTCTTGTTCGATGGTGGCAAAATGAGGAAAACTCAATAAATGGAGAGTGCAGATTTTGTCCTCTAGTAATATTGGCTGAGGATCTAGAAAAGCATAAACATAAATGTAATACGAGGGTTGCCTCTTATGTTTCGGAATTTGGCAACCCTAGTGTTGCAATCCGGCAATTGACAGCTCTGTCGTAAAGTTGGACATTTTTGAGGTTATACGCACTCAGAACGTTTTGACATACGTGCGCTATTTGTGTTGTTTACAGTAACTTAAAAGATTCATCTCGGCCCAAAAATGGAATTAAATCGTCAACATTTTCGTGCGATTATTTTTTACAACTTTCGGCGTGGATTAACTCAGCAACAGTGCATGGATGAACTTAATTCAATTTTGGCGATGAAGGACCAGTGTTTATCGATGGTATGGTGAATTCAATCGTGGTCGTAGTTCACTCCAAGATGAATTTCCTGAAGGTCGTCCAAAATCAGTCGTTGTTCCGAAAACCATTGATGCTGTGCGCGAACTGATATTGGAAGATCGTCATGTGACCTATCGTGAGATTGAGACAACCTTAGGCGTTAGTGGGACCAGCATACATTCAATATTGCATAAACATTTGACTGTCAAAAAAATTTGTTCGCGTTGGATCCCACACAATTTGTCAATCGCCCAAAAAAAAAAGGCTCGTGTCAATTGGTCGAAAGAAATGCTCAAAAAATACGGTCGCGGTGCTTCGAAACACGTCTATGATATCATGACAGGTGATGAATCGTGGATTTACGCGTATGAGCCCGAAAGTAAACAGCAGTCGACTGTCTGGGTGTTTCAAGATGAGCCAAATCCAACAAAAGATGTTCGCGCACGAAGCACTTCCAAACAAATGGTCGCCTGTTTTTTCGGAAAAACTAGACATGTCGCAACCGTACCACTAGAACAAGCCAGAACAGTCAATTCTGAGTAGTACACAACCATTTGTTTGCCAGTTGTCTTCCAAGAAATCAGGAAAACCAACCGCCGAAGAGGGATCACTCTTCACCACGACAATGCGAGCTCTCACACATCGGCTGCGACGACTGCATTTTTGAGCACCCAAAACATCGATTTGATGGGTCATCCGCCGTATAGTCCTGACTTGGCACCGAATGACTTCTTTTTATTCCCGTACGTAAAAAACAAACTGAGAGGTCAACGTTTTTCGACACCTGAAGAAGCGGTTGCTGCATTCAGAATGCATGTGTTGGAGATACCTCAATCAGAGTGGCAAAAGTGGTTCGACAATTGGTTCAAACGCATGCAAAAGTGTATAGATCTTCATGGGGAATATTTTGAAAAACAATAAAGTGATTTTCGATGATCAATATTTGTTTTTGTTCTCTAATCCCGAAATATAAAAGGCAACCCTCGTACCTGTGGTGAGGGTCACCGAAAGTCATCACCGAATTTTCTCCTGCCGGTTTGGCTTCGCACTTAGTCGTATAATTTCCTCATGGATCCGTGGATAAGCCGCCGGACATGACAGCATGAGCCGCAACAGCTTGTTGGTGATGCAGGTGTCACTGGCGACTAAACTATACGATGTCTGCATGATCAGTTAGACGGGTAAAGGCAGACCGCTCAGGTAGGCTAGTGACTTCGAACGGTATAAATATGTAGTTCATCACGGTGCTGTTTGACATTGTTGGTAGTTGCTTATTCGGCAGTGATGTTTGTGTTGACGACACCTTAATGCTGGTGTTCGAATCGATCACTGAGGATATTGATTATAGAGAAACTGATTGCCGGGGCTAGTCGGTGATGCTGTGGAGTGTCATCGTCATCATCTGTAACACTGATGTCTTGATCGTTATCGCCCATGATGTCATCAGTTTCTTCCTCTTTGATATGTTGATGTAGGGCGAGCTGATGCAATATGGGGAGTTTGTTCGTTTACACTGGAGTCGTTTAGCCTTCCACACGGACTGACCGAACATCGAAAAGGATTTAATGCTAGATGATGTAATACTGCCATTGTTATGGTGCTGTGCGATAGGCTCATATCAAGGTCATGCAACGGGGATGAGTTACCATGTAGTGAGTGTGGGATACCAGGCAAACTTGGGGCACTCGGCGGACTGCAGCTATCCTCAAGGGGTCATAGGCTATAACATGAACATTGTGATCCACGGTAATTTAGTTGACTATCTACACTTCACATTAAAGTAGCACCCTTTAGGTAAATTGTGACTTTCAACGTAAATTGATACGTATTCTCAGATTGACGGGTGTCGCGGGAAAGTGTCTGAAGAGACGGAACATATTCAGCAAGTTCAGTTGAACAACGACCGTGATAATACCTATAGGAGAGAAATAGGCATGATACGTTGGGCCCATTTTTAACGATGGAATTGAACGACTTACGGCTGAGTCCCCAATAAGTTTCACTGCTCGTTTTTGCATCCTATCGTGCGCATGATTCATTCTTCTTCATCAGGTACCGTTCTCCTGGGAGCATTCTTCTTCGTCGATTACAGTCATTCTGTGGATTTTTCATCGCCAGCTCGATTTGTGGATGGCGCCTCACAATTTCCGCATCTCTGAGCAAACTCCATTTTGGATTGAATATATGCCTTGTACGAGGGTGGTGTAATTATATTTCACTAAACTTTGGTACTCGCGCAGAGACGTACTTCGATGTGGTGTAAGCGAACCTCGGTGATTAAAACTCGCCTCTTACGTTGTGTGTGCGCACACTTCGGAGGATGGTTATTGACTAACTCCAAAAGGGATGAAAAATTGACTTTAGCCACACGGTCAACCAATCGAGATCATACCCTCATCTGTGCTCTCTCATTCTCCCCACCCATCGAGGTGAATAAACCCTTTTAGTTAATTCAATGTATCGATGGACTAGTGAGAATGCGAGAATCGAAACGAAAAGTGAAATAAGAAGATGAAATGAAATAGGATGGAAATTGTTTGTTGCTATTCACCTGACTAAAGAGATCATTGATCCCCAGCGGAATAATTATCGTGGGAACCAAACTCCAGGAATTTGATAATTACCCCAGCGGTTGTGCGATGATGAAACAGCATCGCTTGCCCAGACTTTGCCGTTGCTAACCGACATGAATTGCAATTTCCGGTGGAAATCTCGTGGCGTTAGTGAAATGGAGTTGCCGTATGGCCAAAGGGAGCTGAATTCAATTATGCATCATCTGCATAGAATACTGAATTCAGCTATGCGTCCTTTTGGGAAATATGATTTTCAGGGGAAAAGGTTGTCAATTGGGATTGGGGTTAAAGTGGTGCGCTGTTAGCAGGCGAAATTGGGTTGGTTCTCCGTGTAATGTAGGGAACCCGCACACAGTGTATTGGGGCAAGTGATGTTGGGCTTTATGTCTCTTTAGCCTTACCGTGAATATTCTGTAAGCGGTTCCCTAAGGATTTATGTCAACCTCCATGCATGTTTTTGAGGCACTTTTCCTTGAGATTTTTAATGGCCACCTTTAGGACATGTCTTGCCTTTTCTAAGTTTTCAAGGTAGCGTTGCTATAAGGCAGCTCTTCCTCTAGATCTTTGCGGTCCTCAATATAAGTATTGTGCTCTTGTGCTTTAATTTCCTTTGCCCGCCTTAGCAGTTTTCCTTTACGATTTTTATAATGACAAACGTAGAAAACCTCGTACATTAACCTCACACAAATCCATTGTTAATCACATTTTATTTTTAGGTCCGAAGCGAAAGATATACACACCAAAGCAATAGGTTTGTACAAGATGTGCGGCTGGCAATTGTCCGACATTTATATAAATTTTACGAGCTCCACATTTGACGAACATCCATCTTATGCTGGACTTATATATGTGGCTAAACATTCACTCTTGACTCTCGGTGCGGATCGTAATGCAGCTTCATTTCTATGTCAGAGCGTAAAACCCTACTTTACGAAGTCAAGCGGAAAGGACTCGAATCTTGCATTGGAGTTACTTCAAATGTTTTTGCGGTACTGTCCCCAAGACATTCCTTCCACAATGTTACCATCACCAGCTGTTTGTGATATATTAAGCACATCCCTTCTGCGATACTTAGGCGATAAACAGGAACGGTAAGTGTATAACTTTGCGGTGAATATATATATAAAAGAAAAAAAATCATAATATTACAGGACTCCCGAGGAAATGTTACTGTTCGCAGTTTGTGCTGCTCGGGTCTCAAATTTCGATCTCTCTAGACAACTGATAGAACAATTAAACCGAAAAGACCTAGCGGTTCCTCTAATTGCCCATAAGAATGTCCTATTCGACGATCACTTCAGCCGGGAAGTTGGAACGCGTTCTTCGTTCTCAGATTTCACAGAAAATGTACTAATGCTGGTTGAGAGGAGTGATTTGACTGAGGCTATAAGTGATGCCATAATTCATTCCTTGTGTATTGAGAAAAGCATTCCACTAGAGACTTTATTATCACTCTTTTTGAACTATATTGCAACACATATCGGACTCGAAGGATACCACACATCGCAAATAGTTTTTGTTAATGTCCTACAAGTGTATTACTACGATGCGTATGATTTCAGTTATAACGCCAACCAATTTAAGTCAAAGATCTCTGAATAGTACTCATCGTTAGCGCCTTCATTGTATGATGACTCAATGCAGTCGGAAGGAAGTCAAATTGTCTTTGAGGAACGATGCAATTCAATGAGTGGAATTTGGGATTCTTACGCAAGGATCCATAAATTCCTTAGAAATGATGGCAATGTCCTTGATGCTAATGGATCCGATTCAGCGAACGGCAGTTTAACTGATGTAAACACATCTGACATTAACATAAAGGGACTAAAAATCTTGTTCCGTATATATCTTGGTCAATTGAAATCGATCTCCGAAAGCAGCAAAACAGAATCTGTAGTAAAAAAATTAGAACCATCACCTGATATTCTTGCTATTCGCCACGAATGTATTAAGTTTATTGCCAAGCATGTGGAATCACTTAAACAAATCCATTGCCAACAATCTACACTAAGGGACGATCGGCGCTTCAGTGGCGGCTTTGGAAAGGAAGTTCCGTTTATTCCAAATTACAACGTTTTCGAAGAAAGTTCTAGTAAACATTATTTGCGACCTATTGTCTGCTTAAATGATCGACCGTCGTACCTGAACCACTTAGAACCATTTAGCAAGGATTGCTTCAGTAAACGAAACGGTGATGATCGCGATGAACAATTTACTGGCTGGAATGTAGAGGCTTTGATGGTTGTTCTGAAAATTCAAGTAAGATCACTTGGGGATGGAGTCGTCTTTACATAATATAACCATTAATTTTAACGAATTGCAGTCATTGCTTGCTTCACCTAAAGTGGATCCAGATATAATAGAGGAGTTCGTAGGATTTGTTCAGAAGACACCAAATTTGAAAGGCATTGACAGCTTTTTGGCAATTACTCTTCCAAAAGCTTTAGCTGTGAATTATTTAATGCACTTACAACCGGATGTTCTATGGCGCTATGGACGGGTAGGAAAATGCTTATATTTATCCATAGTGAGTTTTATAAATGTAATTACTTCTAGTCGCATGGATTTGGCCCCAAACAGTGGGAAGCATTACTGAAAAAAATTGTTAGTAAAGAAAATGTACTGCCAGGCTGGAAAACTCATATCACAGGTAGATTCCATATCAATTATGTGTTTCAATCTTTTTCTGAGTTCACCTCTTTTTTCAGATATTTTAAACAACCTCATGGAAGAACTTTTGAAGAGTTGCTTCAATGTTTTCCACCTGAAGCCAAAGTTAATCGCAATGACCAACTCAAATGCAGTGAAATGAAAGAAGATAACATAAGCATGGACAGTTTAGATGAACTTAGTGTTTTTGAACTGAGTCTGCGAAAAACTGCATCAAGAAATCGTAGCTTCACTTTGCGATCGACAACGTCTTTTATTCGAGGACAAGATTAATCACACGTATGTTAGATTCAAAATTATACCTCTTAAGTTTTCTATTAAGCTCATATAACCGATTATCTAAGTAGGAACAGTGGTCTGGGAAATACTGTGAAGTCCTGAAAGGAATAATTTTAAACAAACTTGTTTTTGTTTAATTACTAATCCTTGGGTGAGAGGTAACTCATACAGCCATTATCAAGTGGTAGCCAAAACTTCAAGCCAGAAGAATGTCTTGGTATATTTGCTTTATTAATATTACGTGATTTTTTTTTTATGGTAACATGCCTTATTGGATATGACTAGTACAATCTTAACAAGATAATTTATTACTATTTTGGGATGCACTTAAATTTAATTAAGCAAGACGTATAAAGGTTTACTGGATCAGTGTGTAACTCAAGAAGATTTCATATGTGAAATCACGTGGCGCTGATCGTTTTACCCTTCTCAAAACGTGGGTGATATCGATGAGCTGAATAGCTTCAACGTTGGGATGATTGAGTAGGCGTTTTTCATGCTTGACAGAATTTCCTTGAATAACTAGTTCATCGTTTATTTCCTGATTTGCCATGAAGCGGAATGAGAGAGTTTGTTTTGGCTTCGTTGAATTATTTCTTGATCGGGTGTTTTGTACAGCCCGATTAATTGAAATCTGTACTTTCTGATCGTCTTGATGATGGATCAATGACTTGGAATAGAAAATAAGTTGAGAACGATGCCAAATTAATCAACACATTTCCCTATGTTTCGGTTTGCTCAGCTTTTGCTTCACATTCGTTTAATCTGCTATGCAGGTGTATATCGAGATATTTCGCTGAATCTGCCCTTGAAACTGGAATTTGATTTGTTGCATTTATGTTTGCACAATATAAAATGTTATATAAAAAAGGACATACTCACAGTTGGTGTCTTCAATTTAATTCCTTATTGTTCTGGCTGTACTTGTTGCTGGGGGCGTTAACACTAGATTCCCCAAGGCAGCAATTTTGACTCCTTTTTAATTTCAATTAGAAAAGCAATTATCTATATAATGACACAATTTCTTAGAATATTACGACTTTTTGTACAACATATAAATGTGTTTATTAATAATTGTATTTACCTCCCCCCTCCTTCATTTCCGGAATATATATATGTGTTATCCCTATATTGCCCAAATGCAGCCATTTTGACTTGAGCTCCTGGTTGTGTATTTTTCTAACTCGGCCGCGGCACACGCGAAAACGTCTCTGTAATCTATTTTTATTCTTCGGTTGCGGCACACGTTATATTAACTCGATCGTAGCGCACGCACGCAAACCCGTTTTGTTTTATTTATTTTTACACGAGGTCCATAACAACAACTTGGGTCGAACAATTTTTCGCAGCCCTTCCCTGTGTGTATAGGGTATTCGGGTTACTACCGACCGCGGTCTGGATTTCTTTGGATCCCCTTGGTGCGAGTTCCCGTTCGGCTGCCTAATGTCTTGACATCCCTTTCCTATCATTTGCAAATTTAATGGAGAAACTTACCGGATTTATACTTGTTTGGGGGAATTCCAAACAGTCTCCCGGCCCGTTAACGTTGAAATTCCTTGCTAGAATGTCGTTTCCCAACAAACCATCTGCAGACGAACCTGACAGGGAATCTACCACTTGGAAGCTACAAGGGATTTCCTGCTGTAATTTGAATATCCCTTGGTAGTTGCCTCTAGACCTGCCCTTGCCAAAAAAACATATGGAGGGTCGTTGTTTTATTAACATCCTCTATATATTTGTGGTGGAGTGCCTTAAACTTAAGTATGCTGACCTCAGTGCCCGTGGCCACACAAAGGTGGAAACTGGAGCAGGTTTTAATATTGTGCGAGTTTAGTTCGGCCTGCTATATAATTTCACAATTTATTTAAGCAACATAGTTTAATATATATTATTAATATAGTAAGGGTATTTGTAAGGGACTTACTTTTAGAGCGGACCGGTTAGCGGTCGCTGTACCTGGTCCCTGGTGGCAGGTTGCTGGGAGCCTTGAGGTTTGTGCTCCCCCGTTCAGCTAGTTGTTGGTTGTTGGTTGGGGTTGACGGTTGTTTTACGTCTCTGGCAACACTGTAAGTTTTAATTCTTTGATGGTTGTTTTACGACGTCTGATAACACTGGAAGATTTAATTCTTATTTGTGACTTTAGTGCACTTAGACACTTGATTTTATATTTTCAAAGGTTTTGCTGCCCTTCTTCCTTTAAAGTTTTACGGCGAATTGACTTACTTCGTTTGTAGTTTTACGACGTATGACTTTCTTTTTATTTTTGCCGTTGACGTATATATTGTTTTATCCATATGTATTGTTAAAGGCGACAACGCCTTTTTATTCTTTTTTACTGCCAAGTAGAATTTGCATAAAGTAGTTTTCCGCCATTTTTGCACTTTCTTTCATTTTTGTTTCACGCACTTTATCATTGGATATTTTTTACCTGTGTAACATTTAGGTTTCGTAGTGTACCTTTTATGATTGTACGCGTTGCTGTTGCTGTTAGAGATTTGTGGGGGTTGCTCTAAATTACACCATCCCCGGCCAATCCCATCCAATTTCAAACCAACCCCATTCCCCCCTACTTACCTGTTCACCTGCAAAGCATGTTACCTCCAAGGGAGCATAGCTAAACTCATTTCCCATGCAGACAACGCATAAAAGAGTTTAGCTTCCCTTTTTCGCCATACGGCAACTCTGGTTCATGTCGATTAGCGACAACCAAATTCAGCCGGACGAAGTTGTCGCATCATTGGAGAACCGCTTTGGAAAATTATCAAAACATTCGATTGAATCACGCGATAATATTTCCCTAGCGTCACTTGGCCCTTTTCCAGTTCCTCCATTCGCTGGGGATCAAACATCTCTTTACCCAGGTGAATAGCGTAAAACTCATTTTCCCCTCCTCCGCATTTCTTCCTTTCCATAGCCATGCGCCTCCGGGATAATCACCACACCACACCACACTACCCCAGTGTGAAACACTTCGGTGGCCACATTACCACACGCACACTAAGCCAGATCAACCCGAGTTATTACGCTCCTCGCTTTGTGATTTTCGTCCGCTCTGCGCACATCGGCGTGCAACGAATGCGCCAGCGCTTGTTCACCCCGGTGCGCATGGGGAAACGAAGAGCGCAATCAGATCGGCTGGCTAGTGCGCACCAGTAATAAATTTCCCTTTTCGAGTTAGTGATTCGATAACCATCACCGCGGTCGCATGTGCTTATACCCTTGGAGTATTAACAACCATTCCCATTAAAGAGCTAAAAGGAGTTCGAGTTTAAATTAGATCCATTTCAATTCTTTTCGGTCAGCAAGCTTTTATTGCTCAATTTCATAATGCGCACCGCTCTATCTCGTGGAAAGGCCACCGTGGAGTATTTACTTAGTGTGTTGGCGTACCTTATACCCTACTGCTTCATCATGTATATATCCCGGGATCATATTTATAAGAATAAAGAATTAACAAGGGAAATAAAAGAAAACATAAATATTAAAATGACTATCAGTGTGTGTATTTGTTTCCTCCTCCCGTGTGAACAATATTCTTTCTACGGATCGATGGGGATGCGAAAGAACTGCGTGCCATACGTTGGCACATCACACGTACCCCCACACTGGTGACCCCGACGTGATGCATGAGTGGAAACATTTGTCTTTGCACGCTCATATGCAGTTACCTGCTCTCCTTCAGCATTTCTCAGCACGGTCTTCATGGTATCGCCAGTTGGCCATTTCTTCTTCATCAGTATATTTGTGGGTGGCTGATGTGCTGCTCCACTTTCTGCTGACCATACAGTCACCGAAGCTCCACCCTCGATTTTAGTTGTCCTGTCGGATTTGTACGCCAATTCGTTGTCTCGTGCAAGGCGCACCAGTGTCCAACCGTTCAAGTTGGTCTCATGAACACTTATTGTGTAATTTAATGAAGCGACCTTCACTGTCGGCCTCTAGAATACTAGCGTCGCCCTTTGATGTTGCGTTTATTGAATATTCTGACAGATTACGATCCTCAGCTTCGTCGACAACTGTACGACGACGCTTACCTCCAGTTTGTAATGGATGTAAGTGACCTCCATGAATACTACTGCGGAAGGATGTTGACGTTGTACTTGCACCACCTGGCGATATATTCAAACGAGTCTCTTCCCCGTGTAAAAGTTTATCATAGGCAGCGATTTCTAAGTCCAGCGAGACTTTAATATCCATAAGGTCTTGGTACTCTTTAAGTTGCTGTGTCATCTCATCTCGCAAACGATTGAGTTCAGCCTCGAGGACTGATATATCATGGCTGTGCATAGCGCGTTCGTGGTCGAACAGCTTCTCCATCTCACGAATACGATTATAGAGGGCAGCATTTTGTGATTCCAACTCTCCAATACGTCCGGACATTGAATTCGTTTTAGAGCGCGACACACGCAGTTCTTCAGACATCTGTGATGCCGTGTTAGCATTGCGGGTGGCCGCGTTTTGTAAGTTCTTAACCTTGTTTTCATACAACATGACGATTTCATCCCGATTAGCTTGCATTTGACCTTCATACTGGTCACGCAATTCTTGCAGTGATTGCTGAAGCTTGGCTTCATATTGTTGAGATAATCGGCCATCGATCTCACTGATTCCAACCTGGTGGCAACTACAGATCTCCGTCAATTCTTGGGTATGAATTTGATCTTTGAAGGCTAGTTCTTCACGTAAACTCTGATTAGGGTTTTCCATATCAACCCGACTGAGTGTTTCTTGTTCAAGCTGTTTACGTAAGTCGCCCATTAGGGCTCGGAGACGCCCATTGTCCTTAGCCAAGTCCTTAGCTTCATCTTGGGCTTTCTTACGATCGGCTAAAGCGTTGTGGTACTTTGACTTGAGTTCACTATTCTCTGCAATAGCGAGATCCTTCGTTTTCTTGTCGAGTCTGAGCTTCAAGTCATCGTTCTCCTCCCACAACCGCTTCGTGTCTATCTCCAACTTCGCCTTGTCTCTGGCAGTCTCGTCTAGAAGCTTCCTGGCGCTGGCCAATTCGCTCATACATACCCTTGATCTTGGACACTTCCTGGGTGACCGTTTCCCTGGAGGTTTGGACGTCCACCAGCAGCCGGCCATTCTCCAGCTCCAAATTCCTTACGCGGTCTATATAACAAGCTAGGTGATCGTTCAAATTCTGCAGCTCGACCTTCTCCTGCAGCCGAGTAGATCGTGTTGGGCTTTTCGGACTCGAAGATCTACCGCCACCTCCGCCCCCAATACCTCCAGTCGGAGTCGATGTACTCGTCCCGGACATTCTCGCCGTTGTCACTCGTTTCACCGAAGCTATTTTCGCCGATTCTAGTCAAAATTATTACACTTCTGTTCTTGCAAGTCTTCAAATTCACAATCTATCAAATCGCGGCACTAATACTTCCTATGTTCCAGAATCCACTCGGGTCAACTAATTCTCAACCGAAACCAATTTGCTTACGCGCCTCTATCACACCTTAACCAACCTAACTCAACGTACTCAAAACTTCGACTTCACCTGGCAGCTCACCCCATCTGTAACACCACGCCGACGCCAAACCAGTTACCGCCCACCTTTTAAAACCCAACACTGGACCCCAGGTTTCCCATTTTTTTTTTCTTTTTTTTTAGTTCATTTTTAAAAAATAGTTATTTCCTTAAGGTGAGCTCCTTCAGAGCCGCCATACATACAATTTTAATTAGCTTAAACAACTAAGTAATAATGTTAGACAATCCGCACAGTTCGAAACCGGTGTCACGATCCACCGCCGTGCTTCCTCGTCGCGACCGAGGGAAGTCTTTTTTCTTTAAATGAAAGCACTTTGATATAATTTATTTATCACAAAATCTTTTATTTTAAAACTAAAATTATTTCTCACACAAAACAAAACGCGTCTTTCATTACAACCGCACGACACGCGATCTTCCTCGTTGGAAGTTTGATTATTTCTTGCTTCCGTGTCGGAAGTCTAATTATTTCTCCTTTTTACATTTTTGATTTCGTAAGAACGAAATCATTCAGTTGCCCCTAGTTACCTAATGGGGGTGATTCTTGTTAACAGAGAAACTATTGAAAAACATGCACCTGCTTAGGATAACGGAAATTGTATTAACTGTTGTTATGAAATGTATGGCTGAAAATTTAGTATGTGTGTGTTATGTTATGTTATGCAGATTTGAGAATTGGGGGATGATGAATGTATTGCTTCCCTAACCTGGGGCGACCTTTCCTGACTAGGACTGCAGATATTGATGCGGTAGTCTTCCTTATTTTGCTCTTTCGAGTGTTAGCTGGTTTTTTTTTGTTCTATCTCGGTATTGGGCGACTATTCTCGTTCGTAGTTTTACGTCGAATTTTTTTTTTCTATTTTTGCCGTTGACGTTTATTTTTTATTCAGCACCAACGCCGTTTTTTATTATTTTTGTCTCCCAAGTAAAATTTGCACAAAGTAGTCTATGCAAATTAGCTACTTGATGATTTTTCTTCCCTGTACAGGCAGAGAGCGGAAAATTGCGGAAATAAGTGGGTGTTGGGCGAGAACATGAATGCGAGGCTTGTAACCGTACTCACTTTTTTTTTTGTGTCCTGTTTGTTTGATCAACGTTGGATATTGAACTCTCAGTTGCTTAATTTGTTGTAGTTAAAACAATGAAACGAGTCACGATTTCACGACAACTGACTATATTTGTATTCAATTAATATCCCCTAGCGTTGCACTGAATACACACGGATGAAAATTTTCTTATTAAAATTTCACGAAGAATTTTTTCTGTTTGTTCATTTATTTTTCGGCACCTACTTTTTTTATTTTCCATAGTAGTTTTATTTTTTGTTCTTTCAGCGCCTACTTGTATAGTTTATAGTTTATTTTTTCTGTAATTGTCTTCTTATTTTTTTATTTCCATCTCGAGTTTCCAGTAGAGAGAATCCTTTAGGGGATTTTAAGTAGATAACCGTATCTATCGCTGTGGAGCAGTTTCATATGAGATGAGTGGGAAAGTAAATAAATGTATTCTAACGAACATAGATTCACCGAAGAAACACATTCAAAAATTGTTATGTTGTTTTAACAATATTATAATATAGTGGTTAATATAATTTAAAGTAACTGAGTGGGACTTATTTTGGAGACCGTTGGGCGGTCGCTTCAATAGTTGTTTGTCCAGTGATTGGGTACAGGGGGCGTTGAGTGGGCTGCTCCCCTGTTCAGTTTCCTCTCGGGAGTCCTTTCCTTTTTATTTATTTGCGCTGAGTTCTATTACACCTTCTTCCATCTTTTTACGTAGAAAATCGAATGTCGAATGACATTTATTTTTTTCGCCGTTGACGTTTTATTTTATTATTCGACGCCAACGTCGGTTTTTATTATTTTCTCTGCCAAGTAGAATTTGCATAAATTAGTTTATGGAAATTAACTACTTGGCGAGTTGTTCTCCGTTTAAAGGTAAAGAGGGGAACCTAACGAAAGGGGATAAGTGGATGTTGGGGGGACCCTGGACTCAAGGTCGGTCCGTAACACATCCAAGTTCCGATATCAGCTGAGTCAAGTGGTAATTCTGCTCGCCATGTTTTCTTTTCACCCATGTTTTTACATCAGCTATCATGGTGTGGGTCCATCTTCCTTTGGTGGAAGAATCCCACCTTCGTTGCCATTCTCTTAGGCTTGGGAGCTCTAATTGTGACCGCATTCTCCCGACGATTCTCTTGGGAGACCTCATGCAATGCAGCGTTTTCTCTAGCAGCAATGTCAAGTGGTGTCCTCCCAGCCAAAACATTTATGGCATTTTCGGATGCCGTTCGGAATGAACAGCATACTCTTAGTGATGCCAGCCTATGTGTTGAGTTCACTCCCCTCATGTACGACTTATACTGTGCGGCTCTTCTCCATATGTGAACTGCATACATTATAATAGAGGTCTTGACACTGGTTATCAGTTTCCTTAGCAGTCTCGCCAAAACATTGCATACTCTTGCCGTTTTTTCACTCGTTTGCCTTGTTATATGTTTTCACACAATTTAAATATTATATATATTTTTAATATACTTGAATATTGTTAATTTGATGGTAAGTATAGCGGTAAGTGAATTGACTTACTTGTTTTTATCTTGAGTTTTCTTATTGTTGTTGTTGTTGTTGATGATGCTGCTTTCCAGTTGCACGGGGCGTAGAGCGTCGTTCGTTGTGTTTTATTTCGTCAACTTTGCAATTATTATTTCTTCAGCCTCAGGTGTTCCTTGAAGGTCAACCTGTTGTCGAGTATAACACCAAAATATTTAATATAGGGACTGGATCTGATTATTTGTCCTTCTATTTCCAAATCAAGGTGGTTAACTTTCTTGCGGCTGCTTATTAAAACTGCCTCCGCCTTGTTATATAAATTTACAATTTATGATAGAGTAATATATTTAAATGTATTTAAGGAGTACGTAAAAGAACTTACTTGGCCGACCGTGTAGCGGTCGCTGTATCTGGTTCCTGGTGGCAGGTTGCAGGTTGCGTTGAGTCTTGTCCTGTTCAGCTCGCTGTTGGTTGTTGATTGGGGTATCGTTGGTGCATTCCGCATTAATTGAAAGTTATTGCTTAATGAATCCACGGACGACGATTTAGCGGTGAACCTTATAGGAACTGATCCTTGTCGAAGTTTAACGGCGAATGACTTATTTATAGTTTTCGCCGTTGACGTTTATTATTTTATTCGGCGCCAACGCATTTATTTTTTACTGCCAAGTAGAATTTGCATAAAGTAGTTTACGATTTTTCTTCCCTTTACAGGTAGAGAGTTGAAATTTGCGGAAATAAGTGGGTGTTGGGTGAGGCCATGGACGTGAGGTCCGTAACAGTCTTATGTCTAGTTAGTTTCAGTTCGGCCATATCTAGCCAGCATTTAATGCTCTGGATTGCTTGGGAGCAAATAATCTCGAGGTCATCTAGATCTTTTCCTACGACCACTATCGCCAAATCATATGCGTACCCAATGATTCTATCCCCTTCTGGTACATTGACCCCGAGCACACCATCATACATGATATTCCATAGCAGCGGAACTAATATAAATCCCTGAGGTACATCCACTGTTATTTTATATTTCTGTGGTCCCCGGTCTGTGTCATAGAGCAGTATTCTATCCGAGATATAGTTTGCTAGTATACGCATCAAATATGGTGAGCCTTGTAGATCGCCTAACGCATCTAGAATCCGATTCCAATTCACCGAGCTAAACGCATTTTTAACATCTAGCAACACCACCCCGCATTATTTTTTCTACCACCTAGCCATCGTGCTCCAGCTATCGTAATGCGAGCGATGTCGTACATCACAGATAGTGCCTTACCGGTTGGTCTACCTTTCCGAAACCCATACTGCCATTCAGAGAGCCCCGATGTCCCCTCAGTGAATTGTTCCAGCCGAGTGGCAAATACTCGCTCAAGCAGTTTTCCTTGTTGTGTCCAGCGTGCACAACGGACGATGGGACGACGGCGCTTCTGGATTCTTGACTCCTTTTGGTATAAGCACAAGCCGCTGTTTTTTTCCATTGTTTAGGAAATTGTCCGGTTTGAAGGCAGGTTGTGAATATTTTCGAAGAGACTTCCTTGAGAACTGCCGAACCGCTGGTGGTCGACGTTTAACAGCTATTCCGGTTGGAGCGGGTGGTGATTGCTTGAACTCCCTGTGTCTTCACATTTGTTTTTATATTTATTGACGTTAGGAGAGTCCTATTTTCGCGGCACATTTGTTTTTATAATTATTGGTTCACGTTAGGCGAGTACGAAATTGCTTCCTTTTCGCGGCGAACTTTTTCACTAATTGAAAAACTTCTGTCAATGTGCTTCTTATTTTGTTTTTTTATTCGTCCCCAAACTTCTTATGTCAATTATTACCAAACAGTTTTTTTTTAATGTTTTCTACTTGTTACGATTATTATTATGTGGAAACTAACAGCACGACACGCGAACTAGTTAGTTGTCCTTTGATTTATGCGTTCTCGTTTAAAATCCGCTCCATGCAGGATAAAGTTTTAATGTTTTCTTGTTTGAATCCCTACTACGCGATCGTGTTTTAATGTTCTCTTGTTTGAATTCCTACGACACGATAGTTTTAATGTTTTCTTGTTTGAATGCCTACGACGACTGGCTTTGTTTTTAATTTTTTTTTCATTTCTCTTTTCGGCGCCTACATTTTATTTGTTGTTTTCACAGTAAATTTTTATCCGCCTACTTGTAATTATATTTTTTATAGTTATTTTTCAGGAGAGAGAGAGAGAGAGAGAGAGAGCGGATTTGGGTATCTAAAATGCACACAAAATAATGATTTAATAAAGTGAAGGGTATTTGTCCACTTACGGTTTTCTTATGGAGTACCTCTCTTTTGGATACGGGAGTTACCCTTTATAGCTGGACCAGTGCTAGTTTACTTCTCTGTTGCTTCCTTTATTTTTCTTATATTATTTTGATTGTTCGTTTTTCTTTTTCTCTTTATTTATTTTAACTTAATTTCACCGACCTGAAATTCCTTCGGTTTGAAAAATTTAACGACGAATGAATTTTTCTTTTTCGATTTCCTCTTAAGTTTTTGCAGTACGCTGGAAATTAGAAATAAGTGAATGTGTTGGTTTTGCCACGAGAAACGTCATTTCATTGTTAGCTGTCACCGTAGAGTGTGTAGTACTAATTTGGAAGTTTTTGTCCTCGGTGCCATCTATCGGAAAATCTGCGAACATTTGTTTGCACTTTTCACATCATAACAAATATGTTCTGTAAGTTTCAGCTGTTAGATAATTTATCTATTTTTTGTTAGATAAGTTACCACAAAAATTAAATGAAATACGTGTTACATAATTTTCTCACAACACTAAAATGGTTCTACTTCCGGTTATCTGTTATACTTGCGGTTGAATGGAGCTGTTCTAGTTGCTGGGGGCGTTGGGTTCTTGGGGCCCCTAGTTGGTTGTTTGTCTCTTCTTCTATTTTGTCATGCGACCGCACTAATTTCATACTTTTCATAATTGCCATTGTCGTGACTTCATTGTTGCAATTATTATCGTCATTACTAAAAAGCGAATCATTATAGTTTATATCGTATTCGTCAAAATATAAGATAATATTCAAACCTTCCTCGATCGAGCATTACCGCGATTGCGAATTATTGACACATTTGTCGTTGAATCATTGTTGGTAATTTTTAATTTTTTATTATTTGAACTTGTACAACGATTTGTCTTGTTATTACAATTGCTTGCTTCGTTTGTGAAGCTGCTGACTTCTACATCTGCCACTACCACTACCTTCAGTATGCCGTTGTTGTCTTGAGTGGATATAATTTTTGTTTTTTGGATGATTCTATTCACCGCTGCTGCACTCTGGAAAGAACAAAACTGCTTTCAAAACTATGTTACGGCCATCACCTTTATTCTGAGGGAAGGGTGGTGTTGATGTCCGCCGCCGTGCTTCCTCGGTTGAGGGAAGAGCGTGGACCTTTTATTTTTAATCTTAATTAAAACGCAGGAATTAATTAATTTATCTTCTCTCAGAATTTTTCTATTTATTCTTTTCTTCTATTGTCTCTATTCTTTCTGAACTAATAACTTCTTCTCTATTGTAATAACTTCTATCTTTATCTTTTTCTGAACTCCTGACTTCTGACTTGTTTCTCTGACTTCCAAATTTCAACTAACTTTTTTCTATTTAATTTTCTCTGTGACTTTTAATTTGGACGAAAATCAAAGTTACTATGTTTTGAATGAATAAAAAGGTGCAGGTTGTTAAACGTGCTGTAACTGGCAATATTGTGAATGTTTATGAATGGTATGTATTAAGTGAGAATGTAATATATGTTAAGTGAAGTTTTTAAGGATGTGTAAGGAGATTCAGTGTTAAATTTAATAAAGGGTAGTATTCTGGAATACAACAGTGGTGTCCGAAGAGAACAGCCTGTTGGGTGTTAATATCTATTAATTTTACTTATAACGTAAAACTATTAACAAAAAACAGCTATCGCTCGACAACTACCAGATTGTGGTGACGCTACGATGCCCTACATCATTTTGCTTTGATGTCTTTTTTTTTTTATAAATAATCTTCTGAAGATACAAGTGCGCCGAGTCCACTTGGATCCCCGATCCATTCTGTTTTCACTTATCCCACAGTATCCAAACCCACAACCTCAAGCACATTCCTCTTTGTTTACCCATGAGCAACAACCACACACACCGTGGGTCTTAGGCTCTAGTGTCTCTGAGAGCCGTCCCTAGTAGAATAACGAAAACATCACCAGCTCATCTTCCTTTATTTATTTGGCACATATAGTACAATTCTCACTAAACTGAAACAATACTTCTTAGCTTACTATAGTTGATGTAATATCAATGAAATAAAACAACTGAACTGTTTACAATTATGTAGATGAGGTGCACTATAGTTCACATAAATTGTATGAAAACAAATAACAATGTTCTCGAGTTTCGTATAAAAAGCTATTGCTCGACGGGCCTCTACGGAATCCGTATTTCGATTAACTTCAGCCACCGAAGCGACAGAACCCAAAATTCCATCCATCGCTTCGATGACCATATAAGGTAAGATTCCCTTTAGCATCAGCGCGTATGGCGGGAAACATAAACGATGTTTGCCTCTGTTGCTCATGGTGTGTGTGTGTGTATCCACCAGTATACGGACCGTGGATCATCAAATCCATAAGGGTAACACCATGAGCAATGATCTGCAGCTGGGCGAGTCATCCTGAAAGGGCGTCCGCATGTTTACATTAAGTAAAAGCGCACACGCTGATTGTGTCGTTGCACCGGTGCTGGTGGCCTACCCAGGATACTCGTGTGCATGTTCATATGCTGCAGAATTTGCTTCCGACGTCTGGGCACGAGATAAAAGAGCAAGCTTCGTTGGTTGGATAACTTGCTGTGTGATGGGATGCATGCGATGATCTTCGCGCAGGTGCGTAGTAGGGTAAGTATATTTGAGTAGCGACGAATGGTTTTCCTAGATGTATCCTGCGTTCCTTACCAGGAATTTGATGATGCAACATACAGCCGGTGAATTGCTTTCTAGGCACTAGTTGTGCTACTTGAAATTATGCGATTGGGGAAAATGGTATGCTTAATTGCTAGGCAAATAATAGCGCTCAGCTGTACTTGCCAAACTACCTGTATTATAGGTTTTTGTAAGCGTGGGGGGTGTTTTCGCATCATAGGCGAGAAGATAGGCAGTGGCGTTCGAAGGAACCGCCACACACCCACTTCTTGTCAGGCATTAGAACACACGAAAGGCTGTCTCGTTGTGTAGTCTATTCGTCAATTCTTATTTATTTGGCATCATTTCGTAGGTTCATCTTTCTGTGACCAGTGGGTCTCATTTTTGTAGGCATTGGGTAATACTCTGCTCCCGAATAGCATAGTCTAAGTCTTACACTTATATAAGCTGGTGCATCAAAAATTAGAAAGGTTGCCACGTTACTGTTGTGGATGCAGGTACTCGCTTCGTTCGACTTTTCACATGCATACAACAAATGGCCTTTTTCAAAATCTCATTCATAATTCAGTTTTAACAATCTTAACTCAAATTTTAAAACTTTCAAAGTAAACTCTTGATTTCAGTTAATTTGTTAGTAATTTTATATAATAAGATACAAAAACAAATTCGTATCTGCGGTCTTTTACATTAATGCTTCTTTAAAAACAGTGTTCTTAATGAATTTGTTACCTAAGGAACAATGAATCTTTTTCCCCTAAGTATGCGAGAATTCGTTGATTTAATAAACATGTGGTTTAAAAATTTGTCTACACTGGTATTACATGCCTTTTGTTTTTGTTCTCTTAGTTGTTATTACTTCTTCTTCCTATCCATGGCCTTAGCCAGGTCACTTCCTTTGCCGTTATTCTCATTGTTCTTGTTTTCTTTTTTAGTTTTACATCTCTGTCTATACATTTCTTCAATAATTTTATAATGTTATTGTTAATATGCATTAATTACAATATCTTCTTCTTTTTTTTTGAGGAGGATATCCCCCCCCCCCCCCCCCCCCCCCCCCCCCCCCTAAGTAGGAGGGAAATCGTTTTTTTCTTATTTATTCCCCTGTCATCACTTCTTCGTTCGGCGCCTACACTGTTTTTGCGCTATAATTTTAGTTGCGCTAATTTTGCAATAATAAAAATAATTGTTTATTTATTTTAATCTTTGCTTCTATTTTTATTAAATGAATTAATTTTTTCTACAGTCTACTGTTTCTCTTTAGTACTGTTCTTATGTTATTATTTTTTCTGTATTCTTTTTTGTTTTAATTTGATTTTATTTTCTTTAGTTTTAATTTTAATTTTAATTTTTTTTATAAATATTTTGTTCAATTGAATTTGGGTTATAACTCTTCGACCGAAGGGCTATTATATACAAAATGTAATTTTATGAATTGTACATAAAAGAAGGGTACTCACAGTTACAGCTTATAGGCTGTTGTTGAGCTTCGGTCAGCTGTTCTGGTTACTGGAAGCGTTGGTTCTTGAACCCCCAGTTGTTTGTTGTAGTTGCAATCGCAAACAATTTCACCTTTTCTAATTTTTACTATATATCGATGTTATATATTATATAAACAAAAAGCTTGTTAATTGGGATTTGGTAATCAAATTCTGATAATTTTTGATGGAATCTGGATAAACAGACGTAGATTAATTTTTTTGTTTGAATATTAATTTGTGAAATTAAACCCTCTGTTGTGGTTATTGTTATTGTTATTTAACAACACTTTGATAATATATGGTAATAATATATATTGAATATATTTAAATATGTTTTCAAGGTAAGTTAAGGGACTTACTTGGGATAAGCTTGTGCAACCGTTGAGTTGTGTTAAAAGTATTTAACACAATTTTATTTAAATACAGTTAATATATTAATATATATTTAAATAATTTTTACTATTCAAGTAAAGGTAAGTAAGCGAAAGGACTTCCTTGTTTGCTCTTGAATTTTCTTATGTTGAAGTTGTTTGGTGTCAGCTGTTCTTGATGCTGCTGTCAAGTTGCAGGGGGCGTAGACCGTCGTGCTTCCCTGTTCAGCTTCAGTCCGTTGTGTTTTATTTCGAAATCTTCGCAATTATTATTTCTTCCTGTCTAATTTATTTTGATAACGTGTTCGTCTGTAATTCTAATTTACGATAGTTCGTGCGTAATGTTTCGAAGCTATACGCCGAATTTTGCAATTCTAAAAACATTGCTTTACCTTTCAGTGTTGGCTGTTGGCTTCTCCGCTGTTTTGGATGATGGGGGCGTTGAGTTCTTGAACCCCCAGTTAGCTAGTGTATGACACTATTTTTCTATATTTGTTATTTTGCGTCTGGGTTGATTTATTTCGCGACCCAACTAATTTTTAGTTACTCATCGACAGACTTTTCAATTCAGTTCACATGGTTGACCGTGGAGCGGTCGCTGTAGCTGCTGTTGTCTCTGCTGGTGGCAGGTTGCAGGGGGGCGTTGAACCTTGAGTTCCCCTGTTCAGCTTGTTGTCCGTTGTATGGAACTTTCTCTTAATCGTCTGCCTTGGATGCACTATTAATTAATTGTCCGACTTGTGCGGAAGCTTTTGTTAATTGTCCGACTTGCGTGGAAACTTTTTATTAAACCTCCGACTTGTGCGGAAACTTTTTGTTAATCGTCCGTTTATTCGCAAATAGTATTGCTCAGTGAATTTGCGAGATTCATATACTTCCCGGTTGTGAGTTCTGCATTTAATTGTTTCTTTTCATAACTTTATTATTTCTTTCTGAGGGAAATGTTCCTGAAGTTTTACGGCGAATGCCGAATGTTGAATTGTTTTCACCGTTAATGGTTATTTTTTATTCAGCGCCAACGCCGTTTTTTATTATATTCCTGCCAAGTAAAATTTGCACAAAGTAGTTTATGTAAATTAGCTACTTGACGATTTGTCTTCCCTTTACAGGTAGAGAGGGGTATTGCACGCTGAATTTCAAGACCCTCATCCAAATCTAACAAATAACCCCAACATTCGCGTACACATAACATGTATACGCATCTTATAATCCATTATCCACTCAACATCTAAATTAACGCTAACATTTATCCAGTAAAAAATAATATTGCATACATATGGGTCAACATTAATTAATGTTAAAACTGTTACGTGTCTGGCGCCGTGCTTCCTCTTTCGAGGGAAGAGCGGGGACCTTTTATTATGAAACTTAATAAAACGCAGGATTAATTGTTTTTAAATTTACTGTTTATTCTTTTCTAATAACTTCTTTTTGTTTTATCTTTTTCTTAACTGTTTTCTCAACTCTCTACTTTTAATAACTCAAACTGACTCGACTCTAAAATTCAACTTCCTCAACTGCTTCCGAATTCAAAACTTAACTTTTCAACTTCTAACTCAAACTCCTACTTCAATTGCTAAACTCAAACTGAAGTCTACTGCTTCTCAACTCAAACTCAAAACTTAAACTAGAAACTCAATTCAATATTCAAAACTTTCAATACTAATCTGACCTCTCTTGCTCAACTCTATTTCTCATACTGATTTTTCTATTAAAATTTCTCTCTTCGTTATGCTACTTATTGTTCTAATTGGTTGGAAATTATAATGTGAACAAAACAAATTTTCTCAAAGTATTCCTTTTGTCTCTGTGACTTTTAATTTTGAATAAACTTTGAACGAAAATCAAAGTGCTATGTTTTGAATGAAAAAAAGGTGCATGTTATGAAAAGGGGCATGTTATGAAATGTCCTGTAACAGGCTTAATATAGAATATTGTGAAAGTTTATTAATGTTATGTATTAAGTGAGAATAAGATATGAACAGAGGTAGTTTTAAAGGTGTGTTAGAAAAGTAATGAGATTCAGTGTTAAAAATCTAATAAGGGTAGTATTCTGGAATACAACAATACTAAAACCATTCTCTCAATGTAGCATCAAATAATTCTTGCTACAATCCATGGAATCCTTTCGGTGTAGCATGTGAAACCTTATCACATGTCTACCTATTGCTAAACGCATTCCCAATTCGCATACTTAAAATTGCATTCTTGCATTTTCCCGCATTCTACCCATTCCAAACTAATCCATGTATTTCCATAGCCATATCTAAATTGCAATTCTGCAATTCCCAACAGTCTCATCACCTAGATGAAAAATTAACCCAACCCCCCACCATCGCGCAGGTAACTCCACCTGCACACCGTCCGCTATGAGAAAATCAGATTCGCGTCACCGTGAATAGAAATGTCCTCATGGCCTTGGGGTGAAGAATTTGCAAAAAAGCAAATTCATGGTTCTCATCGTCCTTGGCTTGGCCTTCGGCTGCGGCTGGTGCCAGTGGCTGTCTAAAGGACAGCTATGATCGTGGGAAGATATGTCGGTTTTTGATTTGGTTTTTTGAAATAAATGGCGAGTTCCGTTAGGAATAAAAATTAATCAGTATCCGACAGCCAAAGTACACCAACAGGAGTGCATCAATTAAAATTAGTATCCAAAAGCCAAAGTTGGCACTTGAAGTAAATAAATATACACTAACGGAAAGTAACCGTCTTTTTGTTGAAAAAGAAAACGTTACCTTCGAATCACCTGCGGGGGGAACCAAAGGTCCCGGGTTGGCTCGAAGAGACACAAGGAGGTAAGCGACTACTAATTTGTTTAAAATTGTCACCGGCGCCCCCTCAATAAGACGGGGTCCACACCATCTCCGCCCCAGACCTGGGAGCATGAAAGGAGGCGGTACGCACCCTCGCCTAACCTCCCTCACACCCACAACTGGGACACCGGCCAATCAACTCCCAGCTGAGTTCACCTACGGGCTAACAGCCGGAAGCCGGTAAGCTGTGTTAAATGTTTATACAACAGGGGAAATTTGCGCAAGGGAATTATTGGGTGTTAGGCGAGGACATGAACGCGCGGTCCGTAACAAATTTCACTAATTTCATTACTGTTGCACAATGTATTGGGTGCACACAAAAACTCTGTTTTTGCGCTCTAATTTAGGTGGCACTAATTTTGCAATTCTAAAAATATTTTTTGATTTATTTTTAACATTGCTTCTACTTTTATTAAATTAATTAAGTTTTGTACATTCTTCTATTTCCCTTTAGTACGTTTCTTATGTTATTATTTTTGCTATATTTTGCTGTATATTTAAATGAGACTTACATCTATCTGTGTGTCGTCTGACCATCTCGAGCGACGTTTGAGCTCTTCTGATTGCATGGGGTGTTGGATTCTTGATCTCCCTGTTACGATGCGTAGTTCACACGCGGCGAAATTGAATTAATCGCTTTCTCTGCGTGGCGTTATTTCACTCACTGAATAAGTTTTCTAATCTTTTGTCTTTTATTTCCTCGCCAACTTTTTATTTAGATTATTGCCAAATAGTTTATGTAAATTTACTTGTTGGCGTACTTTTATTTTAGAGAGACAGGCATTGTGGGTGTGGGCGTTGAACCCTTAACAGCAGGATGTAGAAGAGTGTGGAAGCGCCGCTTAAGATTGGTGATGAGAATAGTTTACGAGGCGGTGTTTGAGAGTATGGGTAAAGAGGTCAAAGTCAGGTTAGAGCCCACCACTCCTGTATTTCCATGTATTTACGGATTTAAAGAGTTTTTAACTCCTTACAATTGTTATGTGATATAATATAATTGTTATATAATAGCTCACCCAAATCTCATTCAGCTATCCTGGTGGTGCGAGACAAGCCAAATCTTCTTCTGCTATCCTAATGAATAGCACTTCACAATAGTCTTTTCCACAATTCAATTTTTTTTTTTTTAATATTAAACCAAACATAGTCTTTTCCACACCGTTCAATTGATTGCGTACTGCAAATCGTCCACCAACCGATGGGTTTCGTTGATGCGCCGGGAAATGACGTCAGAATGCGTACTATGCAGCTCCCGACGTGCGCCGATGATAATACCAATGACGTTGGCCTTTTTGCCTGGAATTAACTGCCAATTGAAAGTGTTTATGAAAGGAAAGATTACCTCTGTACCAGCGGAATAATGTCAGCAGAACCTCAATAATACTTCTTTATCATGCAGATGTGCACAGATTATAATGGCAACACTGATTCGCTCGAGCAGCTAAAAGTGGTAGTCAAAACTGCTTTCCAAAAAGTGACAGACAGATTTTAATATTATTGAATGTCAGCTGTTTGTTGACATTTGTTATTATTTGTGTTGTCATGGCTGCATTCAATAATGCCTGCGCTGGCCGCATCCAGTGTTGCCGCCGTGTGCTGCTCCTCCTCCAATTGTTTAAGTCCTCGTTGAGTTAATGCAGAACATTCCATATATTTCACAGCCCTGATTTTGTTTGCTAATTTTTGGCGTTCCTCCCTTTTTAATGGAGAAAGGCCTTGCTCTGCCAAACCGCTAAGAGTTTCCCTGTCATCTCTTAAATCGATTTTTTACCAACTTTAAACTAAAATTAAAACAAATAATGTAACTTCAGCAAAACACAGAGTAAGTTATTAAAATTGTTTAAGAATTTATTTAATTCGACTATGAGGCAACCTTCCTTATACTTTAATCACAATCCTTAGGAATACAAAATAAACCTCATACAGCACTGCTAACCCCAGGTTTTATCCTCTATTCGAAGTAGGACTTTAACCTGTTATTGTGCACCACCACACTTTTCCTACCTATTTTTGGGACCACGTTTACCTTGTATTGCCACTACATTGTGCGTGGTATTCGTCGTTCCTTTGCGGTGAAGGTGACTGGTCATGGTATCTTGTTGGTATTTCGTAGCATCCACTCCCGCTCCTCATCTCATTTTCGGTTTTCTCTAACTCGAGAATCCTAGCAATAATCCTATCCAAAGGGTCCTTTTCTGATTTTACTATCAGATGCCTCAATTGGTCGTTTCTGATTCCTACCATCAGAACCGATTTAGCTAATCTCTCGGTCTGGAAGGTGAACCCTAGGCTATTCGTAGTCCCATACTTACGTGTTGCCGCTTCATCGCAGTCCTTTACTGCTTGCGTTATGCGGTGGGTGAATTCGGCGACATCCTCTTCGCGGGATTGTCGCATACGCGAGAGTTTCGAGTGTAACTCTTCGTATGACACGTGTGGCAATATTGTGCTTCGGAGTCGTTGTTCAAACTGCTTGAAAGTCGTGTTGTTCTTTGAACATGCGGCGAGCTTTCCCAGTTAGTTTCATGGGCAACCACCGCTGGAAATTTTGTTCCTCCTCCTCCGATAAACAGTCCAGTGTCCTGTCACAGCTTTCGAGGAAATTATGTAATTCCCTCGCTGCATTAGGTCCTTTCTGGCCACTGTATACTTCCACGTTCGCTTGGACTAGGTCCGCACCCAACATACTGGTGACAGGTTCTACCGTTCTAATTTCTGCGGATAGATTCCTTGTGTGGCTCCTCGTCTGCATCTATGGCAATGCTTACGCGCGTTTCTTATCTTTGCGTACGGAGGGGCTACCCGGATTATTCTAACCGTGGTTCGCTATCAACCGTATCGAACCAAAGACACGATTGTGGAAGAACCGACCCAACGATGAGGGACAAGGATCAATAAAACGACCCAACGGTGAGGGGCAAGGATCAATCTAAAAACGACCCAACGATGAGGGACAAGACCCAATCTAGATAAATGTGGTTAAATAAAAGAAAGAAAGAAAGAAAGACAAAACCTGAAAAAGAACTCTAGAACCAACAGAAAATAATTGGGTATGGTATCTCTAAATTTACCTCCCAACGTTGAGTTCTTCCTCTCTCCTGTAATTGGAAAACGAAACGGGGAAAAAGAGAAACAATATTTTTATTTATGTTTAGTTCTTTATACGGCTTTTTATTTTTCCCCCTAGCCGCTAGTTCCGCTAGTCGGCGTAGGGACGTTAGAGCCTCGGGGCTCTTCCCACCACTGGGTTGTATCCCCGACGGATTTGGCACAACCTCAGCTGGTGGTAACTGGCAGCGTCAAAATTGTTATATTAATTTTATACAATGATTTGATTTAAATATATTTAATATAATTGCAAATATAGTTAGTGTTCGGTAAGTTGAGAGGGACTTACTAGGTTACTCTTGAACTTTGTTGAGCGTCCGTTGTCCGGACGCTATAGCTAGTTCCTGTTGACAACTGTTCTTCGTGCGGCTACTGGGTGCAGGGGGCGTTGATGGGTTGCTCCCCTGATCACCTTCGGTAGGTGGTCCCTTTTAATATCGGGCTAAGTTTGCTGGGAGATAGATGGATTGTATCGCAACGTAGCCTTCTGTATACCCATTGTTATTTTAAGCCGTTGGTTTATCGTTTGGTTTTAATATATGTTTGTTTTACTTTCGTGTACTCGTGTATTAAGTTTAACGTCGAATGTCTAACTTGTTTATTATTTTGCCGCTGACGTTTTTTTATTATTCGACGCCAACGCCGGTTTTTATTATTTTTTTTACCAAGTAGAATTTGCACAAAGTAGTTTATGCAAATTAACTACTTGGCGAGTTGTTCTCCGTTCAAAGGTAAAGAGGGGAAACTAACGAAAGGGGATTCGTGGGTGTTGGGGGGACCTGGAGTCAAGGTCGGTCCGTAAGAAAGGGTCGCGAAGAGTGATTTTCTTAAACTCAAGTGCCGTGTTGGCAGTTAGGGGGGGCTTGAGCTGTTTGTCCTCCTGTTGAGCCAGGGCAAGGTCAGCATTGTTTAAGGCGGCACGCAAGTGAATCGTATCGATTCCAGCAAAGGGCGTCCGCCGTGACATTCTGCTTACCGGATATATGCTTGATCTCCGTAGTGTGGTTTCCTGCTTCGGTCCTGGTCCAGGTGTGGCGCTTTGTTCTCCATTGTATTTAGGAGAATATTGACTTGTTGGTCGAGCATTCTTAAAGCCTTCATCTTTTTTGTCCAGAACTTGTGTCAAGGATGGGGACATCATTAACACTACGATTCCTCACGAGGTGGAGTTCTTTTTTGTCCAGAACTTGTGTCCAGGATGTGGACATCATTAACACTACGATTCCTCACGAGGTGGAGTTCTTTTTTGTCTAGAGCTTGTGTCCAGGATGGGGACATCATTAACACTACGATTCCTCACGAGGTGGAGTTCTTTTTTGTCTAGAATGGGGACATCATTAACACTACGATTCCTCACGAGGTGGAGTTCTGTTTTGTCCAGAACTTGTGTCGAGGATGTGGACATCATTAACACTACGATCCTTCACGAGGTGGAGTTCTTTTTTGTTCAGAATTTGTGTCCAGGATGGGGACATCATTAACACTACGATTCCTCACGAGGTGGAGTTCTTTTTTTGTCCAGAACTTGTTTCCAGGATGGGGACATCATTAACACTACGATTCCTCACGAGTTGGAGTTCTGTTTTGTCCAGGATGTGGACATCATTAACACTACGGTTCCTCACGAGGTGGAGTTCTTTTTTGTCCAGAATGTGGACATCATTAACACTACGATTCCTCACGAGGTGGCACTTGGAAAAGTGCATGAGAAGCTATTTCTTTTTATTTAAATATTAAACCAAACATAGTCTTTCCTACACCGTTCAATTGGTTGCGTACTGCAAATCGTCCACCAACCAATGGGTTTCGTTGATGGGCCTGGGAATGTCATCAGAATTCGTACTATGCAGCTCCCGACGTGCGCCGATGATAAATCCAATGGCGCTGGCCTTTTTGCCTGGAATTAACTGCCAATTGAAAGTGTTTATGAAAGGAAAGATTACCTCTGTACCAGCGGAACGATGTCGGCAGAACCTCAATAATACTTCTTTATCATGCAGATGTGCACAGATTATAATGGCAACACTGATTCGCTCGAGCAGCTAAAAGTGGTAGTCAAAACTGCTTTCCAAAAAGTGACAGACAGATTTTAATATTATTGAATGTCAGCTGTTTGTTGACATTTGTTATTATTTGTGTTGTCATGGCTGCATTCAATAGTGCCTGCGTTGGCCGCATCCAGTGTTGCCGCCGTGTGCTGCTCCTCCTCCAATTGTTTAAGTCCTCGTTGAGTTAATGCAGAACATTCCATATATTTCACAGCCCTGATTTTGTTTGCTAATTTTTAGCGTTCCTCCCTTTTTAATGGAGAAAGGCCTTGCTCTGCGAAACCGCTAAGAGTTTCCCTGTCATCTCTTAAATCGATTTTTTACCAACTTTAAACTAAAATTAAAACAAATAATGTAACTTCAGCAAAACACAGAGTAAGTTATTAAAATTGTTTAAGAATTTATTTAATTCGACTATGAGGCAACCTTCCTTATACTTTAATCACAATCCTTAGGAATACAAAATAAACCTCATACAGCACTGCTAACCCCAGGTTTTATCCTCTATTCGAGGTAGGACTTTAACCTGTTATTGTGCACCACCACACTTTTCCTACCTATTTTTAGGACCACGTTTACCTTGTATTGCCACTACATTGTGCGTGGTATTCGTCGTTCCTTTCCGGTGAAGGTGACTGGTCCATGGTACCTCGTTGGTATTTCGTAGCATCCACTCTCGCTCCTCATCTCATTTTCGGTTTTCTCTAACTCGAGAATCCTAGCAATAATCCTATCCAAAGGGTCCTTTTCTGATTTTACTATCAGATGCCTCAATTGGTCGTTTCTGATTCCTACCATCAGAACCGATTTAGCTAATCTCTCGGTCTGGAAAGTGAATCCTATACTATTCGTAGTCCCATACTTACGTGTTGCCGCTTCATTACAGTCCTTTACTGCTTGCGTTCAGAACTTGTGTCCAGAATGGGGACGTCATTAACACTACGATTCATCACGAGGTTGAGTTCTGTTTTGTCCAGAACTTGTGTCCAGGATGGGGACATCATTAACACTACGATTCCTCACGAGGTGGAGTTCTTTTTTGTTCAGAACTTGTGTCCAGTGTTGACGTCCGGCGCCGTGCTTCCTCGGAATGAGGGAAGAGCGTGGAGGTTAATTAAATTAAAATAATTTTATTTCATTTTCTTGATCAAATTTCTTTTTAAATTCTTTTATTCTTCGAATTACTTTTATAAATTCTCAACTCAAATTAACTGATAAAACAAACTTAAAGTCAACTCTAAACTCTTTTTTCCGAACTCCTCTCGTTCGGAACTGAAAAATTTTTTTATTTACATTACATATTAACTAACTAAATTTAAATATTTCTCCTTGGAACCTTTTGTTTTCTTATCCAAAAGTTAT
The DNA here is from genome assembly GCA_963931805.1 of Microdon myrmicae. Taxonomy (NCBI): domain Eukaryota; kingdom Metazoa; phylum Arthropoda; class Insecta; order Diptera; family Syrphidae; genus Microdon; species Microdon myrmicae. The sequence continues at coordinate 56,882,004 of OZ007498.1, read as the reverse complement.
TATTACTTATTATATTAATTACATAATATTAATATTATTGTTTCAAAATTCTCATTTCCGTTCGAATATATATATTAATTCCAAAATTTCCAATACATATATTACCTCTAAAATTTCCTTTCTTTCCTTTTACGTTCGAATATATATTAATTCCAAAATTTCCAATATATATATTACCTCTAAAAAATTTTTTTTTCTTTCGTCCCCCTCATTAACTTTTTTTCTTTTCCGTCATTTCCTACAATTGTTAGATTATTTCATATATATTGAATAATAAAACAAAGGCCATTTGTATTGTGTTTATCTTTTCCTTAAATTTATGGAAAATTTTCCAAAACCTTTTTGGGCCTATTACTATGATGATTGTATAGAAATGCATAATACCAAAAGTCTTCTTAAGAAATGATTTCAAATGTCCTAAATGACTGTGTAACTTTTTATTTTTTTGTATTTTGTGTTTGAATAAATGTTTATTGTTGTAAAAAAAGATTTGTAATGTACTTATATGGTTTTCCTTTTTCGTACCTATTTTAGTTAAATTATTATTTTCATTATTTATTATTTCGTGTTTGAGTAAGTGTTTGTGTTTGTTTTCGTTGTTTAAAATATTTATTGTTTTCGGCTTAGTGTTGTCATTGTCCATAGCTTTAACTGCTGTCGGAACGTCTACCTTTTCAGTCTTACTCACTGCTGATGGATCGTTTAGTTTCTCAGTCTCATTTACTGATTCGACTAGTTCTTCAGACTTATTAGCTGTTAGAACATCTTGGTTCCCAGTCCTATTTGCTGTTTGAACTATTTCTTCAGTTATATCTGCTGTAGAAACATTTAATCCGTCAGTCTTTGCTGCTGAAAAGATTTGTTCATCAGTATTAGCTGCTGAACTGACTTGGGTTTCGAATTTTATTGCAACTATTGGGTCTTCAGTCTTTAACACTGCTGAATTTTCAGTCTTTGTTGCTGAAGTGCCGGGGTTGTCTATTGGGATAGCCGGAATATTAGGGGTTTCTGTTTGTATATTTTCTGCAGGATCCGAATTTTCAGTCTTTAATACTGCTGAGTTTTCAGTCTTGGTTGCGTTGTCAATAGGGATATCTGAGATATTAGCGATTTCAGTCTTTAATACTGCTGAAAATTTCGGATTTTCAGTCTGTGTTGCTGAATTGTTTTCCAGATTGGGAGTATGAATCGGAGTCTTTATATTAGGGACAGGGTTATCTTCGTTTATATGGCTTGGTTTATAGGAGTATGTGGGCTCAGGGTAAATTTGGCTAGGAGCTTCATTAAAATGGTCGTTATCTATTTCCAAAGATCTAATGCTGTAAATAGAAAACTTTGGTCTGTCTTCTATCAATTTTGGTTGGCGTCAGGCCTCGTTTTCCGACTCTTGCACCCGAGAAAAGTGAACATTTTGCCGATCGTTTTGTCTATTGGTGGTCCTAGACTTTTCACCAAAACGATTTTCAGAGTTTGTAGGATTATTTCGGAATGGGTTACGCGTTGTTGTACCTTGTTGGTAATTTGTTGAAGCCGATTCATTCCTAGATATCTTGTATCTACACTCATTCTCTGTGTGATTATTCCGTCCACAGAAATTGCATACACTGTTATATTCCCTTTTTATGGGTTGTCTATTCGGAAAAAAGTTGGATTGCATGTTCCGATAACATGTGTCCTGTGTATGCCCTGACTTACCACAGGTTTGGCAGACTATACGATTGAATGTAGGTTTTTCATTGTATTGATATGACCTGGGAGAGTTGTCCATTCGAGCACCATGTGATACTACATGTGCAATCGACTGTTTTAAATTATTTCCCCCATGGACTTTAGCTAGTATCTTTAGCTGTTCGTTCATTAGTCCATCTTCAAATGTTTGTACGGCCAATTTTTTGTTTTCTTCCATTAAGAATTCCCTAACCACCGCGTCTGCTGTTATTTCACACGTGGCAGAGTTTAGAGTCCTTAGAGCATTCGCGACTCTATCGCCGTATTCCCGGACGGTTTCTCTGTAGCGTTGTTTCAGAGAAATCAACTCATTGTGTGCCGTCGACCGAGATTGCTCCTCTTTATATTCCGATTCGAGTTTATCTTTTAAATCCTCCCACTTAGCGATTTGGCTATACCTAATCAGATCGTAAGCATGACCCTCTAGTCTATTTTTGACTAGCTCTAAAAACGTCTCGTATATATCCGGGTCTGCCTTCTTTATGGATCTAAATAAAACGTCTCCCCCGGAAATAAATTTACCTAAGTCGCAGGGTTTCCCGTCAAAGGTGGGGACGATTCTGAAAACATCAGAAATTCCGACAGTCAGAGCCATTTCAGGGGTTTTACTGAGTATCTGTTGATAGTGGAATTGTTCTTCCCCCTGCCTAGCCGCCTGTCTCGTGTAATATGGGCTCGTAATATTGAAAATTTGAATTAAAGTATGGCGAAAATTTGTTATCAATTCTTAAAAATATGGTTTATGAAAAAATGGCCTTTATGTTATTATTCAATATATATATATGGAAACGATATGGTTTGGACCCAAAACTGAAAAGAAAGAAAATTTTCGACGAGAAGGAAAAGAAACGGAAATGTCGTCGAAAAAAAACTGAAAAGAGAATTTTCAAAATTTCTATCGAGAAAACACTTTTTTTTTTTTTGAAAAAGGAAAAAAATCCAAGTAAAATATTCCTACAAAAAAAGGAAGAGAGAAAAAACAAAATATTGAAAAAATTTCTTACTACTCTAGATGTTGATAGAAGTCTTGTTGAATTTCTTATTGTTGTCCCTTTTTTTCTTCTTTGTTGTGTCGTAGAGTTCCTCTTTGTGTTCCTTTCTTTATTTTATATTATTTTGTTATTCTTGCCAGGCAGACTTCACGCCCTAGAAGTTGAATATCCTGGTCTTTTGCTGGATTTTTTTTTTCGTTGTTTTATGTTTTTTTTTTTCGTAGTTTTGTCTGGGTTTTTTTTTCTTCTTATTTTGGTTTGGTTATTTCTCCTGTTTTTTTTTCTCTCTTTTCTTCTTGAAAAAATTTTTTTTTTCTTCTTATTTGGTTATTTCTCTTGTGTTCATTTAATTTTTTTTAGTTTTAAATTTTTTTGTTTACTTTGTTTTTCGTTGTTTTATGTTTACTTTTTTCTTCTTCTTATAAACATTTTTTTTTGTTGTTTTAAATTTTGTTTTGTTTAAAAAAATTTTTTTTCTTGTTTTTTTTGTTCTTCTTATTTTCTTCTTTTTATTTGGGATCCTTTGGTTGTATCCCACCGCTGCCACCAGTGTTGACGTCCGTCGCCGTGCTTCCTCGGTTGAGGGAAGAGCGGGGACCTTTTATTTTATCTTTAGTTCTGTTTCTTTCATCAAGTCTCGTTTCATTGTTGAGTAGCTCCGATAGAATCAATGGTCAAAGAAAAACTTTTCCTTCTCTCTTGATATTAGTTACGTATTTATTTTAAACACTAAAAACTTAACTGCTTTTACAATTCTTAATTAAAACTTCGTCTTACAATATTCCACTTATAAATCAAACTTCTAACTACAACTGCTAAATCCAACTGTAAATTCTACATCTACTCAAAACAAATTCAACTCTCAAACTTCCTTCTCAAACTTGCAATCTCAACTGAACTTTATGAACTGAATTTTTTTTCTATCTGTTTTTTCTTCTGTGACTTTTCACATTCAATTCGAACGAAAATCCAAGTTGCTATGTTTTCAATAAATAAAAAGGTGCAGGTTATTAAGTGTGCTGTAACTGGTAATATTGTGAATGTTTATGAATGGTATGTATTAAGTGAGAATGTAATATATGTTAAGTGAAGTTTTTAAGGATGTGTTAGGAGATTCAGTGTTAAATTTAATAAGGGTAGTATTCTGGAATACAACATCAGTAACACTACGATCCCTCACGAGGTGCAGTTCTTTTTTTTTCAGAACTTGTCTCCAGAATGGGGACATCATTACCACTACGATTCCTCACGATGTGGAGTTCTGTTTTGCCCAGAACTTGTGTCGAGGATGTGGACATCTTTAACACTACGATTCCTCACGACGTGGAGTTCTTTTTTGTCCAGAACTTGTACCCAGGATGTGGACGTCATTAACACTACGATTCCTCACGAGGTGGAGTTTTTTTTTGTCCAGAACTTGTATCCAGGATGTGGACATCATGAACACTAGGAATCGTAGGTAGAGGTGGCACTTGGATAAGTGCATGAGAAGCTATTTTTTTTTAATTTAAATATTGAACCAAACAGTCTTTTCCACACCGTTCAATTGATTGCGTACTGCAAATCGTCCACCAACCAATGGGTTTCGTTAATGGGCCGGGGAATGGCATCAGAATGCGTACTATGCAGCTCCCGACGTGCGCCGATGATAATACCAATGACGTTGGCGTTTTTGCCTGGAATTAACTGCCAATTGAAAGTGTTTATGAAAGGAAAGATTACCTCTGTACCAGCGGAATAATGTCAGCAGAACCTCAATAATACTTCTTTATCATGCAGATGTGCACAGATTATAATGGCAACACTGATTCGCTCGAGCAGCTAAAAGTGGTAGTCAAAACTGCTTTCCAAAAAGTGACAGACAGATTTTAATATTATTGAATGTCAGCGGTTTGTTGACATTTGTTATTATTTGTGTTGTCATGGCTGCATTCAATAGTGCCTGCGCTGGCCGCATCCAGTGTTGCCGCCGTGTGCTGCTCCTCCTCCAATTGTTTAAGTCCTCGTTGAGTTAATGCAGAACATTCCATATATTTCACAGCCCTGATTTTGTTTGCTAATTTTTGGCGTTCCTCCCTTTTTAATGGAGAAAGGCCTTGCTCTGCCAAACCGCTAAGAGTTTCCCTGTCATCTCTTAAATCGATTTTTTACCAACTTTAAACTAAAATTAAAACAAATAATGTAACTTCAGCAAAACACAGAGTAAGTTATTAAAATTGTTTAAGAATTTATTTAATTCGACTATGAGGCAACCTTCCTTATACTTTAATCACAATCCTTAGGAATACAAAATAAACCTCATACAGCACTGCTAACCCCAGGTTTTATCCTCTATTCGAGGTAGGACTTTAACCTGTTATTGTGCACCACCACACTTTTCCTACCTATTTTTAGGACCACGTTTACCTTGTATTGCCACTACATTGTGCGTGGTATTCGTCGTTCCTTTCCGGTGAAGGTGACTGGTCCATGGTACCTCGTTGGTATTTCGTAGCATCCACTCTCGCTCCTCATCTCATTTTCGGTTTTCTCTAACTCGAGAATCCTAGCAATAATCCTATCCAAAGGGTCCTTTTCTGATTTTACTATCAGATGCCTCAATTGGTCGTTTCTGATTCCTACCATCAGAACCGATTTAGCTAATCTCTCGGTCTGGAAAGTGAATCCTATACTATTCGTAGTCCCATACTTACCTGTTGCCGCTTCATTGCAGTACTTTACTGCTTGCGTTCAGAACTTGTGTCCAGAATGGGGACATCATTAACACTACGATTCATCACGAGGTTGAGTTCTGTTTTGTCCAGAACTTGTGTCCAGGATGGGGACATCATTAACACTACGATTCCTCACGAGGTGGAGTTCTTTTTTGTTCAGAACTTGTGTCCAGTATGGGGACATCATTAACACTACGATTCCTCACGAGGTGGAATTCTTTTTTGTCCAGAACTTGTGTCCAGGATGTGGACATCAGTAACACTACGATCCCTCACGAGGTGGAGTTCTTTTTTGTTCAGAACTTGTGTCCAAGATGGGGACATCATTAACACTACGATTCCTCACCAGGTGCAGTTCTTTTTTTTTCAGAACTTGTGTCCAGTATGGGGACATCATTAACACTACAATTCCTCACGAGGCGAAGTTCTTTTTTGTCCAGAACTTGTGTCCAGGATGTGGACATCATTAACACTACGATTCCTCACGAGGTGGAGTTCTTTTTAGTCCAGAATGGGGACATCATTACCACTACGATTCCTCACGATGTGGAGTTCTGTTTTGCCCAGAACTTGTGTCGAGGATGTGGACATCATTAACACTACGATTCCTCACGAGGTGGAGTTCTTTTTTGTCTAGAATGGGGACATCATTAACACTACGATTCCTCACGAGGTGGAGTTCTTTTTTGTCCAGAACTTGTGTCCAGGATGCGGACATCATTAACACTACGATTCCTCACGAGGTGGAGTTCTTTTTTGTCCAGAACTTGTGTCCAGGATGTGGACGTCATTAGCACTACGATTCCTCACGAGGTGGAGTTCTTTTTTGTCCAGAACTTGTATCCAGGATGTGGACATCATGAAAAGTGCATGAGAAGCTATTTTTTTTAATTTAAATATTGAACCAAACAGTCTTTTCCACACCGTTCAATTGATTGCGTACTGCAAATCGTCCACCAACCAATGGGTTTCGTTGACGGGCCGGGGAATGGCATCAGAATTCGTACTTTGCAGCTCCCGACGTGCGCCGGTGATAATGCCAATGACGTTGGCCCTTTTGCCTGGAATTAACTGCCAATTGAAAGTGTTTATGAAAGGAAAGATTACCTCTGTACCAGCGGAATAATGTCAGCAGAACCTCAATAATACTTCTTTATCATGCAGATGTGCACAGATTATAATGGCAACACTGATTCGCTCGAGCAGCTAAAAGTGGTAGTCAAAACTGCTTTCCAAAAAGTGACAGACAGATTTTAATATTATTGAATGTCAGCGGTTTGTTGACATTTGTTATTATTTGTGTTGTCATGGCTGCATTCAATAGTGCCTGCGCTGGCCGCATCCAGTGTTGCCGCCGTGTGCTGCTCCTCCTCCAATTGTTTAAGTCCTCGTTGAGTTAATGCAGAACATTCCATATATTTCACAGCCCTGATTTTGTTTGCTAATTTTTGGCGTTCCTCCCTTTTTAATGGAGAAAGGCCTTGCTCTGCCAAACCGCTAAGAGTTTCCCTGTCATCTCTTAAATCGATTTTTTACCAACTTTAAACTAAAATTAAAACAAATAATGTAACTTCAGCAAAACACAGAGTAAGTTATTAAAATTGTTTAAGAATTTATTTAATTCGACTATGAGGCAACCTTCCTTATACTTTAATCACAATCCTTAGGAATACAAAATAAACCTCATACAGCACTGCTAACCCCAGGTTTTATCCTCTATTCGAGGTAGGACTTTAACCTGTTATTGTGCACCACCACACTTTTCCTACCTATTTTTAGGACCACGTTTACCTTGTATTGCCACTACATTGTGCGTGGTATTCGTCGTTCCTTTGCGGTGAAGGTGACTGGTCATGGTATCTCGTTGGTATTTCGTAGCATCCACTCCCGCTCCTCATCTCATTTTCGGTTTTCTCTAACTCGAGAATCCTAGCAATAATCCTATCCAAAGGATCCTTTTCTGATTTTACTATCAGATGCCTCAATTGGTCGTTTCTGATTCCTACCATCAGAACCGATTTAGCTAATCTCTCGGTCTGGAAAGTGAATCCTATACTATTCGTAGTCCCATACTTACGTGTTGCCGCTTCATTGCAGTCCTTTACTGCTTGCGTTCAGAACTTGTGTCCAGAATGGGGACATCATTAACACTACGATTCATCACGAGGTTGAGTTCTGTTTTGTCCAGAACTTGTGTCCAGGATGGGGACATCATTAACACTACGATTCCTCACGAGGTGGAGTTCTTTTTTGTTCAGAACTTGTGTCCAGTATGGGGACATCATTAACACTACGATTCCTCACGAGGTGGAATTCTTTTTTGTCCAGAACTTGTGTCCAGGATGTGGACATCAGTAACACTACGATCCCTCACGAGGTGGAGTTCTTTTTTTTTTTTTTTCAGAACTTGTGTCCAGTATGGGGACATCATTAACACTACAATTCCTCACGAGGCGGAGTTCTTTTTTGTCCAGAACTTGTGTCCAGGATGTGGACATCATTAACACTACGATTCCTCACGAGGTGGAGTTCTTTTTAGTCCAGAATGGGGACATCATTACCACTACGATTCCTCACGATGTGGAGTTCTGTTTTGCCCAGAACTTGTGTCGAGGATGTGGACATCATTAACACTACGATTCCTCACGAGGTGGAGTTCTTTTTTGTCCAGAACTTGTGTCCAGGATGTGGACATCATTAACACTACGATTCCTCACGACATGGAGTTCTTTTTTGCCCAGAACTTGTGTCCAGGATGTGGACGTCATTAACACTACGATTCCTCACGAGATGGAATTCTTTTTTGTCCAGAACTTGTGTCCAGGATGTGGACGTCATTAACACTACGATTCCTCACGAGGTGGAGTTTTTTTTGTCCAGAACTTGTATCCAGGATGTGGAGATCATGAACACTAGGAATCGTAGGTAGAGGTGGCACTTGGATAAGTGCATGAGAAGCTATTTTTTTTAATTTAAATATTGAACCAAACAGTCTTTTCCACACCGTTCAATTGATTGCGTACTGCAAATCGTCCACCAACCAATGGGTTTCGTTGACGGGCCGGGGAATGGCATCAGAATTCGTACTTTGCAGCTCCCGACGTGCGCCGGTGATAATACCAATGACGTTGGCCCTTTTGCCTGGAATTAACTGCCAATTGAAAGTGTTTATGAAAGGAAAGATTACCTCTGTACCAGCGGAATAATGTCAGCAGAACCTCAATAATACTTCTTTATCATGCAGATGTGCACAGATTATAATGGCAACACTGATTCGCTCGAGCAGCTAAAAGTGGTAGTCAAAACTGCTTTCCAAAAAGTGACAGACAGATTTTAATATTATTGAATGTCAGCTGTTTGTTGACATTTGTTATTATTTGTGTTGTCATGGCTGCATTCAATAGTGCCTGCGCTGGCCGCATCCAGTGTTGCCGCCGTGTGCTGCTCCTCCTCCAATTGTTTAAGTCCTCGTTGAGTTAATGCAGAACATTCCATATATTTCACAGCCCTGATTTTGTTTGCTAATTTTTGGCGTTCCTCCCTTTTTATTGGAGAAAGGCCTTGCTCTGCCAAACCGCTAAGAGTTTCCCTGTCATCTCTTAAATCGATTTTTTACCAACTTTAAACTAAAATTAAAACAAATAATGTAACTTCAGCAAAACACAGAGTAAGTTATTAAAATTGTTTAAGAATTTATTTAATTCGACTATGAGGCAACCTTCCTTATACTTTAATCAAAATCCTTAGGAATACAAAATAAACCTCATACAGCACTGCTAACCCCAGGTTTTATCCTCTATTCGAGGTAGGACTTTAACCTGTTATTGTGCACCACCACACTTTTCCTACCTATTTTTAGGACCACGTTTACCTTGTATTGCCACTACATTGTGCGTGGTATTCGTCGTTCCTTTGCGGTGAAGGTGACTGGTCATGGTATCTCGTTGGTATTTCGTAGCATCCACTCCCGCTCCTCATCTCATTTTCGGTTTTCTCTAACTCGAGAATCCTAGCAATAATCCTATCCAAAGGATCCTTTTCTGATTTTACTATCAGATGCCTCAATTGGTCGTTTCTGATTCCTACCATCAGAACCGATTTAGCTAATCTCTCGGTCTGGAAAGTGAATCCTATACTATTCGTAGTCCCATACTTACGTGTTGCCGCTTCATTGCAGTCCTTTACTGCTTGCGTTCAGAACTTGTGTCCAGAATGGGGACATCATTAACACTACGATTCATCACGAGGTTGAGTTCTGTTTTGTCCAGAACTTGTGTCCAGGATGGGGACATCATTAACACTACGATTCCTCACGAGGTGGAGTTCTTTTTTGTTCAGAACTTGTGTCCAGTATGGGGACATCATTAACACTACGATTCCTCACGAGGTGGAATTCTTTTTTGTCCAGAACTTGTGTCCAGGATGTGGACATCAGTAACACTACGATCCCTCACGAGGTGGAGTTCTTTTTTTTTTTCAGAACTTGTGTCCAGTATGGGGACATCATTAACACTACAATTCCTCACGAGGCGGAGTTCTTTTTTGTCCAGAACTTGTGTCCAGGATGTGGACATCATTAACACTACGATTCCTCACGAGGTGGAGTTCTTTTTAGTCCAGAATGGGGACATCATTACCACTACGATTCCTCACGATGTGGAGTTCTGTTTTGCCCAGAACTTGTGTCGAGGATGTGGACATCATTAACACTACGATTCCTCACGAGGTGGAGTTCTTTTTTGTCCAGAACTTGTGTCCAGGATGTGGACATCATTAACACTACGATTCCTCACGACATGGAGTTCTTTTTTGCCCAGAACTTGTGTCCAGGATGTGGACGTCATTAACACTACGATTCCTCACGAGGTGGAGTTCTTTTTTGTCCAGAACTTGTGTCCAGGATGTGGACGTCATTAACACTACGATTCCTCACGAGGCGGAGTTCTTTTTTGTCCAGAACTTGTATCCAGGATGTGGAGATCATGAACACTAGGAATCGTAGGTAGAGGTGGCCCTTGGAAAAGTGCATGAGAAGCTATTTTTTTTAATTTAAATATTGAACCAAACAGTCTTTTCCACACCGTTCAATTGATTGCGTACTGCAAATCGTCCACCAACCAATGGGTTTCGTTGATGGGCCGGGGAATGACATCAGAATGCGTACTATGCAGCTCCCGACGTGCGCCGATGATAATACCAATGACGTTGGCCTTTTTGCCTGGAATTAACTGCCAATCGAAAGTGTTTATGAAAGGAAAGATTACCTCTGTACCAGCGGAATAATGTCAGCAGAACCTCAATAATACTTCTTTATCATGCAGATGTGCACAGATTATAATGGCAACACTGATTCTCTCGAGCAGCTAAAAGTGGTAGTCAAAACTGCTTTCCAAAAAGTGACAGACAGATTTTAATATTATTGAATGTCAGCTGTTTGTTGACATTTGTTATTATTTGTGTTGTCATGGCTGCATTCAATAGTGCCTGTGCTGGCCGCATCCAGTGTTGCCGCCGTGTGGTGCTCCTCCTCCAATTGTTTAAGTCCTCGTTGAGTTAATGCAGAACATTCCATATATTTCACAGCCCTGATTTTGTTTGCTAATTTTTGGCGTTCCTCCCTTTTTATTGGAGAAAGGCCTTGCTCTGCCAAACCGCTAAGAGTTTCCCTGTCATCTCTTAAATCAATTTTTTACCAACTTTAAACTAAAATTAAAACAAATGATGTAACTTCAGCAAAACACAGAGTAAGTTATTAAAATTGTTTAAGAATTTATTTAATTCGACTATGAGGCAACCTTCCTTATACTTTAATCACAATCCTTAGGAATTCAAAATAAACCTCATACAGCACTGCTAACACCAGGTTTTATCCTCTATTCGAAGTAGGACTTTAACCTGTTATTGTGCACCACCACACTTTTCCTGACTATTTTAAGGACCACGTTTACCAGGCCTTGTATTGCCACTACATTGTAGAGACCCCTCCGTAGGGGAGCTAACTTCTCTTGTTTCTGCGCATTCCGTATCGGGTAAGGCATATCAATCTATATACTTAGACAGATTGTCTTGAAAAGTTAGTATATAGTTATTGCCTGCTGGAGTTCGGTCAAGAGGCCCGACTATATCTAAGTATACCTTGCCGAAGGGCCTCTTTCCAATGTCGGTGATTACCATGGGCATCCGTAGCTTTGGGGAAGATTTCATGGTTTGAAATTCGTTGCATTTATTAATGTAGACTCTAATGTCGCGCATCATGTTCTTCCACCAATAGTTCCTACGAATTTTGTTATATGTTTTTATCACTCCTTGGTGTCCACCCAAAGGAAGATCATGGTAATCCCGAAGCAGTAACTGGATTTCCTAAGGTTTTCTTATCTCCATTCCTTTTTCCGTGTAGGAAGGAATGGGATTCTCTGGTAGAGAAGACTCGTCATCTGTTCGACTTCCCTGGGATCCTTCGCTTTCCCTTAGCTCTTTTGCTTGGGCGCGTGTTACTACATTGCACCTTTGTAGGTTGGGAGTCTCATCACAACCTTGCGAGATCCGGCTCAAGGCATCTGCATTGGTGTTATATATACCGGCTTTGTACTCTATTTGGTAATCAAACTTCGATAATTTGTTATGGAATTTAGTTAAACGTGACGTGGGATCTTTCACGTTAAAAACTCCCTTCAGTGGCTTATGATCCGTATATAAGGTAAACCTTCGCCCTTGTAAATAACAACGGAAATTTTTAGCCGCCCACACAATGGCTAGTAACTCCCTGTCTATGGTGGAGTAATTTCTCTCCGCTTTATTCAGGGTTCGACTTGTATAAGCAATAGGCTGGTCTTTGCCTATTTACCCTTGCGATAGCACGGCACCAAGTGCTTCACTGCTCGCATCCGTAGTCAGATTAAAAGGTTTGGTGAAATCTGGATAGATTACTATTGGCGACGAAACCAATAATTTTTTTATTTTGTCAAATGCTTGTTGGCACTTGTCTGACCAGGTGAATTTAAAGTCCTCCCTTACAAGTTTGTTAAGGGGCGCGCACTGTCCTCGAGAAATTTCGAACAAATTTTCGATAATAGTTCGCCAGGCCTAGAAATGATTGGACGTTCTTTACCGTCTTGGGAATGGGGAAATCCTTGACACTAGCTGTCGTGTCGGGATTTGACATTGCCCCTTTTTCAGAACGAACATGTCCTAGGTAAACTACTTCTTTCTGTAGAAACGTGCATTTTTCTGGTTGCAATTTGAGATTGTGATATCTTAATTGTTCGAATACTCTCCGGAGTTTGTCATTATGGTTCTCTAGGTTCTTTCCATAGATGACAATGCCGTCTAGATAGACAAAGCATTCGATACCTTGCAACCCAGTTAGGACATGGTTCATGAGTCTCTGGAACGTAGCCGGGGCTTCCTTTAGCCCGAATGGCATACGTCTGAATTCATAATGCCCGTAATTAGTGCTGAAAGCCTTCTGATCGACTAAGACTTGGGGGTAGCCATTGTATAAATCAAGCGTGGAAAAGTAGCATGAGTGGCCGAGTCGGTCCAAAATGTCCTCTATTCTAGGGAGAGGGTACGCATCTCCAATGGTTTTGTCGTTCAGTTTTCTGAAATCGACCACAACTCTCCATCGGGTTTTTCCATCGGGGCCCGCTTTCTTAGGAACTACCAATAGTGGTGAGTTCCACGGACTTTTGCTAGGTTAAATGATATCATTCACTAGCATTTCCCCAACTTGCTCGTTAATTACCTCTTTTTTGCACTCAGGCAGACGGTATGGTCTTTGGTTTATAGGCGCTTAGGCCTGTACCATAGACAATTCATTCGTTATCGCATTGGTATACGTCAGGTAATCGCCTTTTAAGTGGAATATGTCATTGAACTCCTCACATATTTCCACTATCGATTGACACTCCTGAGGACTTAGGTTTTTCCCTAAGTTCCTCATGTAATTGGGTCAATCTCGAATCTTTTATTGATTCTTGATGCAACTCTCTTGAGAAAAGGTGTCCAATAATTTTTTCCTTATCATCGTTTTGGAGACACTGGGGTCAATGTCTGATCAGTAGACCCAGCACAGTATTTGTTCTTGTCGTTGATGTTCGATGATCCAGTGTACTTTGAGGCTGCCCACTGTCGTAATTGTCGTCGTTTTGGAGAAACAGGTGTTGATGTCTGATCAGTAGGCTCAGCCGACTTTTTGTTCTTGCCTTTCATTTTCGATAATGTTGGTGGAACAACGTCAGTTTCCTTTGAGGTTGCCCCCTGTCGTAATTGTAGTTTTTTTTGAGCTACTGTTGTTATTGTTTGATCTTTCGATCAGTGGGTTCCGTTCTCCTTGTTTAAGGGCTGGGCTTCAGAGGATACTGTGGTTGCCCTCTCACGTTGTCGTCTTGGTCGTCCTCGTTTTGGTGGCATGGCAACCACTTCTAGACCAGCAAAGTAAAGGAGATCGCTATTGTTTTCCTTTGTGTCGGAGGAATATAGAGCAGAAGAATCTACCTCAGTTGCGGCTGCCCGCTGATGCAGTTTGCACCTCCGTTTAGTCACTGCTGCTGATAATTCTTCGCGATCGACTTCATCGGTGGTATCCGCTTTCCGACCCCTAAGCCCTTTTCTGGTTGAAATCGTTGCTTTATCTATTTTAGCATGGGCCACTGTCTCATTTCGATGGTTCGCATCCTCATTAATATTTTTAAATGCCAGCTCTTTCCCTCGTTGCTCTTTTGCAGCCTCAACATCGAATGGTATTCCCGATATAGGTGCATCGTAAGTGGTAAACCTACGGACTGTCCGGTTTGCTGCCTTTCGCCCCTGTTCTATGTCTGTTAACACAATTTGATGATATATTTAATATAGTTTATGGGGTTATAATTTTTGGTAATATACTAGTAATATGTAGGTTGAAGTAACAGAACTTACTTTGGTTGAGTCAACCGTTGAGCGGTCGCTGTATTTTGTGGGATTGTCAGCGGTCAAGTTGCAGGGGGGGTAGAAGTCTTGCTCCCCTGTTCCGTTGCCTTGCTGCCCGAAAATTGTTATGTGCTTTTGTCAACAATTTATTGTAATATGGGAATATATTTAATGTTATTTATTAAGGGCAAGTGGGTGACTTACGTGAGTTTAGTCGACCGTTGAGCGGTCGTTGGAGGTGCTGCTGGTCAGCTGTTAGTTGTTAGTTGTTCGGCGACTGGGTGCAGGGCGCGTTGATTGGTTGCTTGTATTCGCGTGTGTAGTTTTATGTCGAATTTCGAATTTTTATTTTCGCCAACGCCGGTTTTTATTATTTTCTCTGCCAAGTAGAATTTGCACAAAGTAGTTTATGCAAATTAACTACTTGGCGAGTTGTTCTCCGTTTAGAAGTAAAGAGGGGAGACCAACGAAAGGGGATTAGTGGATGTTGGGGGGACCTGGACTCAAGGTCGGTCCGTAACACGCCGGCGTGTGGTAAATTCTTTCATTTAGATGCTTTGGAACCTCATCAAACTTTTCAAATGCCAGCTCCTTCTCCCGCTGCTCTTTTGCAGCATTAACTTCCAAATGGGTTCCAGACCTAGGCGCATCGTGGGTAGTGAACCTACGACTTGTCTGTTTTATAACCTTCGGATGTGGAGTCTTCGCCATTTACTTGCTCCGATACTGTGGCTCCTCATTAACCTTTTCAAAGGACACCTTCTTCTCCCTTTGCTCTTTTGCAGCATTTACATCCAAAAGAGTCCAAGATTTGGGCGCATCGTAGGTGGTGAACCTACGATTTTTTTTTTTTTTTTTTTTTTTTGTAGGAAGCTTGAAAAAGATCTTCAAAAGATACCTCTTGACCGATGCAGAGGCATGCCTGGTTTTTACCGACTAAAACCACCTCCCGCCAGGCTCATATTCCCGTTGATCCCCGCGGAACTTTCTTTTAGATATTCCATCGCGGGGCGGGACGGAGCTTACCTGTTACTCCGCTCGTCACGTCGCAACTGCTGCATCGTTTCACAGAGAATACCATTGGTTACGGACCATGCCTGTTTTGAACTAAGGATGTATTCTATTACTCCCGTCGGAGTAACTGTCCGTCTCGTGTATCTCTCCAAAATCGTTCGTGCGGTCTCGAATCTTACGCACTCTGTGAGTACGTATACCGCATTTTCTATTTTGCCTATACACTACAAGCAGTATGGGTGGTTCACATGCTTATAATTGTGTGCAAGTATTGACGGAAGGATCCATGTCCTGATATTAGCTGAGTCAAGAAGTAATTCAGCCTGCCATGTTTTCTTTTCACCCATGTTTCTATATCAGTATCATGGTGTGGGTCCATCTTCCTTTGGTGGAAGAATCCCATCTTTGTTGCCATTCTCTTAGGCTTGCGAGCTCTAATTGTGTCCGCATTCTCCGACGATTCTCTTGGGAGACCTTATGCAATGGAGCGTTTTCTTTAGCTGCAATGTCAAGTGGTGTCCTCCCAGCCAAAACATTTATGGCATCTTCGGCTACCGTTCGAAATGCACAGCCTACTCTTAGTGATGCCAGTCTATGCGCTGAGTTCACTCCCCTCATGTACGACACACTGTGCGGCTCCTGCCCATATGTGCATACATTATAATGGAGGTGTTGACACTGGTTATGTAGCCGTTTCGCCAAAACTTTGCATATTCTTGCCGTTTTTTCACTCGTTTTCCTCAGGTGTTCCTTGGAGCTCAACCTGTTGTCGAGTATAACACCAAGGTATTTAATATAGGGACTGGATCTGATTATTTGTCCCTCGTATTTCCAAATCAAGGTGTTCAACTTTCTTGCGGCTGCTTATTAAAACTGCCTCCCTCTTATGTCCAGCTAGTTTCAGTCCGGCTATTTCTAGCCAGCATTTAATGCTCTGGATTGCTTGGGAGCAAATATTCTGCTACGGCCACTATTGCCAAATCATCTGCGTACCTAATGATTCTAACCCCTTCTGGTACATTGATTCTGAGCACACCATCATACATGATATTCTATAACAGCGGACCTAATATAGATCCCTGAGGTACACCCGCTGTTATTTTACACCTGCGGTCCCTCATCTGTTTCATAGAGCAGTCTTCTATCCGAGAGATAGTTTGCTAGTATACGCACCAAGTAGGGTGAGACTTGTAGATCGCGCAACGCTTCTAGAATCCGGTTCCAATTCACCGAGTTAAATGCATTTTTAACATCTAGCGTCACCACCGTGCAATACTTTTTTGTTCCACCTAGCCATCGTGCTCCAGCTGTCGCATTGCGAGCGATGTCGCACACCATAGATAGTGGCTTGCCGGTTGATATACCTTTCCGGAACCCGTACTGGCATTCAGAGAGCCCCGATGTCCCCTCAGTGAATTGTTCCAGGCTAGTGGCAATTACTCGCTCAAGCAGTTTTCCTGTCGTGTCCAACATGCACAACGGGCGATAAGACGATGGCGCTTCTGGATTCTTGACACCTTTTGGTATAAGCACAAGCCGCTGTTTTTTTTCATCGTTTAGGAAATTGTCCTGTTTGAAAGCAGGTTGTGAAGAGACTGCTGAAGACTTCCGGGTTTTTTGTTAAAGCAGTCTTCACTTCAGCGTTAGGGATACCATCCAGTCCCGGGGTCTTGTTTTTTTTTTTGATAACCCTTGCAGCCAAGAGTACCTCGGTGGTCACGGGAGGTATCTCTTCTTCAGTGATCCTCCACTGCTCTTGCACTCTCAATACCTCAACACACTGCGGGGAGAGGGCAGCAACTATTCTGGCCATGTCACGTCCTTTTTTGCATTTGGCTACTGTTACTCTGTAGTCTTTTCATGACTATCCTTTAGGCGTTGCCCCATGGGTTGTTATTTAATTCATCCCTTAGGGAGCAGAACGCGTCATATTTACTTTTGCGGATCACATTCCTCAACTCTTTCCGTTTGTTGACGAATTCCGCATGCAACTGTGAGTAGGTGTTACGGTTTCTTGCTCTTTGTTGCAAGCGTCTTAACCTGTTGCACTCCGATCGCACATGGGTGATTTCTGAGTTCCACCAATACACTGGTTTGATAGTCCCTGCTGTTTGTCTTTTTCGTGGCATAGAAGCATCACATGCGGTAATTAGCCACTTTATGACTCATTCATTTTTTAAACATTTTTTTATTTTCGTTTTATCTTCTTAGTTTCTAATTTAAAGGCTAGATAAAAAATGCTTAAATTCTAGCTTAATTATCTTATATAATAACTTCCTGGTCCTTCGCAGACGCTCTAAGCTAAACATTACTTAATATTTGTATAATTTGCCTTTCGGCGACAGAACTTTGTGGCCGTACTTATAATTATTTGAAAGACAAAGACAAATTTGAAAAACGTTGTAAATTTTTTTTTCTTAAAATTTAACATTAATTTTTAATTTTATGTAAAAGCACTACCACTTCATGACTTCCGGCCTGCCTGTTCGCATCGGCCTCGGCGTCAAACTGTGCGATTTCGTCTTCCAGTATATAATCGAGCAGTTCCGCATCGAGGTCCTTCTCTTTCCACCCATTTTTTTGGGCTCTCTTCGCCAATTTGACAGTGATGAATCCCCTGTGCGGTAATATTTCGTACATCACGGCTTGGTGGTCACTGTGTGAGTGTAGGTGTCCAAAACTCGCCACTCCATACTTCTTGCCAACATGGAGCTGGCAAATGTGGTGTCGATTTTGGACCGGCCTCTCTCATTTATGAAGGTGTCATCGATACCATCATTAAGTAACACCACATCTATGACTGCGAAGGCTTCAAGTAGTGCCTGACCTCTACTGTTGGATTCCTCTGATCTTCGCATAGGTAATTCCTTCCAGCCGCCGGACACTGCATTCCATGGGGGAATTTCCAGTTGTCCAGATGGCGGCTGTTCCGCTGCACCATATTCCTTAACCGATTGGGAAAGGAGATCTTGTGCGGCTCCACAATGTTTTAAGTTAATTTGAATGCACTTAAACCTGTCCATTTTTATTAAGAAGATTGGACATCGCGTTTTTAAATGCTCGGTATTTGTAACTCTCTGTTGAATGGTGGTTACCGCCCTCCCGTCCTAATTCGCAAAGCATGCATTTGTGTTGTGCTTTACAACACATTGCTTTGTGGTGTTACGTGCGGTTTCCGCCACCACCATCATTCGATAATTTGTAATTTTAATATAATTTGTTTTAAAATGGTATGATGGTAAGGTGGTGGAGGAGTTGCACGATCCACAAGTGAGTTTTCGAACACCCGCCGATTCGGGTGTGGATCGTGCAGCTCTTCGAGTTCGAATTCGGTTTTCGAAGTGGACGTTGATGGGGAGCGAGAGAGAGAACAGGTCAATGTTTTTGAGATGTACGGTTTTGAGATTCCGTTTTTTGGAGTTGATAAAAGAAGGCGAGAAAATACGGTTGAAGGTTGCCCCGTTGATGGATATTTTTTGGAAAGAAAAAAAGAAGCCCGTGCCTTTTTTGTTTGAGATTAAAAGTAAAGATAAAAAATTGAAAAGTAATAAGAGTATTTTCAAAAATACACTAGATTCCCAAAAGTGTTAAAATTGTTTGTTACATTTTAAATATATCTCATAATTAATTAAAATTCTCAGTGTCAGATTCTTTCAAATGATTCGGTTTTTTAAAATTTACCCTTCATATAAATCCTGACTCAGATATGACCCGAGTGTGAACGTGCAAAAACAGCAAACTATATTTTTTGTACAGTGTCACGAACATCTATTTGTAATTAAATGCTGATCACTGTCCTGGAGAGCTGTTTATAAAATACAAAATTGTTTCAATGGTGCCCATGGAAATGGAAGAGCGTCAATATATGATCTATGGATTCTAACTCAATCATTCACCATTGAAAGGACCAATCTGGCCGAGAGCAGGAACACTGTACATTCCTGACATTATCGACAATGGACCGAGGTCTATGATTTGACTAGCTGCTGACCTAATTCACCAAGATTACAGGTAAAATTAAATTACAATTAATTTTCTGTGGCAAAGGCAAATACTGTCACAGTGGCCCTTTTCTCCGCATTTCAAACAGTTTTCCGAACGATCTTTTTCGGATTAGCAGGATTTCGCCACATGGCCGTATTGCCAATATCTGAAACATAGTGTGGGTGCGATGTGTTCTCGAAGTCTGCATCTCACCCAACCAACTCGTAGGAAACCTGTAGCCAGCAACGTGCTAGCCTTTTCTCTTGGTAAGCGGATCATGGCAGCCTGCGTGCCATCTGGTTTTCTTCTTAAGCTATTTACCGCTTCCTTTGGGATCGCGTTCAGTGCAGGGAACTCTATAGCGATCGCTGTCTTCATAAACTTCAGTATATCCGGTTATGTTTTTTCCCCGGTTTTGGATATTATTATAGCGTCCGGGCGTAGTCTCCTTCTTTTCATAATATTGGTCTTCCCAGTATCACCTTTTGGAGCCTCTTCACCCTCCAACATCAAATCGCTCTTCCTTCCCCTCTGGCCAATTCTAAACCAATTATAATTGGGTGATTCAACATCGATCTGCCCCGGGACCCTGCTTACGTCTGTGTGCGAATTTTGGTTTCGCTGGATTTGTACGTTTCCACCGTTCGCCTCAGGCGGCGCAGGTGGCTTCTTCAAGCGATTTTTCACTTCCTTATCGTAGAGGCTACCAATGACATCGACCAGCTCTCGCACGGCATTAGTAATATGCCTTTGTTTTTTTATTTTTGATCATCCTCGTTAATTCTGCGATCCGTTCTCCGAGCTGCCCGAACACAAAACAACCATCATTACCACCATCACGGTTCTGATCTGCGCTCGTCTCTATGTCGCCACCGCTTGTTGCCGCCATAGATTTTCAAAAGCCTTCCCTTGTCCAACTGAGAAAATCCCCGCTGATGCGGAATAAAGTGGAGCAAAATTAAATATGCACAAAGCGAAAAGCGAACACTGATGCCGGAAGTGCAATTGTCAATTGTCAATATACCAAACTTACCCGGTGATAATCAAATAGTTTTTTTTTTGTCTTTTCTGTTTTTTTCACTGTTACGGCTCCAACGCCGTGCTTCCTCTTTCGAGGGAAGAGCGAGGAGGTTATTATATTTATTAAAGAATTTAAGTGTTCTTTATTAATATGTTATTAATAATAATAAAAGATCTCTTTTATTTAAATATTTGTTTTATTTATTTTTATTTTATCGAACTCAGCTGTCTCAAGCTGAACTCTCTTCTTTCTACCTTTTTTCATATAAATTTACTTGTTTATATAGAACATTTTGTTCTAACTGACTGTGGCGTATAAACTGAACAAAACAATCTAGAAGTCTCTGTGACTTAGAATTTTGAATAAACTTTGAACGAAAATCAAAGTGGCCATGTTTTGAAATGAAAAATGTGCTTGTTATGAAAAGGGGCATATTTATGAAATGTGCTGTAAGTGACTGGATATAGAATATAGTGTCTGTTTATTTATGAAATGTGCTGTATTAACTGAGAATGTAGGATATGTGAGGATGTAGTTTTAAGGGTTGTGTTTGAAAGGACATGAGTTAGTGTTAAAGCGAATAAGGGTAGTATTCTGGAATACAACATCACTTTGATTTTTCACTTTTTTTGTTTTTTCACGAATTTTCATTTTTTGCTTTTTTTTCTGTTTTCACCGTCACTTTCACAACTTGGTTTATTATATTCTTTTAATTGGTTTTTTTTTTTTGTCTACAAAATTTCTCTTTTTTGTCGTGCGTCACTTGCGATTGAAAAACAAACCCCTCCGCACTACGTGTGTTATGCGTTAATTTAACAATTTGAATATTTAATAGATTTAATATAGTTGAAGGTTTATTTAGTTTATATTAATGTAAGATTAAGTGTTTGAAAAAGGGAATTACGTGGGACATCGTTGAGCGGTCGCTGAGGGGTGGTTGAACTCCTGCTGGTGTGTGCTGCGACTGGGTGCAGGGGGCGTTAAGTGGCTGCTTCCCTGTTCAGCTTCAGTTTGTTGCTGAGACTTTCACGAAATGTCCAGATGTGTATTCACTTCCGAGAATATATTAGTATTGCTCTACATCGAAGATTAACGTCGAATGAATGTTTATTTTCGCCGTTGACGTTTATTTATTATTCGGCGCCAACGCCCGTTTTTATTATTTTCTCTACCAAATAGAATTTGCACAAAGTAGTTTATGCAAATTAACTACTTGGCGAGTTGTTCTCCGTTCAGCGGTAAAGGGGGGAAACTAACGAGGGGGGATTAGTGGATGTTGGGGGGAGCTGGACTCAGGGTCGGTCCGTAACAATGCCTCCCCCCTTAAATAGCGGTAGCTTCATTCTTAGAAGAGGAATGAAGCTTGGCTACAAAAGTATCAAATTGTAGCGTTGATCCCTACCCCACCCGTTTGTGGTGTGTTATCTTCCCTTGTTTGTCGTGGTTACTTCTGCTTTTGGCTTCCTCTATTCGTAATAGGGTTTTAGCCTATTATTGTGCACCACCACATTTCTTCTCCCTACCTTAACGACGCTATTTACCGGACTATTTATTTGCACTACCTTGTAGGGACCCCTCCATATTGGAGCTAATTTTCCTTGCTTTTGAGCATTGCGTATTAAAATTTTGTCGCCCATGTTACGGCTCCAACGCCGTGCTTTCTCTTTCGAGGGAAGAGCGTGGAGGTTATTATATTTATTAATTTAATATGTTATTAATAATAAAAGATATCTTTTATTTAAATTTTTTTGTTTTATTTATTTTTATTGAACTCAGCTATCTCAAGCTGAGCTCTCTTCTTTCTATTTTTTTCATATAAATTTACTTGTTTATATAGAACATTTTGTTCTAACTGACTGTGGCGTATAAACTGAACAAAACAATCTAGAAGTCTCTGTGACTTAGAATTTTGAATAAACTTTGAACGAAAATCAAAGTGGCCATGTTTTGAAATGTAAAATGTGCTTGTTATGAAAAGGGGCATATTTATGAAATGTGCTGTAAGTGACTGGATATAGAATATTGTGTCTGTTTATTTATAAAATGTGCTGTAAGTGACTGGATATAGAATATTGTGTCTGTTTATTTATGAATTGTATTAACTGAGAATGTTTTCATTTTTAAATTGAAATTATTTCTTACAAGTGAGTACCAAGAGAAGAAAGCATATATTAACACGCCGACATTACAAACAACGCCATCTGATGGTGGAGTAACTGGATAATGTGTTCCTCGAGTCGTGGATATTAAGGAATTTAAGGCCACTATAAAAATTGCTGTAGCATGAGATGTGGTTACGTCGTCTACACCCTGTGTACTGCTTGCAATTTGATAACTTAATCCGGTTTCGACTCCCAAATTGTCAAAAATGGAGTTCAAATCCAAGACAGGATCACTTAAGTAAAACTTGGGGACACCTTGTAACAAGGGTAATGATTTGACTCTAACGGCACGTTTAAATTCTGATTCTTGAGTACATAAACAAGGATGATATTGCATTTGCTTATTTAGTAGTTTGTACATAATGTGTCTTCGGCTGTTATCCTTTTTCTTATTTACACAAACCACATAGACCTCAGATGTATGGGAAGAGGACAATTCCGTAGTATAAACTGATATTTCCTCAAATAGATTCTTGAAAGTCTAAAGACAGGATTTGGACGGGTTTAGTAATACATCCAAGTATGTTTTATAGATGAGTGTGAATTCTCCAGTGCAGATTGAAAAAATATAACTTTTTATATTCTTTTCTATTAATTTTGATGTTTTGAGTGATTGAATTTCCATATCCAATGTGACGATATTTATATGTAACCTATGTTCATCAACCAAAGTTCTGAAGTAATCCCATGTTGTACTATCCGATAGGTCACTTGGATGTTGCCAACAAGTATATAAGTTGACACATCTATTTTTCACATGTGGGATCATATGCAGTGCAGCAGGAGGAGATGGAGAGTTCCCCATCAGCTGAACATCATTAAACGTCAATATACTATTGAATATTAATTTTCCGGTAGTGGTCAATCTAAGAATGGAGGATCCCACCCCACCAGATCCGTCTCCCGCACACAAAGCATCCAGAATGGGAATATCTATGTGTTTGAGAATGCCTCGAATTTTGTAATGAGCACCACTTGCACATTGAAACAATCTACAACCTGATATCAAAGGGTCCCGATGAGTTTTATACGTTTTCAAATCCTTGTAATCATTCTCCTTTGAAGAAGAGAAATATACGTTGGTTGCAATTACTTCGGTTGTATATTCTGAACCCCATTTATGTATTTGATGTAACTCTTCCTTCCCACCGATGAATTCTTGGGGCAATTTATCATCTTTACATGCGTGACGTATCTCACTTTTTATGTAGAATAAACACTTAGCATGAGCGGCAATTGATCCTCCTATATCAAACGACTCGTCTGATCTGATTGATGTGATTGTGTTCCTATATGCCTTTAATCTGTTGAAATCATATGCATTCAGTTTATTGAAGAATAAGATTTTTGTGAGTTCCGAGCTTAGATAGAACAAACCAACTGTCTGTTGTTGGTTCATGTCAGCAAATATTATGTTAGCTCTATACTGATTTTGATAATAATTGAGAGACTTCATATAGTGTTGGAATCTCTTTCTGAAATAGTTTCGTCCGAGTGCTCCCAAGTCATAGTTAGATGTTGGATATGAGGGAGGTATACGATGCGGGACAGTTGAAAATAGAAGTTCGAATTGTGGTCTTCTCCAGATGTTTATTAGGCCGGGATGTTCACTAATGCGCTCTATTAGATATAATGCAATTCCTGCCAATGCTTGAATAGGTCTGATATTGTATGCTATGGTTCTTCTGTATACAACATGTAATGCACCCGCTCTAATTAATCCTTCCAGAATTCCATCTGTGTAATGACATGGACAAACCTTATTTTGAAGTGTTAGTGGGAATAATGATGTATCATCTATATGTCGGCTTCCATTAAGTACAAGTTCACCATAAAGGAAACCTTCGGCTCTCCCAATATGGAATGAGTGATCTGGGGTTGAAAGACTTTCCCATGGATATTCCGGTATAATGTGGATCGGTTTTTCAATTGACCATGCTGATGTATTGGGTTTCCATGTGTTAATTATGTGAGACACTGAAGCATGAGTATATTCAAGCTCAGTTCGTAGAACTGGTTCCTCGATTGGTCTCAAGCAGCATACACAGGTGATATGACTATGATAAAATCCAGGAGAAGCATCTCCATCATGTAACTCTCCCACTGTTATCTCAGATAATAGAATTACACTTTGGAACATGAAATCATAATTTATTGTCCCTATGTCAATGAGTGTGTTTGTCGTTGATATCATGCGAGTTGACTTCACTGGGCTGAGTGCAATGAACCCTCCTGAACTTTGGCGTGAACAGGAGAATCTATGAAGTGCTGATCCAGTTCTTTTAAATCCTTCTATTGATTTACTCCAATCTTCACCCGTTAAAGCATTTAAATTCTGGCATATGGATTTGGCTAGAAGACTATTTGGCTCAACAAAGCACCCAACTGCAGATCTCAATCTGGCAGCTCGTTTGATTAATGGGATTTTTGTGTCACGTTCCCATGGTTGTAGTATGCTCGTTGACTCCGAGGTCTTAGAACCCAAATATGCGGCATATTTTCCTCGAGTATTCCAATAATCAGTCAACCCATTGGGGACAATCGTCGAAACGTACGATGATTGTGGAGGATCTTTACTGCATTCGGTACAGGAACCTCGACTACGAACGCACACTCTGGTAAGTTCAATAGGATGTGGAACTGTTGCCCCTATAACTTTCTCCCTCCATGATCTTTCTCTTAGACTGTCTGCATGTGAACTGGAGCATCCCCATATACCAAATTGTATCTTACGATATTGTATATTGAGCATCGAGTTTATCCCGAGTAACTCACTCTTTATTATAATGGAGTCAATAGTTCGTTTTAGTTTTTGTGAAAAATAATTTCTTATTGTTCTTGCATTCTGGAATAGTCCGACTAGAGCATCTGTGACACCTAGGTAGGTTGCAGATTTGTACTCACTTAGAATGTAAGATATGTGAGGATGTAGTTTTAAGGGTTGTGTTTGAAAGGACATGAGTTAGTGTTAAAGCGAATACGGGTAGTATTCTGGAATACAACACCCACATGGAACGTGAATGTGCGTATCTTACGGTCGTAGTACTCTTTCGACTTCTTCTTGGAAGTTCATAGGTTACGCCTTGCTATTTCGTACGTATGTTGAAGTTTGTACTTCAATAGCTTATGGTAACTGTCATGGTTGTATACCGGTTCCGGAGGTTGCTTTATGCTCGTCGGTACCTCCGGGGTAAACCCAAATAGACAGTCCATTGGCGTAAGCTTAGTACCTTCGTGTATATTGGTGTTGTATACGAATGTTGCCGTCCTCAGGTACTGGTCCCATGATTGGGAATTCCCATCCGCAATGCTTCGCAGGTAATCTACGAGTGGGCAATGTGCTCTTTCTAAGGCTCCATTCGATTGTGGGTGGTACGCTGAGATTTGTAGTTTTTTAATACGGAGCAGTTTGCACACGCTTTTAAACAAACTGCCTAGGAAATTGCTTCCTTGATCGGTGACCAAGGTGTGTGCGTCACATTGCTTTTCAATTTTGCACTGATTTGAGTACGTTTTAATTTTATAAATAACTTTTTTATATGTGGCAATGAACAGCAAGGGCTCTACTCACCTATGCACATGCACCTCCGAGATGTAACTTATTCTCGGATTTAGGTATTAAACAACACCGGTACAGAACCAACTAGTGGGCAGCGGCTGCGCCAATTTGTTGCACTATAAATTGTCACACAAAATTTCAAATACATTGAAAATGGGTTCTTACAGTTTCTATGTAATCAATTGCTTTTGTCTTGATTAATCCTTTGTTTTCTTCTTGTTCTATTTCCAAATTAGCTGCTTTCCGATGAATAAGTCGTAGGCGACTTGGGGCATGTTTTTCCTCATTTATTATTAACCAGTTAAGTGTCTTCGAAGATTATATCCGTCTACGCTTGATTCTCGGGACACGCAAGTGTTCGTTCTGCAAGGAGATCGCTGTAGCTTATTGGCTAAGTGTCAACCTTCAAACTACGTCACCATTGATATTTGTTTCCATTCAATAGTGCTGAACATGCACACTAGTTTTCTTACACTTGTAACACACCATAACCAAATTTATTAGGAATATTATTAACCAATATCTAAAACATTTTAGTTATGAACATAGTAAGGGTAGTGGACTTACTTGGAGATTGGACCGTGGAGCGGTCGTTGCTTGTTGACCGGTATTCAGGGCGCAGGGGACGTTGATCCTTCTGACCCCCTGTTCAGCTTAAGAAAATCTCTCGCCTTATGGCTTTAGCCTTCTCTCTGATATTCATTGATTAATCTTTTGCCGTTGACGTTTTTATTTTTTATTCGGTGCCAACGCCTCTTTTTAATTATATTTTCTGCCAAGTAGTATTTGCATAAAGCAGTTTATGCAAATTAGCTACTTGACGATATTTATTCCATTTACAGGTAAAGAGGCGAAATTTGAGGACATTAGTGGGTGTTGGGCGAGGACATAGACGCGAGGTCCGTAACAAATTTCGCTAACTTTATTACTGTTGCACAATGTATTGGGTTGCACACAAAATATGAAATAATAGAATGTCAATGTGCATACAAATGGTTGGGGGTTTTCCTTCTTGTTAGTATTTTACATTGTTTTGGGAAAATGATTTCGCCAGAATAGGTCGGCGTATATACTTTGTCCGCAGATGGTGGTCATCGGCTGGGGCAAATTGTTATGTATATTATACCCAATTAAAATACTGGTTAACAATTAAACTATAAATCGACTCACGTGGATTTGTCAGGCCGCTCCTCGGTCGGTTTACCCGCTTTTCTAGTTGCGGGGGGTTGTTGGCTTCTTGAGCCGCCTGTTCACCTTTTTGTCTGCGTGTGGTTGGTGTGTTGTTCACTTTTACAGGCCGCGTGCGGTTGGCGTTTCGCGGTTTACGCGGGTCACTCGCCATTGGCGAATTGATTTATATTTCCCGGACCATATATGCTTGACAACATTCGGGTATGATTTATTTTCTCCGGAGTATAAGTTTTCAACGACACTCGTTCGCGATTTTTCTCTGACTTCTATTTCTCGAGCTATTAATGTTTGACGGCGCTCAGGTATGATTTATATTTTCCGGAGTTGGAACTTTCGACCACACCTGTTCGCGAATTTTTTTTTTCCAAATTGAAAACTTTCCGTCAAAGTTTTCTGACGTCTTGTCTCTATTGTTCGACGCCAACTTATTTACTTTGATTATAGCCACGTAGATTATGTAAATTTCCATAAAGTAGTTTATGCAAATTTACTACTTAGCGCGATTATAATTATATAGAGGTAGAGAGGGGGATGATTT
Organism: Microdon myrmicae; assembly: GCA_963931805.1. Classification (NCBI taxonomy): domain Eukaryota; kingdom Metazoa; phylum Arthropoda; class Insecta; order Diptera; family Syrphidae; genus Microdon; species Microdon myrmicae. Next base: position 56,854,194 of record OZ007498.1, on the reverse strand, counting down.
TGGGCGAGACTTTGGGTGTGGGACCCGTACCATATTTCCAAATCAAGGTGTTCAATTTTATTGCGGCTGCTTATTAAAACTGCCTCCGTTTTATGTCCAGCTAGTTTCAGTCGGGCCTTATCTAGCCAGCATTAGTGCTCTGGGTTGCTTGGGAGCAAATATTCTCCAGGTCATCTAGATGTTTAGCTACGGCCACTATTGCCAAATCATCTGCGTCTCCAATGATTCTAACCCCTTCTGGTACATTGACCCTGAGCACACCATCATACATGATATTCCATAACAGTGGAACTAATACAGATCCCTGAGGTACACGCGCTGTTATAGTATATTCCTGTGGTCCCTCATCTGTGTCATAGAGCAGTCTTCTATCCGAGAGATAGTTTTCTAGTATACGCACCAAGTAGGGTGAGAGATGTAGATCGCTCAACGCTTCTAGAATCCGATTCCAATTCACCGAGTTAAATCCTTTTTTAACATATAGTGTTACCACCGCGTGATATTTTTTTGTACCTCCTAGCCATCGTGCTCCAGATATCGCATTGCGAGCGATGTCGCACTGTTATGGTAATTTAACAATTTAAATATAGGAAGGGGTAATTGTAAGAGACTTCCTTGTATTGACCGTGGAGCCGTCGTTATAGTTGCTGTTGCCTCTACTGCTGGCAGGATGAAGAGGCGTTGAGCTTTGTGCTCCCCTGTTCAGCCTGTTGTTTCCTAATTCTTCTGTCATTCTGGTTAAGCGAGTCCTGTGCGTTTTGTTCGTAGTTACTCTGGTTTAGCGAACAGAACTCGAGTTTTACGTCGAATTGTTGTCTCGACGTGTGTGGTTTTCTTCGTAGTTTCACGTCGAATCGAATATCTTTTTCGTTTTCGCCGTTGACGTTTATTTTTTTTCCGCGGCAACGCCGGTTTTTTTATTATTTTTCTGCTAAGTAGTATTTGCACCTCTGGGCGCCAGGACTGACGCGAGTGCGGGGAGGTTGTGCTGGTTGGGTGCTGGAAGTGCCAGGTAAAGTGGGCTGTTCTGGAGCGGACACTTCCAGAAAGCAGGGCTTAAGTCTCTCGACGCTGACCGTGGATAGCTTGCCTCTAATATCGATCTCGAAGACGCGGTCGCTGATGCGGTGGAAGACTTTGAATGGGCCATCGTACGGGTCGACGGGTTTTTTGGCTTTATCCACCCTGACAAAGACGTGCGTGCAGCTGTGCAGTTCAGGGTGGACGAAAAGTTTTTTGGAGCTTACGTGGCAGGTCACGGAGATGTCCCACTTCATGAAGTTGGTCACGCGGTGTTTCACAATCCAGGAAGGGTTCTCCTGAAGAAGGAGGTTGGTGCCGTAGGTGAGCTCCGCTGCCGAAGCACCTAGATCCTCTGTTATGCTCGTCCTCAGGCTGAGGAGGACAGTGGGAAGGGCGTCGAGCCATTGGGTGTCGTTGTGATACATGAGTGGGGCCTTGAGGGATCTGTGCCAGCGCTCTATCATCCCGTTGGATTCGGGCTGGTAGGCGGTGGTACGACTTCTTTGGCAGCCAAGTAGCTGTCGCTCGGCCGCTGGGGTGGGCTGGCTTGTGGTAAACTTGGAACACTCCCTTACGAAGTTTCTCAGGGATGTAAGGTCTAGCGGTTCCAGTTGAAACATCACACCAGATTTCGCCCAAAGGGTTGCGAAGAGTGATTTTCTTAAACTCAAGTGTTGTATTGGCAGTTAGGAGGGACTTTAGCTGTTCGTCCTCCTGTTGGGCCGGGGCGAGGTCAGCGTTGTTTAAGGCGGCACGCAAGTGAATCGTATCGATTCGAGAAAGGGCGTCCGCCGTGACATTCTGCTTACCGGAGATGTGCTTGATATCCGTAGTGTGGTTTCCTGCCGCGGCCCTGGTCCAGGCGTGCCGCTTTGTTCTCCATTGTCATTATTCTCCACCCGCTGATCAAATTGTCGGACAGCAATTACGTCAGTGAGGGGAACTACGGTTTTCTTCGTCTCTTCCTTTGAATTGTTTTCCTTCTCCCAGGTTAAGTAGAATCCGATATCGTTTCTTCTTAATCAGGAATGTATTTAGGAGAATATTGACTTGTTGGTCCAGCATTTTTAAAGCCTTCATCTTTTTTATCCAGAACTTGTGTCCAGAACGGGGACATCATTAACACTACGATTCCTCACGAGGTGGAGTTCTTTTTGTCCAGAATTTGTGTCCAGGATGGGGACATCATTAACACTCTGGTTCCTCACGAGGTGGAGTTCTTTTTTGTCCAGAATGGGGACATCATTAACACTACGATTCCTCACGAAGTGGAGTTCTGTATATCGGAACAGCGATAATAGCTTCTCATGCACTTGGAATAGGGTCCATTTTAGCTGCTTCATTTAATTTTTTTTATTTACCGTTAATAATTTTACTCTCTTTCGAAGAACAAACAAAAAACAAGTTTCGTGAGAACATCAATTGACTATGGAGGTTATGACTGAACACTCGTATACCACACAAGCAACTTAAAGAAACGCGCCAAACTTAAAGCCGTCTCCTTACTTCGAAGAAAGTCGGTCGCCTATTCCACACACGGGAAGCATCTAACTGAAATTACATTTTTAACTTTTGATTTTTTGCTTTTTGGTTTTGTAATTCACTAGAAACTACATACACAACATTAGCGGCTTGAGGCGGGTTGTGGCAACAACAATTTGTTTACATTGGTAACGGCATCACCAAGAGATCTCTCAGGACGCATAGGCGCAATTCAGAAAATCACGTCACGAGTTTATGTGCTCTGACGAATTCTAACCTCATCACGTCACGGGTTTATGTGCCCTGACGAATTACCAACCGCAAGGTAATAATATTCAACAGAGGAAGGTCAAAAGAGGCCTTTCCTCTATAAATCATAAACACTTGGAGAACATTGGGTCTGGATTAAGAAGGAATGTGCAATAGAAAAACAAAAGTGGTTGATTTAAAGAAATGGATGGTTCTTTGGGAAAGCTCTAAAGAAACCGTCACAAGTCTTTCTTCCTTGTTTCCACCACAGAGAAACACTTTCTTTCTTGGGGAAACTCACCCCAAAACGATTAAATATCGTTCTATCTATACTCCATAATTCCTACCTATCTATACTCCATGAGTCTTATTCCATCCGCTGATCGCCACGGCCATGCTATCTCCTGCTGTCTGTAGCGCCACAGACACGAGTTATGTTATCTAAGGGTCCATCCAGAATTAAAAATTGAAAAACCAGTTTATAATAGTCACTTTTTTTTTTTATTATTTGTCTTTTTATTTCTTATCTAGGTCTTTACACTTTTTCTAAATTGTTTTTTTTTTCTTTTTGAGTATAGTTTATCAACACTTATAGCTCACAGTTTCTTAATCATTAAGTTGTTACGGCTCCAACGCCGTGCTTCCTCTTTCGAGGGAAGAGCGAGGAGGTTATTATATTTATTAAAGAATTTAAGTGTTCTTTATTAATATGTTATTAATAATAATAAAAGATCTCTTTTATTTAAATATTTGTTTTATTTATTTTTATTTTATCGAACTCAGCTATCTCAAGCTGTGCTCTCTTCTTTCTACCCCCTTTTTACCTTTTTTTTTTTTTCTTTCATTTCCGCCATTTCTTACAATTGTTTTATATATTGAATAAAAACAAAGGCCATTTGTTAAGTGTCTATCTTTTCCTTAAATTTATGGAAAATTTTCCAAAACTTTTTTGGGCCTATTATTATGATGACTGCATAGCATTGCATAATACCAAACATTTTCTTAAGAAATGATCTCAGTTGTCCTAAATGACTGTGTACCTTTTTATTTTTTCTTATTTTGTGTTCGAATACATGTTTATTGTTGTAAAATTTAATTTGTAAGGTATTTATAAGGTTTTTCTTTTCAATACCTATTTTAATTGAATTATTATTTTCAATTTTCATAACTTCGTGTTGGTGTTTAGTATCGTTATTTAAAATGTTTAGTGTTTTCGGCTCATTGTCATCATTTTCTATAGCTTTAACTTCTTTAATTGAATTATTATTTTCAATTTTCATTACTTCGTGTTGCTGTTCAGTATCGTTATTTAAAATGTTTAGTGTTTTCGGCTCAATGTCATCATTTTCTATAGCTTTAACTTCTGTCGGAACGTTTACCTTTTCAGTCTTACTCATTGCTGATGGATCGTTTAGTTTCTCAGTCTCATTTACTGATTCGTATAGTTCTTCAGACTTATTTGCTGTTAGAACATCTTGGTTCCCAGTCTTATTTGCTGTTTGAACTATTTCTTCAGTTATATCTGCTGTAGAAACCTTCAATCCTTCAGACTTTGCTGCTGAAACATGGTGTTCTTCAGTGTTAACTACTGAACTGACCTGGGTTTCGATTTTTATTGCACCTTTTGGATCTTCAGTCTTTACCACTGCTGAATTTTCAGTCTTTGTTGCTGAAGTGTCGGGGTTGTCTATAGGGATAGCCGAAATGTGAGGGATTTTTGTTAGTGTATTTTCTGCAAGTTCTGAATTTTCAGTCTTCAATATTGCTGAGTTTTCAGTCTTGGTTGCTGAAGTGTCTGTGTGGTCAATAGGGATATCCGAAATATTAGGGATTTCAGTCTTTACTACTGCTGAAAATTTCGAATTTTCAGTCTGTGTTGCTGAATAGTATACTGGTTAGTATATCCGCCTATCATGCGGGAGACCGGGGTTCGATTCCCCGTCGGGGAGCCTCTGGCGCAAGACTAATGACCTTGCCCGGAAAAAACAAATCATTATGGAAAATTTAACAAGCCTCAGGACTTGCTAAATAAGGCCAAAACCGGTTCCAGGTTGTAGTGCCGATGATGATGATGATGATGTTGCTGAATTATTTTCCAAAATTGGAGTATGAATCGGAATATTTATATTAGTGCTTGTTTTCTCTTCGTTTATCTGTATCGCTTTAGTTATTTGGTTAGGAGCTTCATTAAAATTGTCGTTATCTATTGCCAAAGATCTGATGTTATAAATAGAAAAATTTTGTCTGTCTTCCACAAAATTGGGTTGGCGTCAGGCCTCGTTTTCCGACTCTTGCACCCGAGAAAAGTGAACATTTTGCCTATCGTTTTGTCTATTGGTGATTCTAGGATATTCACTAAAACGATTTTCGGCGTTTGCAGGATTATTTCGGAATGGATTACGCGTTGTTGTACCTTGTTGGTAATTTGTTAAGGATGGTCCATTCCTAGATATCTTGTATCTACACTCGTTCTCTGTGTGATTATTCCGTCCACAGAAATTGCATATAATGTTATATTCTCTTTTTATTGGTTGTCTATTCGGAAAATTGTTGGACTGCATGTTCCGATAACAAGTGTCCTGAGAATGACCTGGCTTACCGCAGGTTTGGCAGACTATTCGATTATATCTGTCATTATAGTTATATGGCCTGGGAGAGTTGTCCATTCGAGCAGCATGTGATACTACATGTGCAATAGACTGTTTTAAACTACTTCGCCCGTGGACTTTGGCTAGGATTTTCAGTTGTTCATTCTTGAGACCATCCTCAAATATTTGCACTGCCAACTTTGAGTTTTCTTCTATCAAGAATTCTCTAACCACCGCGTCTCCTGTTATTTCACACGTAGCAGAGTTCAGCGTCCTCAGAGCATTCGCAACTCTATCTCCGTATTCCCGAACGGTTTCTCTGAAGTTTTGTTTCAGGGATATCAACTCATTGTGTGCCGTTGACCAAGATTGCTCCTCTTTATATTCTGATTCAAGTTTATCCTTTAAATCCTCCCATTTAGCAATTGTGCTATACCTAATTAGATCATAGGCAGGACCCTCTAATCTATTTTTGACTAGCTCCAAAAATTGTTCATATATCTCCGGGTCTGCCCTTTTTATAGATCTAAATAAAACGTCTCCCCCGGAAATAAATTTATCTAGGTCGCAGGGTTTTCCGTCAAAGGTAGGGACGATTCTGAAAACATCAGAAATTCCGACAGAAAGAGCCATTTCAGGGGGGTTATGGTGTATTTGTAGAGAGTGGATTTGTTCTTCCCCCTGCCTAGCCGCCTGTCTCGTGTAATACGGACTCGTAATCTTGAAAACTCTGAAATCAATGTATGGCAAAATCACTTCTTAAAAATACGCTATAAAAAAATGGCCTTTCTTTTAGTTATTCAATATATATGAAAAAGAAAGTTAATTTGGTCTCAAAGCTGTAGAGAAAGAAAATTCGGCGAAAAAGACAAAACGGAAATGTCGTCGAAATACTGGAAAGAGAATATTCGAAATAATTTCTATCGGACAAAATTGTTAGTAAAAAGGAAAAGTTAAAAGTTCCAAGGTAAAAATATTCCTACGGAAAAATGAACAGAAAAATTGATATTTCGCTAACGATTCTTACTACTAATATATGTTGATTGATGTTTTGTTCTTTTTTTTTTCTGAGGTGTTGTCTTCTTGTGGGGGTTTTTTTTTTTTTTTTTTTTTTTTCATCTGCTGCCACTGAGGTTAATTTAGATTTCCTCTGGAACTCATCGGCACAGGAAATTTCGAAGTTATTTGCACTCGATACATCGAATGTTCCGCCATCTAAGTCGAAAATGAGGACCTTCCTTCCCTCTTTAGGGTTTTATCTTGCACTAATCTTCCTCTGGGATCGAGTCCTCCTTCGAGGATTAAGTCGTCCTTCGGGGATTGGTCTTCCTTCGAGGATAGAGTCGTCCTTCGAGGATTGGTCTTCCTTCGAGGATAGAGTCGTCCTTCGGGGAGTCCACCAGTCTTCGTGGATCCCACCGCTGCCACCAGTGTTACGGCTCCAACGCCGTGCTTCCTCTTTCGAGGGAAGAGCGAGGAGGTTATTATATTTATTAAAGAATTTAAGTGTTCTTTATTAATATGTTATTAATAATAATAAAAGATCTCTTTTATTTAAATATTTGTTTTATTTATTTTTATTTTATCGAACTCAGCTGTCTCAAGCTGAACTCTCTTCTTTCTACCTTTTTTCATATAAATTTACTTGTTTATATAGAACATTTTGTTCTAACTGACTGTGGCGTATAAACTGAACAAATCAATCTAGAAGTCTCTGTGACTTAGAATTTTGAATAAACTTTGAACGAAAATCAAAGTGGCCATGTTTTGAAATGAAAAATGTGCTTGTTATGAAAAGGGGCATATTTATGAAATGTGCTGTAAGTGACTGGATATAGAATATAGTGTCTGTTTATTTATGAAATGTGCTGTATTAACTAAGAATGTAAGATACGTGAGGATGTAGTTTTAAGGGTTGTGTTTGAAAGGACATGAGTTAGTGTTAAAGCGAATAAGGGTAGTATTCTGGAATACAACAAAGTACACACTTATTGTAGTCTATACATCTATTATTGATGTACAACGTTAATAAGCACATCTTCTTTTCTTTCTTAACTCTCCACTACTTCTTCTTTAATCTGTGCACTTTAACTTAACATTGTACGGCACTACTTTACTTTATTTCGTTATAATAAGTAATTAAGCACTACTTCCTTCATTTATTAGTTTCTTCACCACTTTCCTTTTGATCAGTGCACTTACACTTAACTGTGTATGAAACGATACTATTCTTTATTTTGAGTTCTCAATGCGTCTTACCACAAATTATATAGGTCCATCTTTACAAGTGTGTTTCCAGCACCAGTGATAAAAGTCATTAAGTTATTTTGCCTCTCTTTATCAAATCTGTATTCTTTTCGCTGTATTCCTTACCGGCCAATCACTTCTTAGACTTGTCAATACTATTCCACTTTACACCACTCGAATGCTACTATCGAAACACTTTTCATTTATATTCTACGATTAAAAAGACTTTTTCTCCGATTCCCAAAGAAGATTTTATTTCTACATTGAATCACCGACTCCAACGATCAACCCTCGACTCTGACCAACCACCGACTGCCTTCCTAATTGCTCCCTGTATCTTCTTGATACCTCGGGGTCAACACTTCCTGATTACGACAATGCAATTCAATTTTAATTGCCCCAATTTCCGATTATTGGCTTTTGATTCGCAATTGCTTCAAACTGCTGTGTTGGTCAATATTTCTTCATTGACTTGCATCACAGTTCCGTATCCGCAGTTGCGAATTGACCCAATTAATTATTTCGTACTTGATTGTGCTGGAACATGCAGTTTAAACGTTTCTGCAATTTAATTGTTCCGCAATATGCCGTTAATTGCTTTTGCATTATTAGGCAATCGTTTTGGCATATGCAATTGATGCATTATCGTACCGGAGGGGTCATTCGAGTTTAGAATCGGATGGCGTTTTTAGGTTTAGCTGTGTCAATGATCTCGTGTATGTCATCTTTATCTATGACATCATCGACACACCTAACACGCGATAAATTCCGGAGTCGCGAAATTAAATCCTCAAGTTCGTAGTTGGGTTCGAATAGTGTGAGTCGTCTGCATGATTAATAGATTAAGTGGCGAGTAAAGTGTGTTGCCTCAACTGTTCCCCATTTATGTGTGTAATATTATAATCAGTGACTGTTCGTCATCAGTTTAAAGCAAATATGTACGTTTTATCTAAAATAAACCTGATTGAAAATAATGAAAAGGATTCTGCAGTGTTTTATTGTGCCTTTTGTTCACTGGACGTTACATTGTGAAGTCCTGTTTGTGCTCTTCTTTTTGTGTCCGTTGGAACAATAAATTATGATGGAGGAGGAAGTAGAACTCGCACCCATGCCGGTGCCACGACTTCCTCGCCACAGGTTATACGGTTTCTTGCTCTTTGTTGCAAGCATCGTAAGCTGTTGTATGCCGGTCGCGCATACTGGGTTCCACCAATACACTGGTCTGATCGGCTCTCCTGGTTGTCTTTGTCGTAGCATAGAAACATCACATACGGTAGTTAGCCACTTCCTGACTTTTCCAGCCTGTACGCATCGGCCACTGCGTCAAACTGTTCGATTCCAGTATATAATCGAGTGGTCCCGCATCGATCTCTTTCACTTTTCACCCATTTTTCTGGGCTTTCTTCGCCAATTTGCCAGTGATGAATCCTCTGTGTGGTAATATATCGTACTTCACGGCTAGGCGGTGTTATAGAGGAGGCTCGGGATTATCTGCCTTCATTTGTGTGCTTTGTGCACGACAGTCTTGGGGGATCGTGCACATATTGATTACATTTCGTACACAACGGTGTGTTCTGGCGTCTAAGGCATTCATCGAACAAATGCCCTTTCCTATTGCAGAAACTGCATGTCATGCGTGTGGGTGTTGTGTACATTTATCCCTGCCTTGACTAGATGAGTCACTGTGATCATCACCTCCGCCTCTCTGGTGGTGCCGTGGTACCACAGGCTTCTTCGGTTTAGACCCTGTTGGTCTCCTGAAAGCATGCAGTGGCGTTTCCGACCTAAACGGGTTTTTCCCAGGCGAAACGGGGTGAGGTCGTTCTGGGAACCTAGTATTAGTGTTCCTATTATTAGTCCCTACTACCTGAGATGCATCCTTTACAGGCCTATTTTGCCTTTGTCTCGATTCCTGGGAGTTTTGACGTGTATCCCCGTTGGTCCGAACTGAAACTCTACTTGTTTCCTCTGGGGGGTCCTGTTCATCTTCCCAATAGTAGAATGGATTTGTTGAATGTCCGAACGCCGTGCTTCCTCTTTCGAGGGAAGAGCGTGGACCTTTCCTTTAATAGAGGCTGGTAAGACGTCTTCTGTCTGTCTTCTATTTCGAATAAATAATAATTCGTTTTTCTTCTTCTTTGTAAATTTCTTTATTTCTTCTTTCGGTTTATTCTATTCTTATTCTATTTACAGCTTTGTTTTAAACTCTATAATTTCAAACCTTTTACTCTATTTCACCAAACTGTGAACTCAAACTTTTTCTTCTCGACTCTCAAAACTAAACTGGATCGGAACTGAGTCTAACTCAAACTGATTTTATTCTATATGATTTTCTCTGTGACTTTTTACATGAATCAAATTTGGGCGAAAATCAAAGTTACTATGTTTTGAATGAATAAAAAGGTGCAGGTTATTAAATGTGCTGTAACTGGCAATATTGTGAATGTTTATGAATGGTATGTATTAAGTGAGAATGTAATATATGTTAAGTGAAGTTTTTAAGGATGTGTAAGGAGATTCAGTGTTAAATTTAATAAAGGGTAGTATTCTGGAATACAACAGATTGTTCCTTAGCATGTATTGTCTATTTGATGAGATGCGGGTATGATGTGTTTCGTTCCTTTCGGGTGAAGGAAATGGCGTGTGTCTACCCTCGTTGGTATTCCCCTACTATACCATCCACTGTCGCTCCTCATCTCATTTTCTTTTTTCTCTATTTGGAGAAGTCTGTCGATAACCTTATCCAGAGGATCCCTTTCTGATTCTACTATCAGATGTCGGAGTTGGTCGTTCCTAATTCCTACTGTTACGACTCCAGCGCCGTGCTTCCTCTTTTTATCGAGGGAAGAGCGTGGAGGTTATAATATCTCCTCTTTATAATAATTGCTCTTTAAAATAATTATTGTTTTAATTTTATATTTTATTTATTCAAACTCAACTCTTAAAACTAAACTAAACTCTCTACTCGCTGAAGCTCAACTGAACTTCTAACTCTAACTTGAACTCAACTATCTCAAGCCGAGCTCTAACTTGAACTGATTTTACAATATAAATTTTCCTGTTATAGAACATTTTGTTCCAACTGTGTCGTATTAAATGAACAAAACAAATTTCATCAAGTTATTCCAGAAGTTTCTGTCTTATAATTTTGAATAAACTTTGAACGAAAATCAAAGTGCTATGTTTTGAAATGAAAAATGTGCTTGTTATGAAGGGGGCATGTTTTTAAATGTGCTGTAAGTGACTGGATATAGAATATTGTCTGTTTATTTATGAATTGTATTAAATGAGAATGTAACATATGTGAGGATGTAGTTTTAAAGGTGGTGTTAGAAAGGACATGAGATTAGTGTTTAAGCGAATAAGGGTAGTATTCTGGAATACAACATCTCACCCTTCTTCGAGAAAGAAAATTATCCTTGAAGAGAATAATTTTCTGTTAACTATTGCTTAGATTAGGATTAATTACAGACTTGGATTTTCGTTCAATTACAATGGCGTTCAAAATTAATCTTATATCAAAACTTACAAAAATCCAAAAGTTCTTAATACTAGAAAAATAGGTTACAATAATCCAAAAGTTTACTTATAGTCTACTTACATTATATTTTAACTAACTTTAAATATTTCCAACTAACTTAAAATATTTCCACATGGAACCTTTTCTTTTATTATACAAAAAAAATGTTTTTCTATATATATGATTAATATTAATTCTCAAAATTCTCTTTTTCGTTCGAATTTCCAATATATTATATCCCAATATATATTTTAAAATGTATTATATCCCAATATATATTTTAACTCTAAAATGTTCTTTCTTTCTTCCCTTTTTTAACTTTTTTTTGTTTCGTTTCCATCATTTCTTACAATTGTTTTATATATTGAATAAAAACAAAGGCCATTTGTTAAGTGTCTATCTTTTCCTTAAATTTATGAAAAATTTTCTAACCGTGTTTAATTTTAAGATAATTGTTAAAAATTTGGTTATGTTGTGTGTATGGGTTATTTATTTATTCCGAAAAAGTTTTATATTATTATTGTGTAAAACTTTGAATTTAGTTCCTATTTTGATTTCTGAGTTTTCATCGGATACTATGTTGTGTATTTCGTAGGAACCCTCCCATAAGGAAGCGAGCTTATTTTTTCTGGTATTGTTTTTTATGAGTACCTCGTCGCCAACTTTGAGTGTTTTATGGCTTGTTCCTGTGTCATAACACGCTTTAGATTTTTCCTTTTTGTCCTGCAATATGTTTTTAGCAATCTTGTAACCGTACTGTAGACGGGCTTTTAGTTTATTAGCGTAGTTCTCATAGTTGTATGACGTTTGCGGATTTATGCTGATCGAATTCGGTATTCGTGCAGGAAAACCATAAAGTAATTCAAAAGGGCTAAATGTGGTGCTACTGTGCGGTGTGGTGTTATACACAAACATTGAATATGGTAGCCAAGTATCCCATGAGAGTGGGTCCTTGTTAACGTAGTGTCTGAGATATTCGACCAACGCTCGGTGGCTACGTTCTAAGGCTCCATTTGTTTGGGGATGATAAGGCGTTGTCTGTATCTTTTTGATTTTCAGAATCTTACATTTTTCCTTAAAAAGGTGGCTCAGGAAATTGGTGCCTTGGCCCGTTAATACCGCGTCGGGTATTCCGAAACGACATATGATTTTCTCCACAAAACTACGAGCTATGGTGGGTGCTTCCGCATTGGGTAGTGGCATAGCTTCAGTGAACTTTGTTAAATGATCTTGGAACGTTAATATGTATTTATTATCTTCGTAACTAGTTGGGAGCGGGCCAACAATATCTAGAGCTACTCGTTCGAAGGGGGTTGTACTTGTAGTTGTGATTTTCATGGGGATTTTCCTATTTAATGTTAATTTGTTTCTTTGACATGATTCGCATTTGCGAATGAATTCTTTCGTAGCTTTTACGAGGGTCGGCCAAAAGTACCTTGTTCGAAGACGTTTAATTGTGCGGGAGATTCCCTGGTGCCCTCCAAACGGTGAATTGTGCAAGTCATGGAGAATGTTATCGATATTCTGTCGGTCTTTGATATGGATTCTTTTGTCTGAGTAGAGATACAAGATGATATTGGTTTGGGCGAATATTTGTATAATGGCATTTTTGAGGCGAGGGTTTATTGGCTCTTGTTTTGGGATAGAAATATCGATATGGTTTACCTTTTCTTTTATACAATAGTTACGAATTTTTATAAGAGTTTGTTCAAGTATTGATTCGTCTCCTATGTCAAGCGGAAAAGTAGTGACAATATATAAGGGGGATTTTATTGTGTTTGGGTACATTTTTATTTCGTATGGGTTCGGACGTGTGTAGTTAGAGAGGGTTTTTAGTAATTTTTAGTCTTGGCATTCTTCATTACTTAGTATAAAGATTTGGATGGGTGAACGGGTTTTGGCATACTCTATGGGTTTAGAAAATTCGATTATGTTACATTTGGTAGGTCGGGGAGTAATTTCCTCACTTGCGGCTACTAATGTTTCATCGGTGGCTTGACCTCTCGTTTTACTTCTAATGGTAACTAGTATCTTGTTTACCTCTTATGTGTCTTGGAGGTTAATAGGGATGCGGCTAAGTACATCTGCGTTGGAGTTGTACTTTCCCGCCTTGTAAATGATTTGGTATTCATATTCATCTAACAATATTCTCCAACAAGCCAATCTTAATGTCGGAACCTTCAGATTCATGAACCACTGTAGTGGCTTGTGGTCTGTGCATATTGTGAACCTTCGTCCGCAGATGTAGGGGCGAAATTGTTTGACGGCGTAGATAATTGCCAGTAGTTCCTTTTCTGTCGTGCTGTACCTGGATTCGGCGTCGTTAAGGGTACGGCTAGCATAACAAATAGCTTTGTCCTGGCCAATTTCTCCCTGCGATAAGACCGCGCCTATTCCAACGTCGCTAGCGTCCGTTGTTACTATAAAGTCTTTATTGAAGTCAGGGTAAGCTAAAATGGGGGGGTTCTATAAGTTTATTTTTTAACGTATGGAAGGCTTCATCACAGAAGGGGTCCCATTTAAATGCCTCGGTTTTTTTTAGTAACTTCGTTAGTGGCTTTGCTATGGTTGAGAAATTGTCTATAAGCCGCCGGTAGTATCCTATGAATCCGAGGAATGATTTTACTCCCTTTACGTTTTTAGGCGTGGGGTATGTTTTAGCAGCTTTTATTTTTTCGGGGTCGGGTTTAAGACCGTGTTCAGAAATTATATGACCAAGATACATTAGTTCCTTCTTCAGAAAATTACATTTATCTGGTTGAAGCTTTAGGTTATTCTGACGTAAACAATTGAATATTCGTATAAGGTTGGAATTATGTTCTTGCAGGTTGTACCCGTAAAGGACTATGTCATCGATGTATACAAAGCAGTCGAATCCTTGTAATCCCATTAAAACGTTGTTCATTAAACGTTGAAAAGTTGCGAGAGCGTTTCGTAGACCAAACGGCATACGGTTATATTCATAATGTCCATAAGGGGTACTGAAACCGGTTTTGCACCCGTCTTCATCGTCCATGAGAATTTGATGAAATCCGCTTGCTAGTTCGAGGGTGCTAAAGTAAGTTGCCCTCCCTAGTTGATCTAGTATGTCCGTGATATTTGGCAACGGGTATGCATCGGCAACAGTTACTTCGTTTAACCTACGGAAATAGACCACAACTCTCCATCTCTTATTACCTTCCTTGTCAGATTTTTTTGGTACCAAGAGCAAGGGGGAGTTCCAAGGACTAGCACTGGGTTGGATAATACCACTTTGTAGCATGTCATTCACCTGTTTGTGTATCTCGGTTTTTTGTGTGTCCGGGAGCTTGTAGGGTTTGGTATACGGGTGGCTTGTTTGGGTCAGTAATGATTTTATCTTTCAGCGCTTCTGTAAATGAGAGGTTGTCACCTTCGAGAAAAAATAAATTATTGTATTCTCTACATATTTGAAGGATAGATTGTTTTTCTTCACAATTACAGTGGCTGAGATTGATTATTGATGTTAACTTATTTAACCTGCCTTTAATTAGGTCGTCGGATTGACTAGAGATCAGGTTGAAATCACTTAGCTTGTCCCATTTAAAGTATACGTCTTTAGTATTCATCGTTTCCTCTGTTTCTGAAGTGTTCATCATTAACACCTTTAATTTGGAGTTGGTACTGGTTAAGGTTTCGCCCACGTATATTCCTGGAATAATTCGTTTTTTTTTTTTAATGATTATATCGCCGGATATGTCCTGGTGTTTATTAAACAAAGGAAATTCTATAATTTGTTGGCTCCTGGCTTTTACAGTGAGAGTTGCTCCTTCAGTCTTATATGCTGCTGAAACATTTTCTTCTTCAGTCTTTGCTGCTGAAACTTTGTCACAAAATTTTCTCTGTTTTCGCTCTCCGTTCAGTTTAGATTTATTGCTTTTTTCTCTTTTTTCTTTTGAATCGAACTGAAGGTCTGGGCAGGTGGCTCGTGATTCACATACTACCTTATTACGGATTAGGCTCGGTGCCTCATTCGTAGAGCTGTATGGCTTTCTTCGATGCTCACTCTCATTACCCGAGGGCAATGCCTCCCTTTTTTCCCTATGATTCCAATTACCATTGGCCATTGGAATCTTCAGGAAGTGTTCCTTATAATCGATTACGCATCTATATTTAATTAAAAAATCGTTTCCTATGATGCCGTCATAAGGCAGATTTACCTGTTCGGTAAGTAGGTGAAAAGGGTGATCCAAGCGCATAGTATGATCCTTGGTTTTAACCTCTAGGGTATGTTATATTTTTTGTATATACAATTTGATAATATATTTGTAATAATAATATATTTGATATTTATTAATATATTTATGGGTAAGTGTAAATGGACTTACTTGTATATTTACCGTTGAGCGGTCGCTGCAGCTGTTGTTTGTCTGCGACAAGTTACAGAGGGCGTTGAACGTCGTGCACCCCTATTCAGCTGGATTCAATCGCTGTTTTTGACTATTTTCCGTTATCTATCTTTCTATTTGGAAGTTTACGGCGAATTGTCATTTTTTTTAATTTATTTCCGTTGACGTCTTTTTTTATTATTCATTTTTTTTATTAATTTCTCCGCCAAGTAGAATTTGCATAAAGTAGTTTATGCAAATTAGCTACTTGGCGCGTTATTCTCCTTTTACAGGTAAAGAGGGGTATTATCAAAGGGGTATTAGTGGATTCTGGGGGGACCTGGACTCAATGTCGGTCCGTAACAATACCTTCCCCCCTTAAATAGTGATAGCTTCATTCTTAGAAGAGGAATGAAGCTTGGCTACTAAAGTATCAAACTGTAGCATTGATCCCTACACCGTCCGTGGTGTATTTTCTTCCCTTGTTTGTCGTGGTTACTTCTGCTTTTGGCTTCCTCTATTCGTAATAGGGTTTTAGCCTATTATTGTGCACCACCACATTTCTTCTCCCTACGTTAACGACGCTATTTACCGGACTATTTATTTGCACTACCTTGTAGGGACCCCTCCATATTGGAGCTAATTTTCCTTGCTTTTGAGCATTGCGTATTAAAATTTTGTCGCCCATGTTACGGCTCCAACGCCGTGCTTTCTCTTTCGAGGGAAGAGCGTGGAGGTTATTATATTTATTAATTTAATATGTTATTAATAATAAAAGATATCTTTTATTTAAATTTTTTTGTTTTATTTATTTTTATTGAACTCAGCTATCTCAAGCTGAGCTCTCTTCTTTCTATTTTTTTCATATAAATTTACTTGTTTATATAGAACATTTTGTTCTAACTGACTGTGGCGTATAAACTGAACAAAACAATCTAGAAGTCTCTGTGACTTAGAATTTTGAATAAACTTTGAACGAAAATCAAAGTGGCCATGTTTTGAAATGTAAAATGTGCTTGTTATGAAAAGGGGCATATTTATGAAATGTGCTGTAAGTGACTGGATATAGAATATTGTGTCTGTTTATTTATAAAATGTGCTGTAAGTGACTGGATATAGAATATTGTGTCTGTTTATTTATGAATTGTATTAACTGAGAATGTTTTCATTTTTAAATTGAAATTATTTCTTACAAGTGAGTACCAAGAGAAGAAAGCATATATTAACACGCCGACATTACAAACAACGCCATCTGATGGTGGAGTAACTGGATAATGTGTTCCTCGAGTCGTGGATATTAAGGAATTTAAGGCCACTATAAAAATTGCTGTAGCATGAGATGTGGTTACGTCGTCTACACCCTGTGTACTGCTTGCAATTTGATAACTTAATCCGGTTTCGACTCCCAAATTGTCAAAAATGGAGTTCAAATCCAAGACAGGATCACTTAAGTAAAACTTGGGGACACCTTGTAACAAGGGTAATGATTTGACTCTAACGGCACGTTTAAATTCTGATTCTTGAGTACATAAACAAGGATGATATTGCATTTGCTTATTTAGTAGTTTGTACATAATGTGTCTTCGGCTGTTATCCTTTTTCTTATTTACACAAACCACATAGACCTCAGATGTATGGGAAGAGGACAATTCCGTAGTATAAACTGATATTTCCTCAAATAGATTCTTGAAAGTCTCAAGACAGGATTTGGACGGGTTTAGTAATACATCCAAGTATGTTTTATAGATGAGTGTGAATTCTCCAGTGCAGATTGAAAAAATATAACTTTTTATATTCTTTTCTATTAATTTTGATGTTTTGAGTGATTGAATTTCCATATCCAATGTGACGATATTTATATGTAACCTATGTTCATCAACCAAAGTTCTGAAGTAATCCCATGTTGTACTATCCGATAGGTCACTTGGATGTTGCCAACAAGTATATAAGTTGACACATCTATTTTTCACATGTGGGATCATATGCAGTGCAGCAGGAGGAGATGGAGAGTTCCCCATCAGCTGAACATCATTAAACGTCAATATACTATTGAATATTAATTTTCCGGTAGTGGTCAATCTAAGAATGGAGGATCCCACCCCACCAGATCCGTCTCCCGCACACAAAGCATCCAGAATAGGAATATCTATGTGTTTGAGAATGCCTCGAATTTTGTAATGAGCACCACTTGCACATTGAAACAATCTACAACCTGATATCAAAGGGTCCCGATGAGTTTTATACGTATTCAAATCCTTGTAATCATTCTCCTTTGAAGAAGAGAAATATACGTTGGTTGCAATTACTTCGGTTGTATATTCTGAACCCCATTTATGTATTTGATGTAACTCTTCCTTCCCACCGATGAATTCTTGGGGCAATTTATCATCTTTACATGCGTGACGTATCTCACTTTTTATGTAGAATAAACACTTAGCATGAGCGGCAATTGATCCTCCTATATCAAACGACTCGTCTGATCTGATTGATGTGATTGTGTTCCTATATGCCTTTAATCTGTTGAAATCATATGCATTCAGTTTATTGAAGAATAAGATTTTTGTGAGTTCCGAGCTTAGATAGAACAAACCAACTGTCTGTTGTTGGTTCATGTCAGCAAATATTATGTTAGCTCTATACTGATTTTGATAATAATTGAGAGACTTCATATAGTGTTGGAATCTCTTTCTGAAATAGTTTCTTCCGAGTGCTCCCAAGTCATAGTTAGATGTTGGATATGAGGGAGGTATACGATGCGGGACAGTTGAAAATAGAAGTTCGAATTGTGGTCTTCTCCAGATGTTTATTAGGCCGGGATGTTCACTAATGCGCTCTATTAGATATAATGCAATTCCTGCCAATGCTTGAATAGGTCTGATATTGTATGCTATGGTTCTTCTGTATACAACATGTAATGCACCCGCTCTAATTAATCCTTCCAGAATTCCATCTGTGTAATGACATGGACAAACCTTATTTTGAAGTGTTAGTGGGAATAATGATGTATCATCTATATGTCGGCTTCCATTAAGTACAAGTTCACCATAAAGGAAACCTTCGGCTCTCCCAATATGGAATGAGTGATCTGGGGTTGAAAGACTTTCCCATGGATATTCCGGTATAATGTGGATCGGTTTTTCAATTGACCATGCTGATGTATTGGGTTTCCATGTGTTAATTATGTGAGACACTGAAGCATGAGTATATTCAAGCTC
This sequence comes from Microdon myrmicae, assembly GCA_963931805.1. Lineage (NCBI taxonomy): Eukaryota > Metazoa > Arthropoda > Insecta > Diptera > Syrphidae > Microdon > Microdon myrmicae. Next base: position 56,835,524 of record OZ007498.1, on the reverse strand, counting down.
AGTTCGTAGAACTGGTTCCTCGATTGGTCTCAAGCAGCATACACAGGTGATATGACTATGATAAAATCCAGGAGAAGCATCTCCATCATGTAACTCTCCCACTGTTATCTCAGATAATAGAATTACACTTTGGAACATGAAATCATAATTTATTGTCCCTATGTCAATGAGTGTGTTTGTCGTTGATATCATGCGAGTTGACTTCACTGGGCTGAGTGCAATGAACCCTCCTGAACTTTGGCGTGAACAGGAGAATCTATGAAGTGCTGATCCAGTTCTTTTAAATCCTTCTATTGATTTACTCCAATCTTCACCCGTTAAAGCATTTAAATTCTGGCATATGGATTTGGCTAGAAGACTATTTGGCTCAACAAACCACCCAACTGCAGATCTCAATCTGGCAGCTCGTTTGATTAATGGGATTTTTGTGTCACGTTCCCATGGTTGTAGTATGCTCGTTGACTCCGAGGTCTTAGAACCCAAATACATAATGTGTCTTCGGCTGTTATCCTTTTTCTTATTTACACAAACCACATAGACCTCAGATGTATGGGAAGAGGACAATTCCGTAGTATAAACTGATATTTCCTCAAATAGATTCTTGAAAGTCTCAAGACAGGATTTGGACGGGTTTAGTAATACATCCAAGTATGTTTTATAGATGAGTGTGAATTCTCCAGTGCAGATTGAAAAAATATAACTTTTTATATTCTTTTCTATTAATTTTGATGTTTTGAGTGATTGAATTTCCATATCCAATGTGACGATATTTATATGTAACCTATGTTCATCAACCAAAGTTCTGAAGTAATCCCATGTTGTACTATCCGATAGGTCACTTGGATGTTGCCAACAAGTATATAAGTTGACACATCTATTTTTCACATGTGGGATCATATGCAGTGCAGCAGGAGGAGATGGAGAGTTCCCCATAAGCTGAACATCATTAAACGTCAATATACTATTGAATATTAATTTTCCGGTAGTGGTCAATCTAAGAATGGAGGATCCCACCCCACCAGATCCGTCTCCCGCACACAAAGCATCCAGGATGGGAATATCTATGTGTTTGAGAATGCCTCGAATTTTGTAATGAGCACCACTTGCACATTGAAACAATCTACAACCTGATATCAAAGGGTCCCGATGAGTTTTATACGTATTCAAATCCTTGTAATCATTCTCCTTTGAAGAAGAGAAATATACGTTGGTTGCAATTACTTCGGTTGTATATTCTGAACCCCATTTATGTATTTGATGTAACTCTTCCTTCCCACCGATGAATTCTTGGGGCAATTTATCATCTTTACATGCGTGACGTATCTCACTTTTTATGTAGAATAAACACTTAGCATGAGCGGCAATTGATCCTCCTATATCAAACGACTCGTCTGATCTGATTGATGTGATTGTGTTCCTATATGCCTTTAATCTGTTGAAATCATATGCATTCAGTTTATTGAAGAATAAGATTTTTGTGAGTTCCGAGCTTAGATAGAACAAACCAACTGTCTGTTGTTGGTTCATGTCAGCAAATATTATGTTAGCTCTATACTGATTTTGATAATAATTGAGAGACTTCATATAGTGTTGGAATCTCTTTCTGAAATAGTTTCGTCCGAGTGCTCCCAAGTCATAGTTAGATGTTGGATATGAGGGAGGTATACGATGCGGGACAGTTGAAAATAGAAGTTCGAATTGTGGTCTTCTCCAGATGTTTATTAGGCCGGGATGTTCACTAATGCGCTCTATTAGATATAATGCAATTCCTGCCAATGCTTGAATAGGTCTGATATTGTATGCTATGGTTCTTCTGTATACAACATGTAATGCACCCGCTCTAATTAATCCTTCCAGAATTCCATCTGTGTAATGACATGGACAAACCTTATTTTGAAGTGTTAGTGGGAATAATGATGTATCATCTATATGTCGGCTTCCATTAAGTACAAGTTCACCATAAAGGAAACCTTCGGCTCTCCCAATATGGAATGAGTGATCTGGGGTTGAAAGACTTTCCCATGGATATTCCGGTATAATGTGGATCGGTTTTTCAATTGACCATGCTGATGTATTGGGTTTCCACGTGTTAATTATGTGAGACACTGAAGCATGAGTATATTCAAGCTCAGTTCGTAGAACTGGTTCCTCGATTGGTCTCAAGCAGCATACACAGGTGATATGACTATGATAAAATCCAGGAGAAGCATCTCCATCATGTAACTCTCCCACTGTTATCTCAGATAATAGAATTACACTTTGGAACATGAAATCATAATTTATTGTCCCTATGTCAATGAGTGTGTTTGTCGTTGATATCATGCGAGTTGACTTCACTGGGCTGAGTGCAATGAACCCTCCTGAACTTTGGCGTAAACAGGAGAATCTATGAAGTGCTGATCCAGTTCTTTTAAATCCTTCTATTGATTTACTCCAATCTTCACCCGTTAAAGCATTTAAATTCTGGCATATGGATTTGGCTAGAAGACTATTTGGCTCAACAAACCACCCAACTGCAGATCTCAATCTGGCAGCTCGTTTGATTAATGGGATTTTTGTGTCACGTTCCCATGGTTGTAGTATGCTCGTTGACTCCGAGGTCTTAGAACCCAAATACATAATGTGTCTTCGGCTGTTATCCTTTTTCTTATTTACACAAACCACATAGACCTCAGATGTATGGGAAGAGGACAATTCCGTAGTATAAACTGATATTTCCTCAAATAGATTCTTGAAAGTCTCAAGACAGGATTTGGACGGGTTTAGTAATACATCCAAGTATGTTTTATAGATGAGTGTGAATTCTCCAGTGCAGATTGAAAAAATATAACTTTTTATATTCTTTTCTATTAATTTTGATGTTTTGAGTGATTGAATTTCCATATCCAATGTGACGATATTTATATGTAACCTATGTTCATCAACCAAAGTTCTGAAGTAATCCCATGTTGTACTATCCGATAGGTCACTTGGATGTTGCCAACAAGTATATAAGTTGACACATCTATTTTTCACATGTGGGATCATATGCAGTGCAGCAGGAGGAGATGGAGAGTTCCCCATAAGCTGAACATCATTAAACGTCAATATACTATTGAATATTAATTTTCCGGTAGTGGTCAATCTAAGAATGGAGGATCCCACCCCACCAGATCCGTCTCCCGCACACAAAGCATCCAGGATGGGAATATCTATGTGTTTGAGAATGCCTCGAATTTTGTAATGAGCACCACTTGCACATTGAAACAATCTACAACCTGATATCAAAGGGTCCCGATGAGTTTTATACGTATTCAAATCCTTGTAATCATTCTCCTTTGAAGAAGAGAAATATACGTTGGTTGCAATTACTTCGGTTGTATATTCTGAACCCCATTTATGTATTTGATGTAACTCTTCCTTCCCACCGATGAATTCTTGGGGCAATTTATCATCTTTACATGCGTGACGTATCTCACTTTTTATGTAGAATAAACACTTAGCATGAGCGGCAATTGATCCTCCTATATCAAACGACTCGTCTGATCTGATTGATGTGATTGTGTTCCTATATGCCTTTAATCTGTTGAAATCATATGCATTCAGTTTATTGAAGAATACGATTTTTGTGAGTTCCGAGCTTAGATAGAACAAACCAACTGTCTGTTGTTGGTTCATGTCAGCAAATATTATGTTAGCTCTATACTGATTTTGATAATAATTGAGAGACTTCATATAGTGTTGGAATCTCTTTCTGAAATAGTTTCGTCCGAGTGCTCCCAAGTCATAGTTAGATGTTGGATATGAGGGAGGTATACGATGCGGGACAGTTGAAAATAGAAGTTCGAATTGTGGTCTTCTCCAGATGTTTATTAGGCCGGGATGTTCACTAATGCGCTCTATTAGATATAATGCAATTCCTGCCAATGCTTGAATAGGTCTGATATTGTATGCTATGGTTCTTCTGTATACAACATGTAATGCACCCGCTCTAATTAATCCTTCCAGAATTCCATCTGTGTAATGACATGGACAAACCTTATTTTGAAGTGTTAGTGGGAATAATGATGTATCATCTATATGTCGGCTTCCATTAAGTACAAGTTCACCATAAAGGAAACCTTCGGCTCTCCCAATATGGAATGAGTGATCTGGGGTTGAAAGACTTTCCCATGGATATTCCGGTATAATGTGGATCGGTTTTTCAATTGACCATGCTGATGTATTGGGTTTCCATGTGTTAATTATGTGAGACACTGAAGCATGAGTATATTCAAGCTCAGTTCGTAGAACTGGTTCCTCGATTGGTCTCAAGCAGCATACACAGGTGATATGACTATGATAAAATCCAGGAGAAGCATCTCCATCATGTAACTCTCCCACTGTTATCTCAGATAATAGAATTACACTTTGGAACATGAAATCATAATTTATTGTCCCTATGTCAATGAGTGTGTTTGTCGTTGATATCATGCGAGTTGACTTCACTGGGCTGAGTGCAATGAACCCTCCTGAACTTTGGCGTAAACAGGAGAATCTATGAAGTGCTGATCCAGTTCTTTTAAATCCTTCTATTGATTTACTCCAATCTTCACCCGTTAAAGCATTTAAATTCTGGCATATGGATTTGGCTAGAAGACTATTTGGCTCAACAAACCACCCAACTGCAGATCTCAATCTGGCAGCTCGTTTGATTAATGGGATTTTTGTGTCACGTTCCCATGGTTGTAGTATGCTCGTTGACTCCGAGGTCTTAGAACCCAAATACATAATGTGTCTTCGGCTGTTATCCTTTTTCTTATTTACACAAACCACATAGACCTCAGATGTATGGGAAGAGGACAATTCCGTAGTATAAACTGATATTTCCTCAAATAGATTCTTGAAAGTCTCAAGACAGGATTTGGACGGGTTTAGTAATACATCCAAGTATGTTTTATAGATGAGTGTGAATTCTCCAGTGCAGATTGAAAAAATATAACTTTTTATATTCTTTTCTATTAATTTTGATGTTTTGAGTGATTGAATTTCCATATCCAATGTGACGATATTTATATGTAACCTATGTTCATCAACCAAAGTTCTGAAGTAATCCCATGTTGTACTATCCGATAGGTCACTTGGATGTTGCCAACAAGTATATAAGTTGACACATCTATTTTTCACATGTGGGATCATATGCAGTGCAGCAGGAGGAGATGGAGAGTTCCCCATAAGCTGAACATCATTAAACGTCAATATACTATTGAATATTAATTTTCCGGTAGTGGTCAATCTAAGAATGGAGGATCCCACCCCACCAGATCCGTCTCCCGCACACAAAGCATCCAGGATGGGAATATCTATGTGTTTGAGAATGCCTCGAATTTTGTAATGAGCACCACTTGCACATTGAAACAATCTACAACCTGATATCAAAGGGTCCCGATGAGTTTTATACGTATTCAAATCCTTGTAATCATTCTCCTTTGAAGAAGAGAAATATACGTTGGTTGCAATTACTTCGGTTGTATATTCTGAACCCCATTTATGTATTTGATGTAACTCTTCCTTCCCACCGATGAATTCTTGGGGCAATTTATCATCTTTACATGCGTGACGTATCTCACTTTTTATGTAGAATAAACACTTAGCATGAGCGGCAATTGATCCTCCTATATCAAACGACTCGTCTGATCTGATTGATGTGATTGTGTTCCTATATGCCTTTAATCTGTTGAAATCATATGCATTCAGTTTATTGAAGAATACGATTTTTGTGAGTTCCGAGCTTAGATAGAACAAACCAACTGTCTGTTGTTGGTTCATGTCAGCAAATATTATGTTAGCTCTATACTGATTTTGATAATAATTGAGAGACTTCATATAGTGTTGGAATCTCTTTCTGAAATAGTTTCGTCCGAGTGCTCCCAAGTCATAGTTAGATGTTGGATATGAGGGAGGTATACGATGCGGGACAGTTGAAAATAGAAGTTCGAATTGTGGTCTTCTCCAGATGTTTATTAGGCCGGGATGTTCACTAATGCGCTCTATTAGATATAATGCAATTCCTGCCAATGCTTGAATAGGTCTGATATTGTATGCTATGGTTCTTCTGTATACAACATGTAATGCACCCGCTCTAATTAATCCTTCCAGAATTCCATCTGTGTAATGACATGGACAAACCTTATTTTGAAGTGTTAGTGGGAATAATGATGTATCATCTATATGTCGGCTTCCATTAAGTACAAGTTCACCATAAAGGAAACCTTCGGCTCTCCCAATATGGAATGAGTGATCTGGGGTTGAAAGACTTTCCCATGGATATTCCGGTATAATGTGGATCGGTTTTTCAATTGACCATGCTGATGTATTGGGTTTCCATGTGTTAATTATGTGAGACACTGAAGCATGAGTATATTCAAGCTCAGTTCGTAGAACTGGTTCCTCGATTGGTCTCAAGCAGCATACACAGGTGATATGACTATGATAAAATCCAGGAGAAGCATCTCCATCATGTAACTCTCCCACTGTTATCTCAGATAATAGAATTACACTTTGGAACATGAAATCATAATTTATTGTCCCTATGTCAATGAGTGTGTTTGTCGTTGATATCATGCGAGTTGACTTCACTGGGCTGAGTGCAATGAACCCTCCTGAACTTTGGCGTAAACAGGAGAATCTATGAAGTGCTGATCCAGTTCTTTTAAATCCTTCTATTGATTTACTCCAATCTTCACCCGTTAAAGCATTTAAATTCTGGCATATGGATTTGGCTAGAAGACTATTTGGCTCAACAAACCACCCAACTGCAGATCTCAATCTGGCAGCTCGTTTGATTAATGGGATTTTTGTGTCACGTTCCCATGGTTGTAGTATGCTCGTTGACTCCGAGGTCTTAGAACCCAAATACATAATGTGTCTTCGGCTGTTATCCTTTTTCTTATTTACACAAACCACATAGACCTCAGATGTATGGGAAGAGGACAATTCCGTAGTATAAACTGATATTTCCTCAAATAGATTCTTGAAAGTCTCAAGACAGGATTTGGACGGGTTTAGTAATACATCCAAGTATGTTTTATAGATGAGTGTGAATTCTCCAGTGCAGATTGAAAAAATATAACTTTTTATATTCTTTTCTATTAATTTTGATGTTTTGAGTGATTGAATTTCCATATCCAATGTGACGATATTTATATGTAACCTATGTTCATCAACCAAAGTTCTGAAGTAATCCCATGTTGTACTATCCGATAGGTCACTTGGATGTTGCCAACAAGTATATAAGTTGACACATCTATTTTTCACATGTGGGATCATATGCAGTGCAGCAGGAGGAGATGGAGAGTTCCCCATAAGCTGAACATCATTAAACGTCAATATACTATTGAATATTAATTTTCCGGTAGTGGTCAATCTAAGAATGGAGGATCCCACCCCACCAGATCCGTCTCCCGCACACAAAGCATCCAGGATGGGAATATCTATGTGTTTGAGAATGCCTCGAATTTTGTAATGAGCACCACTTGCACATTGAAACAATCTACAACCTGATATCAAAGGGTCCCGATGAGTTTTATACGTATTCAAATCCTTGTAATCATTCTCCTTTGAAGAAGAGAAATATACGTTGGTTGCAATTACTTCGGTTGTATATTCTGAACCCCATTTATGTATTTGATGTAACTCTTCCTTCCCACCGATGAATTCTTGGGGCAATTTATCATCTTTACATGCGTGACGTATCTCACTTTTTATGTAGAATAAACACTTAGCATGAGCGGCAATTGATCCTCCTATATCAAACGACTCGTCTGATCTGATTGATGTGATTGTGTTCCTATATGCCTTTAATCTGTTGAAATCATATGCATTCAGTTTATTGAAGAATAAGATTTTTGTGAGTTCCGAGCTTAGATAGAACAAACCAACTGTCTGTTGTTGGTTCATGTCAGCAAATATTATGTTAGCTCTATACTGATTTTGATAATAATTGAGAGACTTCATATAGTGTTGGAATCTCTTTCTGAAATAGTTTCGTCCGAGTGCTCCCAAGTCATAGTTAGATGTTGGATATGAGGGAGGTATACGATGCGGGACAGTTGAAAATAGAAGTTCGAATTGTGGTCTTCTCCAGATGTTTATTAGGCCGGGATGTTCACTAATGCGCTCTATTAGATATAATGCAATTCCTGCCAATGCTTGAATAGGTCTGATATTGTATGCTATGGTTCTTCTGTATACAACATGTAATGCACCCGCTCTAAATAATCCTTCCAGAATTCCATCTGTGTAATGACATGGACAAACCTTATTTTGAAGTGTTAGTGGGAATAATGATGTATCATCTATATGTCGGCTTCCATTAAGTACAAGTTCACCATAAAGGAAACCTTCGGCTCTCCCAATATGGAATGAGTGATCTGGGGTTGAAAGACTTTCCCATGGATATTCCGGTATAATGTGGATCGGTTTTTCAATTGACCATGCTGATGTATTGGGTTTCCATGTGTTAATTATGTGAGACACTGAAGCATGAGTATATTCAAGCTCAGTTCGTAGAACTGGTTCCTCGATTGGTCTCAAGCAGCATACACAGGTGATATGACTATGATAAAATCCAGGAGAAGCATCTCCATCATGTAACTCTCCCACTGTTATCTCAGATAATAGAATTACACTTTGGAACATGAAATCATAATTTATTGTCCCTATGTCAATGAGTGTGTTTGTCGTTGATATCATGCGAGTTGACTTCACTGGGCTGAGTGCAATGAACCCTCCTGAACTTTGGCGTGAACAGGAGAATCTATGAAGTGCTGATCCAGTTCTTTTAAATCCTTCTATTGATTTACTCCAATCTTCACCCGTTAAAGCATTTAAATTCTGGCATATGGATTTGGCTAGAAGACTATTTGGCTCAACAAACCACCCAACTGCAGATCTCAATCTGGCAGCTCGTTTGATTAATGGGATTTTTGTGTCACGTTCCCATGGTTGTAGTATGCTCGTTGACTCCGAGGTCTTAGAACCCAAATACATAATGTGTCTTCGGCTGTTATCCTTTTTCTTATTTACACAAACCACATAGACCTCAGATGTATGGGAAGAGGACAATTCCGTAGTATAAACTGATATTTCCTCAAATAGATTCTTGAAAGTCTCAAGACAGGATTTGGACGGGTTTAGTAATACATCCAAGTATGTTTTATAGATGAGTGTGAATTCTCCAGTGCAGATTGAAAAAATATAACTTTTTATATTCTTTTCTATTAATTTTGATGTTTTGAGTGATTGAATTTCCATATCCAATGTGACGATATTTATATGTAACCTATGTTCATCAACCAAAGTTCTGAAGTAATCCCATGTTGTACTATCCGATAGGTCACTTGGATGTTGCCAACAAGTATATAAGTTGACACATCTATTTTTCACATGTGGGATCATATGCAGTGCAGCAGGAGGAGATGGAGAGTTCCCCATAAGCTGAACATCATTAAACGTCAATATACTATTGAATATTAATTTTCCGGTAGTGGTCAATCTAAGAATGGAGGATCCCACCCCACCAGATCCGTCTCCCGCACACAAAGCATCCAGGATGGGAATATCTATGTGTTTGAGAATGCCTCGAATTTTGTAATGAGCACCACTTGCACATTGAAACAATCTACAACCTGATATCAAAGGGTCCCGATGAGTTTTATACGTATTCAAATCCTTGTAATCATTCTCCTTTGAAGAAGAGAAATATACGTTGGTTGCAATTACTTCGGTTGTATATTCTGAACCCCATTTATGTATTTGATGTAACTCTTCCTTCCCACCGATGAATTCTTGGGGCAATTTATCATCTTTACATGCGTGACGTATCTCACTTTTTATGTAGAATAAACACTTAGCATGAGCGGCAATTGATCCTCCTATATCAAATGACTCGTCTGATCTGATTGATGTGATTGTGTTCCTATATGCCTTTAATCTGTTGAAATCATATGCATTCAGTTTATTGAAGAATAAGATTTTTGTGAGTTCCGAGCTTAGATAGAACAAACCAACTGTCTGTTGTTGGTTCATGTCAGCAAATATTATGTTAGCTCTATACTGATTTTGATAATAATTGAGAGACTTCATATAGTGTTGGAATCTCTTTCTGAAATAGTTTCGTCCGAGTGCTCCCAAGTCATAGTTAGATGTTGGATATGAGGGAGGTATACGATGCGGGACAGTTGAAAATAGAAGTTCGAATTGTGGTCTTCTCCAGATGTTTATTAGGCCGGGATGTTCACTAATGCGCTCTATTAGATATAATGCAATTCCTGCCAATGCTTGAATAGGTCTGATATTGTATGCTATGGTTCTTCTGTATACAACATGTAATGCACCCGCTCTAATTAATCCTTCCAGAATTCCATCTGTGTAATGACATGGACAAACCTTATTTTGAAGTGTTAGTGGGAATAATGATGTATCATCTATATGTCGGCTTCCATTAAGTACAAGTTCACCATAAAGGAAACCTTCGGCTCTCCCAATATGGAATGAGTGATCTGGGGTTGAAAGACTTTCCCATGGATATTCCGGTATAATGTGGATCGGTTTTTCAATTGACCATGCTGATGTATTGGGTTTCCATGTGTTAATTATGTGAGACACTGAAGCATGAGTATATTCAAGCTCAGTTCGTAGAACTGGTTCCTCGATTGGTCTCAAGCAGCATACACAGGTGATATGACTATGATAAAATCCAGGAGAAGCATCTCCATCATGTAACTCTCCCACTGTTATCTCAGATAATAGAATTACACTTTGGAACATGAAATCATAATTTATTGTCCCTATGTCAATGAGTGTGTTTGTCGTTGATATCATGCGAGTTGACTTCACTGGGCTGAGTGCAATGAACCCTCCTGAACTTTGGCGTGAACAGGAGAATCTATGAAGTGCTGATCCAGTTCTTTTAAATCCTTCTATTGATTTACTCCAATCTTCACCCGTTAAAGCATTTAAATTCTGGCATATGGATTTGGCTAGAAGACTATTTGGCTCAACAAACCACCCAACTGCAGATCTCAATCTGGCAGCTCGTTTGATTAATGGGATTTTTGTGTCACGTTCCCATGGTTGTAGTATGCTCGTTGACTCCGAGGTCTTAGAACCCAAATACATAATGTGTCTTCGGCTGTTATCCTTTTTCTTATTTACACAAACCACATAGACCTCAGATGTATGGGAAGAGGACAATTCCGTAGTATAAACTGATATTTCCTCAAATAGATTCTTGAAAGTCTCAAGACAGGATTTGGACGGGTTTAGTAATACATCCAAGTATGTTTTATAGATGAGTGTGAATTCTCCAGTGCAGATTGAAAAAATATAACTTTTTATATTCTTTTCTATTAATTTTGATGTTTTGAGTGATTGAATTTCCATATCCAATGTGACGATATTTATATGTAACCTATGTTCATCAACCAAAGTTCTGAAGTAATCCCATGTTGTACTATCCGATAGGTCACTTGGATGTTGCCAACAAGTATATAAGTTGACACATCTATTTTTCACATGTGGGATCATATGCAGTGCAGCAGGAGGAGATGGAGAGTTCCCCATAAGCTGAACATCATTAAACGTCAATATACTATTGAATATTAATTTTCCGGTAGTGGTCAATCTAAGAATGGAGGATCCCACCCCACCAGATCCGTCTCCCGCACACAAAGCATCCAGGATGGGAATATCTATGTGTTTGAGAATGCCTCGAATTTTGTAATGAGCACCACTTGCACATTGAAACAATCTACAACCTGATATCAAAGGGTCCCGATGAGTTTTATACGTATTCAAATCCTTGTAATCATTCTCCTTTGAAGAAGAGAAATATACGTTGGTTGCAATTACTTCGGTTGTATATTCTGAACCCCATTTATGTATTTGATGTAACTCTTCCTTCCCACCGATGAATTCTTGGGGCAATTTATCATCTTTACATGCGTGACGTATCTCACTTTTTATGTAGAATAAACACTTAGCATGAGCGGCAATTGATCCTCCTATATCAAACGACTCGTCTGATCTGATTGATGTGATTGTGTTCCTATATGCCTTTAATCTGTTGAAATCATATGCATTCAGTTTATTGAAGAATAAGATTTTTGTGAGTTCCGAGCTTAGATAGAACAAACCAACTGTCTGTTGTTGGTTCATGTCAGCAAATATTATGTTAGCTCTATACTGATTTTGATAATAATTGAGAGACTTCATATAGTGTTGGAATCTCTTTCTGAAATAGTTTCGTCCGAGTGCTCCCAAGTCATAGTTAGATGTTGGATATGAGGGAGGTATACGATGCGGGACAGTTGAAAATAGAAGTTCGAATTGTGGTCTTCTCCAGATGTTTATTAGGCCGGGATGTTCACTAATGCGCTCTATTAGATATAATGCAATTCCTGCCAATGCTTGAATAGGTCTGATATTGTATGCTATGGTTCTTCTGTATACAACATGTAATGCACCCGCTCTAATTAATCCTTCCAGAATTCCATCTGTGTAATGACATGGACAAACCTTATTTTGAAGTGTTAGCGGGAATAATGATGTATCATCTATATGTCGGCTTCCATTAAGTACAAGTTCACCATAAAGGAAACCTTCGGCTCTCCCAATATGGAATGAGTGATCTGGGGTTGAAAGACTTTCCCATGGATATTCCGGTATAATGTGGATCGGTTTTTCAATTGACCATGCTGATGTATTGGGTTTCCATGTGTTAATTATGTGAGACACTGAAGCATGAGTATATTCAAGCTCAGTTCGTAGAACTGGTTCCTCGATTGGTCTCAAGCAGCATACACAGGTGATATGACTATGATAAAATCCAGGAGAAGCATCTCCATCATGTAACTCTCCCACTGTTATCTCAGATAATAGAATTACACTTTGGAACATGAAATCATAATTTATTGTCCCTATGTCAATGAGTGTGTTTGTCGTTGATATCATGCGAGTTGACTTCACTGGGCTGAGTGCAATGAACCCTCCTGAACTTTGGCGTAAACAGGAGAATCTATGAAGTGCTGATCCAGTTCTTTTAAATCCTTCTATTGATTTACTCCAATCTTCACCCGTTAAAGCATTTAAATTCTGGCATATGGATTTGGCTAGAAGACTATTTGGCTCAACAAACCACCCAACTGCAGATCTCAATCTGGCAGCTCGTTTGATTAATGGGATTTTTGTGTCACGTTCCCATGGTTGTAGTATGCTCGTTGACTCCGAGGTCTTAGAACCCAAATACATAATGTGTCTTCGGCTGTTATCCTTTTTCTTATTTACACAAACCACATAGACCTCAGATGTATGGGAAGAGGACAATTCCGTAGTATAAACTGATATTTCCTCAAATAGATTCTTGAAAGTCTCAAGACAGGATTTGGACGGGTTTAGTAATACATCCAAGTATGTTTTATAGATGAGTGTGAATTCTCCAGTGCAGATTGAAAAAATATAACTTTTTATATTCTTTTCTATTAATTTTGATGTTTTGAGTGATTGAATTTCCATATCCAATGTGACGATATTTATATGTAACCTATGTTCATCAACCAAAGTTCTGAAGTAATCCCATGTTGTACTATCCGATAGGTCACTTGGATGTTGCCAACAAGTATATAAGTTGACACATCTATTTTTCACATGTGGGATCATATGCAGTGCAGCAGGAGGAGATGGAGAGTTCCCCATAAGCTGAACATCATTAAACGTCAATATACTATTGAATATTAATTTTCCGGTAGTGGTCAATCTAAGAATGGAGGATCCCACCCCACCAGATCCGTCTCCCGCACACAAAGCATCCAGGATGGGAATATCTATGTGTTTGAGAATGCCTCGAATTTTGTAATGAGCACCACTTGCACATTGAAACAATCTACAACCTGATATCAAAGGGTCCCGATGAGTTTTATACGTATTCAAATCCTTGTAATCATTCTCCTTTGAAGAAGAGAAATATACGTTGGTTGCAATTACTTCGGTTGTATATTCTGAACCCCATTTATGTATTTGATGTAACTCTTCCTTCCCACCGATGAATTCTTGGGGCAATTTATCATCTTTACATGCGTGACGTATCTCACTTTTTATGTAGAATAAACACTTAGCATGAGCGGCAATTGATCCTCCTATATCAAACGACTCGTCTGATCTGATTGATGTGATTGTGTTCCTATATGCCTTTAATCTGTTGAAATCATATGCATTCAGTTTATTGAAGAATAAGATTTTTGTGAGTTCCGAGCTTAGATAGAACAAACCAACTGTCTGTTGTTGGTTCATGTCAGCAAATATTATGTTAGCTCTATACTGATTTTGATAATAATTGAGAGACTTCATATAGTGTTGGAATCTCTTTCTGAAATAGTTTCGTCCGAGTGCTCCCAAGTCATAGTTAGATGTTGGATATGAGGGAGGTATACGATGCGGGACAGTTGAAAATAGAAGTTCGAATTGTGGTCTTCTCCAGATGTTTATTAGGCCGGGATGTTCACTAATGCGCTCTATTAGATATAATGCAATTCCTGCCAATGCTTGAATAGGTCTGATATTGTATGCTATGGTTCTTCTGTATACAACATGTAATGCACCCGCTCTAATTAATCCTTCCAGAATTCCATCTGTGTAATGACATGGACAAACCTTATTTTGAAGTGTTAGCGGGAATAATGATGTATCATCTATATGTCGGCTTCCATTAAGTACAAGTTCACCATAAAGGAAACCTTCGGCTCTCCCAATATGGAATGAGTGATCTGGGGTTGAAAGACTTTCCCATGGATATTCCGGTATAATGTGGATCGGTTTTTCAATTGACCATGCTGATGTATTGGGTTTCCATGTGTTAATTATGTGAGACACTGAAGCATGAGTATATTCAAGCTCAGTTCGTAGAACTGGTTCCTCGATTGGTCTCAAGCAGCATACACAGGTGATATGACTATGATAAAATCCAGGAGAAGCATCTCCATCATGTAACTCTCCCACTGTTATCTCAGATAATAGAATTACACTTTGGAACATGAAATCATAATTTATTGTCCCTATGTCAATGAGTGTGTTTGTCGTTGATATCATGCGAGTTGACTTCACTGGGCTGAGTGCAATGAACCCTCCTGAACTTTGGCGTGAACAGGAGAATCTATGAAGTGCTGATCCAGTTCTTTTAAATCCTTCTATTGATTTACTCCAATCTTCACCCGTTAAAGCATTTAAATTCTGGCATATGGATTTGGCTAGAAGACTATTTGGCTCAACAAACCACCCAACTGCAGATCTCAATCTGGCAGCTCGTTTGATTAATGGGATTTTTGTGTCACGTTCCCATGGTTGTAGTATGCTCGTTGACTCCGAGGTCTTAGAACCCAAATACATAATGTGTCTTCGGCTGTTATCCTTTTTCTTATTTACACAAACCACATAGACCTCAGATGTATGGGAAGAGGACAATTCCGTAGTATAAACTGATATTTCCTCAAATAGATTCTTGAAAGTCTCAAGACAGGATTTGGACGGGTTTAGTAATACATCCAAGTATGTTTTATAGATGAGTGTGAATTCTCCAGTGCAGATTGAAAAAATATAACTTTTTATATTCTTTTCTATTAATTTTGATGTTTTGAGTGATTGAATTTCCATATCCAATGTGACGATATTTATATGTAACCTATGTTCATCAACCAAAGTTCTGAAGTAATCCCATGTTGTACTATCCGATAGGTCACTTGGATGTTGCCAACAAGTATATAAGTTGACACATCTATTTTTCACATGTGGGATCATATGCAGTGCAGCAGGAGGAGATGGAGAGTTCCCCATAAGCTGAACATCATTAAACGTCAATATACTATTGAATATTAATTTTCCGGTAGTGGTCAATCTAAGAATGGAG
This sequence comes from Microdon myrmicae, assembly GCA_963931805.1. Classification (NCBI taxonomy): domain Eukaryota; kingdom Metazoa; phylum Arthropoda; class Insecta; order Diptera; family Syrphidae; genus Microdon; species Microdon myrmicae. The sequence continues at coordinate 56,819,608 of OZ007498.1, read as the reverse complement.
GATCCCACCCCACCAGATCCGTCTCCCGCACACAAAGCATCCAGGATGGGAATATCTATGTGTTTGAGAATGCCTCGAATTTTGTAATGAGCACCACTTGCACATTGAAACAATCTACAACCTGATATCAAAGGGTCCCGATGAGTTTTATACGTATTCAAATCCTTGTAATCATTCTCCTTTGAAGAAGAGAAATATACGTTGGTTGCAATTACTTCGGTTGTATATTCTGAACCCCATTTATGTATTTGATGTAACTCTTCCTTCCCACCGATGAATTCTTGGGGCAATTTATCATCTTTACATGCGTGACGTATCTCACTTTTTATGTAGAATAAACACTTAGCATGAGCGGCAATTGATCCTCCTATATCAAATGACTCGTCTGATCTGATTGATGTGATTGTGTTCCTATATGCCTTTAATCTGTTGAAATCATATGCATTCAGTTTATTGAAGAATAAGATTTTTGTGAGTTCCGAGCTTAGATAGAACAAACCAACTGTCTGTTGTTGGTTCATGTCAGCAAATATTATGTTAGCTCTATACTGATTTTGATAATAATTGAGAGACTTCATATAGTGTTGGAATCTCTTTCTGAAATAGTTTCGTCCGAGTGCTCCCAAGTCATAGTTAGATGTTGGATATGAGGGAGGTATACGATGCGGGACAGTTGAAAATAGAAGTTCGAATTGTGGTCTTCTCCAGATGTTTATTAGGCCGGGATGTTCACTAATGCGCTCTATTAGATATAATGCAATTCCTGCCAATGCTTGAATAGGTCTGATATTGTATGCTATGGTTCTTCTGTATACAACATGTAATGCACCCGCTCTAATTAATCCTTCCAGAATTCCATCTGTGTAATGACATGGACAAACCTTATTTTGAAGTGTTAGTGGGAATAATGATGTATCATCTATATGTCGGCTTCCATTAAGTACAAGTTCACCATAAAGGAAACCTTCGGCTCTCCCAATATGGAATGAGTGATCTGGGGTTGAAAGACTTTCCCATGGATATTCCGGTATAATGTGGATCGGTTTTTCAATTGACCATGCTGATGTATTGGGTTTCCATGTGTTAATTATGTGAGACACTGAAGCATGAGTATATTCAAGCTCAGTTCGTAGAACTGGTTCCTCGATTGGTCTCAAGCAGCATACACAGGTGATATGACTATGATAAAATCCAGGAGAAGCATCTCCATCATGTAACTCTCCCACTGTTATCTCAGATAATAGAATTACACTTTGGAACATGAAATCATAATTTATTGTCCCTATGTCAATGAGTGTGTTTGTCGTTGATATCATGCGAGTTGACTTCACTGGGCTGAGTGCAATGAACCCTCCTGAACTTTGGCGTGAACAGGAGAATCTATGAAGTGCTGATCCAGTTCTTTTAAATCCTTCTATTGATTTACTCCAATCTTCACCCGTTAAAGCATTTAAATTCTGGCATATGGATTTGGCTAGAAGACTATTTGGCTCAACAAACCACCCAACTGCAGATCTCAATCTGGCAGCTCGTTTGATTAATGGGATTTTTGTGTCACGTTCCCATGGTTGTAGTATGCTCGTTGACTCCGAGGTCTTAGAACCCAAATACATAATGTGTCTTCGGCTGTTATCCTTTTTCTTATTTACACAAACCACATAGACCTCAGATGTATGGGAAGAGGACAATTCCGTAGTATAAACTGATATTTCCTCAAATAGATTCTTGAAAGTCTCAAGACAGGATTTGGACGGGTTTAGTAATACATCCAAGTATGTTTTATAGATGAGTGTGAATTCTCCAGTGCAGATTGAAAAAATATAACTTTTTATATTCTTTTCTATTAATTTTGATGTTTTGAGTGATTGAATTTCCATATCCAATGTGACGATATTTATATGTAACCTATGTTCATCAACCAAAGTTCTGAAGTAATCCCATGTTGTACTATCCGATAGGTCACTTGGATGTTGCCAACAAGTATATAAGTTGACACATCTATTTTTCACATGTGGGATCATATGCAGTGCAGCAGGAGGAGATGGAGAGTTCCCCATAAGCTGAACATCATTAAACGTCAATATACTATTGAATATTAATTTTCCGGTAGTGGTCAATCTAAGAATGGAGGATCCCACCCCACCAGATCCGTCTCCCGCACACAAAGCATCCAGGATGGGAATATCTATGTGTTTGAGAATGCCTCGAATTTTGTAATGAGCACCACTTGCACATTGAAACAATCTACAACCTGATATCAAAGGGTCCCGATGAGTTTTATACGTATTCAAATCCTTGTAATCATTCTCCTTTGAAGAAGAGAAATATACGTTGGTTGCAATTACTTCGGTTGTATATTCTGAACCCCATTTATGTATTTGATGTAACTCTTCCTTCCCACCGATGAATTCTTGGGGCAATTTATCATCTTTACATGCGTGACGTATCTCACTTTTTATGTAGAATAAACACTTAGCATGAGCGGCAATTGATCCTCCTATATCAAACGACTCGTCTGATCTGATTGATGTGATTGTGTTCCTATATGCCTTTAATCTGTTGAAATCATATGCATTCAGTTTATTGAAGAATAAGATTTTTGTGAGTTCCGAGCTTAGATAGAACAAACCAACTGTCTGTTGTTGGTTCATGTCAGCAAATATTATGTTAGCTCTATACTGATTTTGATAATAATTGAGAGACTTCATATAGTGTTGGAATCTCTTTCTGAAATAGTTTCGTCCGAGTGCTCCCAAGTCATAGTTAGATGTTGGATATGAGGGAGGTATACGATGCGGGACAGTTGAAAATAGAAGTTCGAATTGTGGTCTTCTCCAGATGTTTATTAGGCCGGGATGTTCACTAATGCGCTCTATTAGATATAATGCAATTCCTGCCAATGCTTGAATAGGTCTGATATTGTATGCTATGGTTCTTCTGTATACAACATGTAATGCACCCGCTCTAATTAATCCTTCCAGAATTCCATCTGTGTAATGACATGGACAAACCTTATTTTGAAGTGTTAGTGGGAATAATGATGTATCATCTATATGTCGGCTTCCATTAAGTACAAGTTCACCATAAAGGAAACCTTCGGCTCTCCCAATATGGAATGAGTGATCTGGGGTTGAAAGACTTTCCCATGGATATTCCGGTATAATGTGGATCGGTTTTTCAATTGACCATGCTGATGTATTGGGTTTCCATGTGTTAATTATGTGAGACACTGAAGCATGAGTATATTCAAGCTCAGTTCGTAGAACTGGTTCCTCGATTGGTCTCAAGCAGCATACACAGGTGATATGACTATGATAAAATCCAGGAGAAGCATCTCCATCATGTAACTCTCCCACTGTTATCTCAGATAATAGAATTACACTTTGGAACATGAAATCATAATTTATTGTCCCTATGTCAATGAGTGTGTTTGTCGTTGATATCATGCGAGTTGACTTCACTGGGCTGAGTGCAATGAACCCTCCTGAACTTTGGCGTGAACAGGAGAATCTATGAAGTGCTGATCCAGTTCTTTTAAATCCTTCTATTGATTTACTCCAATCTTCACCCGTTAAAGCATTTAAATTCTGGCATATGGATTTGGCTAGAAGACTATTTGGCTCAACAAACCACCCAACTGCAGATCTCAATCTGGCAGCTCGTTTGATTAATGGGATTTTTGTGTCACGTTCCCATGGTTGTAGTATGCTCGTTGACTCCGAGGTCTTAGAACCCAAATACATAATGTGTCTTCGGCTGTTATCCTTTTTCTTATTTACACAAACCACATAGACCTCAGATGTATGGGAAGAGGACAATTCCGTAGTATAAACTGATATTTCCTCAAATAGATTCTTGAAAGTCTCAAGACAGGATTTGGACGGGTTTAGTAATACATCCAAGTATGTTTTATAGATGAGTGTGAATTCTCCAGTGCAGATTGAAAAAATATAACTTTTTATATTCTTTTCTATTAATTTTGATGTTTTGAGTGATTGAATTTCCATATCCAATGTGACGATATTTATATGTAACCTATGTTCATCAACCAAAGTTCTGAAGTAATCCCATGTTGTACTATCCGATAGGTCACTTGGATGTTGCCAACAAGTATATAAGTTGACACATCTATTTTTCACATGTGGGATCATATGAAGTGCAGCAGGAGGAGATGGAGAGTTCCCCATAAGCTGAACATCATTAAACGTCAATATACTATTGAATATTAATTTTCCGGTAGTGGTCAATCTAAGAATGGAGGATCCCACCCCACCAGATCCGTCTCCCGCACACAAAGCATCCAGGATGGGAATATCTATGTGTTTGAGAATGCCTCGAATTTTGTAATGAGCACCACTTGCACATTGAAACAATCTACAACCTGATATCAAAGGGTCCCGATGAGTTTTATACGTATTCAAATCCTTGTAATCATTCTCCTTTGAAGAAGAGAAATATACGTTGGTTGCAATTACTTCGGTTGTATATTCTGAACCCCATTTATGTATTTGATGTAACTCTTCCTTCCCACCGATGAATTCTTGGGGCAATTTATCATCTTTACATGCGTGACGTATCTCACTTTTTATGTAGAATAAACACTTAGCATGAGCGGCAATTGATCCTCCTATATCAAACGACTCGTCTGATCTGATTGATGTGATTGTGTTCCTATATGCCTTTAATCTGTTGAAATCATATGCATTCAGTTTATTGAAGAATAAGATTTTTGTGAGTTCCGAGCTTAGATAGAACAAACCAACTGTCTGTTGTTGGTTCATGTCAGCAAATATTATGTTAGCTCTATACTGATTTTGATAATAATTGAGAGACTTCATATAGTGTTGGAATCTCTTTCTGAAATAGTTTCGTCCGAGTGCTCCCAAGTCATAGTTAGATGTTGGATATGAGGGAGGTATACGATGCGGGACAGTTGAAAATAGAAGTTCGAATTGTGGTCTTCTCCAGATGTTTATTAGGCCGGGATGTTCACTAATGCGCTCTATTAGATATAATGCAATTCCTGCCAATGCTTGAATAGGTCTGATATTGTATGCTATGGTTCTTCTGTATACAACATGTAATGCACCCGCTCTAATTAATCCTTCCAGAATTCCATCTGTGTAATGACATGGACAAACCTTATTTTGAAGTGTTAGTGGGAATAATGATGTATCATCTATATGTCGGCTTCCATTAAGTACAAGTTCACCATAAAGGAAACCTTCGGCTCTCCCAATATGGAATGAGTGATCTGGGGTTGAAAGACTTTCCCATGGATATTCCGGTATAATGTGGATCGGTTTTTCAATTGACCATGCTGATGTATTGGGTTTCCATGTGTTAATTATGTGAGACACTGAAGCATGAGTATATTCAAGCTCAGTTCGTAGAACTGGTTCCTCCATTGGTCTCAAGCAGCATACACAGGTGATATGACTATGATAAAATCCAGGAGAAGCATCTCCATCATGTAACTCTCCCACTGTTATCTCAGATAATAGAATTACACTTTGGAACATGAAATCATAATTTATTGTCCCTATGTCAATGAGTGTGTTTGTCGTTGATATCATGCGAGTTGACTTCACTGGGCTGAGTGCAATGAACCCTCCTGAACTTTGGCGTGAACAGGAGAATCTATGAAGTGCTGATCCAGTTCTTTTAAATCCTTCTATTGATTTACTCCAATCTTCACCCGTTAAAGCATTTAAATTCTGGCATATGGATTTGGCTAGAAGACTATTTGGCTCAACAAACCACCCAACTGCAGATCTCAATCTGGCAGCTCGTTTGATTAATGGGATTTTTGTGTCACGTTCCCATGGTTGTAGTATGCTCGTTGACTCCGAGGTCTTAGAACCCAAATATGCGGCATATTTTCCTCGAGTATTCCAATAATCAGTCAACCCATTGGGGACAATCGTCGAAACGTACGATGATTGTGGAGGATCTTTACTGCATTCGGTACAGGAACCTCGACTACGAACGCACACTCTGGTAAGTTCAATAGGATGTGGAACTGTTGCCCCTATAACTTTCTCCCTCCATGATCTTTCTCTTACACTGTCTGCATGTGAACTGGAGCATCCCCATATACCAAATTGTATCTTACGATATTGTATATTGAGCATCGAGTTTATCCCGAGTAACTCACTCTTTATTATAATGGAGTCAATAGTTCGTTTTAGTTTTTGTGAAAAATAATTTCTTATTGTTCTTGCATTCTGGAATAGTCCGACTAGAGCATCTGTGACACCTAGGTAGGTTGCAGATTTGTACTCACTTAGAATGTAAGATATGTGAGGATGTAGTTTTAAGGGTTGTGTTTGAAAGGACATGAGTTAGTGTTAAAGCGAATACGGGTAGTATTCTGGAATACAACACCCACATGGAACGTGAATGTGCGTATCTTACGGTCGTAGTACTCTTTCGACTTCTTCTTGGAAGTTCATAGGTTACGCCTTGCTATTTCGTACGTATGTTGAAGTTTGTACTTCAATAGCTTATGGTAACTGTCATGGTTGTATACCGGTTCCGGAGGTTGCTTTATGCTCGTCGGTACCTCCGGGGTAAACCCAAATAGACAGTCCATTGGCGTAAGCTTAGTACCTTCGTGTACATTGGTGTTGTATACGAATGTTGCCGTCCTCAGGTACTGGTCCCATGATTGGGAATTCCCATCCGCAATGCTTCGCAGGTAATCTACGAGTGGACGATGGGCTCTTTCTAAGACTCCATTCGATTGTGGGTGGTACGCTGAGATTTGTAGTTTTTTAATACGGAGCAGTTTGCACACGCTTTTAAACAAACTGCCTAGGAAATTGCTTCCTTGATCGGTGACCAAGGTGTGTGCGTCACATTGCTTTTCAATTTTGCACTGATTTGAGTACGTTTTAATTTTATAAATAACTTTTTTATATGTGGCAATGAACAGCAAGATCTCTACTCTACTCTACTACAAACTGCTTAGGAAATTGCTTCCCTGATCGGTGACCAATTGCTTCGGAACACCATACCGAGCAATTATTTGGTCGAAAAAGACTGTGGCCACTGTTTCTGTCTCCGCATCTGCGAGAGCGTAGCAATCTATATACTTCGACAAGTTGTCTTGGAATGTAAGTATATATGATTGCCGGTTGGAGTGCGATCAAGAGGACCTACTATATCTAAGTATACTTTGTCGAAAGGCCTCTTTGCAATGTCGGTTATTACCATGGGCATACGTATGGGCGGTGAAGATTTCATGGTTTGACATGTTTTACATACTTTGATGTATTGTTTAATGTCGCGCATCATGTTCTTCCACCAAAAATTTCTACGTATTTTGTGGTACGTTTTACTCACTCCTTGGTGTCCGCCCAAAGGAGGATCATGGTATTCCCCGAGTAGGAACTGAATGTCTTCAGGATTGGTTATCTCCATTCCCTTTTCCGTGCGGGCCGGAATGGGATCCTCGTTAAGAGAGGCGTCTCATCTCTAAAATATCGACCAAAATTTTACCAATGGATTCGTGTAAAATGTTTAGCTCTTGTGCTGTCTTAAGCCGTAAGGATGATTTTCAATCACCAATTCTTGCACTTTGGCGAAGTTTTCCTCAGTCACAGCCGTTCTTAGAGCACTCATGGGAGGGAAATCAATAAACTCTTGAGGAACAGTTTTGAATGTTTTGTACAATTCATGCACTTGTGTTTTCGATAGAACTGAGTCCTCATAGGTCTTAACCAAGATTTTCAACGACTCCACACAAGAAATTTCGTTGGAAACACAATATTGAATGCAAACTGCCCATTATGAAAATCGAAAAACGTATTTGAGGGGAACCAACAAAACCAGAAGCTGTAAACAAACTATTAGATAGTGGCCGCTCAAAGTTGACGTTATTATGTCTCACAGTGGATCAACTTAGTGGCAACAAGAAATTTGACAATAGGTTTACATGTGAATTTTAATTAAGGAATTCCGGGTAGTCATTTGACAGAATGTAAAATGGCATGTGAAACCAAACAAAAATAAGCTACAACTGTCAAAGTGATTGTTTCTGAGAAAAGTGTTGCCACCTTACAGATCTAACTCTCGAAATGAAACACTCTTTATACGTAATTGTGTTATCTTATCCGGGTAGATATTTGAAAGAATGTACACTGATTACTTCATTTTCTACAGATAGGGCGATTAACACATGAACGTTGCACGAACCGAGATGCAATAATGTCAACCCCATAAAGTGCAGTATGGACAAGATCTTACAACTGGGGAAAGGCTGATCTTGTGGATTATAATGCAACGAAGATACAAGATGTAACTTTTACACGGAAAAACAGATCGTCAATCTTGCAGAGTATGATGAACAGCCTCGTCATCAAATCTGAGGGATGGATGTATTTGCTCGGTATCACGGTCAGGGGTATGAACATGTGTCAAATACGAGGGTGGCCTGAAAAGTTTCCGACCTCAACGTGAAGATAGCGGCACTCGTCAATAAAAGCTAGTGGATGTAGTTCTGCATCTTTTGACAGTTAGTCATCAAAATTTCAGCCATTTTGGACAGGTGGTTTTTATTTGACAGTCGTTTGAGTGAGTCGGTGTTTTTTGCTTTTTTTTTGAGCCGATTGCCCCTTTGCACTGTTTTGACTGGAATTTTGTTTCGGGCTATTATGGTGGTGGGCGATTCCGGAGACGCTATAACCATGAGTTGTACGCAATCTACATTGAAGCTAATGTTGTAAGAAAAATCAAGCTCTGTATACTCCGGTGGGCGGGACACCTAGCTCGAATGAGCGAAGAGGAGCCTGCCCGGAAAGTCCTTTGTGGCAGGATGTATGGAAGGAGACAGCGCGGCAGACATTGTCTGCGATGGAGGGATGGCGTACACCAGGACGCTCAGAGGCTGAGAGAGCCAAACTGGATGACATCGGCTCGAAATCGGGACCGGTGGAGAGACTTGCTAAATTAGGCCAAGACCGGATCCCGGCTGTAGTGCCGACGATGATGATGTTAGTGAAGAACAACACCCCCGAAAAACCAAGTCGAAAAATCAGAGCACATCTGTTAAAGCCATATACCATAGCAATAACATCGTTCCCACATTAGTTGTGAGTGTACTTGAGTATAGAAAGCAAATTCGTAAACACGGCAGTGGCCTGATGTGTTGAGCTTTGGTTCTATCTTTTCGTGATTCTAAGCGTGGCAGTGTCGGTTCGAATCATACGCTATTCACTATCGTCGCACGACGCTATAGAGCTCCAGCAGAAGAATATCGAATTCCAATAACTCCTGACAGAATCTACACCATATTGAGAATCATTAATAACCATCAAAGTTCTGAAGATAAGTTCGGAAAACATCCCAACTAATCTTCAGAACCACTAAAACTAGATAGAGTTGATGAAATCGAAAAAGGGACTGCGGTTGCAATTGAATCTGCAACGCTTATAACTACTCTTAGAGCTCAACCAGCCGCTCCACCGAAAACGATGGAAAGTAAAACCACCCCAGCACTTTCTAAGGAACCGAAAAGTGAAATTAAGAAAAGCTATCTCAGCATTCTTCGTAACCCCGATCTAAAGAGTTCTTCAAGAAATCTGAGGAAACTCCAACAATAAAACATTTGAAGAGCGAACATTGCAAGAAAACAAAAAACAATGAAAAGACTTTATCGGGTAAGCAAAAGACGCCAATGAAACCAAAATTTACAAAAATTATTTACTGATAAAGAAAGTATCTCCAATGAATTAAGAAACATTCGAAAATGTGTAAATTCTCTCAAAAAAAAGAGAAAATTATGATTCTTTAAGAAATTAAATCTCATTACTCATCCTTCTCTAAAAAGTTATCACCGCATTCCTCATCAATCTCATCAAGAAAGCGACCTCTGGAGAGTATCCGGTGTATTTCCGACCGCGCTCTGGATCTCTATGGATCCCCTTGGCTCGGGTTCCTGACTGGTTGCCTTATGTCTTGGCGTCCGCTTCCTATCTTTTGTAAATTCAACGGAAAATCTTACCGGATTTACATTGGTTTTGGGAGAATTCCAAACAATTCCCGGGTCCGTTGATTTTACAATTCCTAGCTAGGAAGTCGTTTCCTAACAACCCATCTTCTGACAATCCCGGTAGGGAGTCCATTACCTGAAAGTTACAGGAGATTGGTTGGGGCAGTTTGAATATTCCCTTACAAAAGCCCCTAGACTTTCCCTTTCCAAAAAGGGTTTGGAGAGTAGTGGCCTTTTTGGTATCCAGTGTTGTTCCATTTTGGAGTGCCTTCAGCTTAAGAAGGCTGATCTCCGCACCTGTGTCCACTATTAGACATGTAGTGTTTCTACATCCAATGTCTAATGGGAGCTGGACTATTGGAACTTTGTTGGCGGTTGAGGACAGTTTTCTTTATTTGGCGGCTTTAATTTGGTCGGGTTGGGGAATTCCGGCCCGACCTCTGGGAGTTTTCCGACTTCTCCCATTTTGCTTTTAGTCGACACACTGTCGCCGTGTGGTTATGTCGCTTGCAAAATGTGCACCATTCTCCGTTCTTCTGTCGCCTATGTCCCTTTTTTGGCGTCTCCGACGCGTCCGAAGCGGTTGAATTCGACTGGCTACGGTTCGATTCGGGTCGATGGCGTTGTAATCGGTATTGACGTTGTTTTATTTTTCGAGCCTCCGAGTGTTCAGTACTGCTCGTACAAATACTCTTGGCTCGAGTCTGTTTACCGCCTTTGTTGCGTGACTATTTGTTGTCCTTTGAAAGTTTTCCTTTTTGGACTGTTCGCTATTCGTTATTGACCGGGCAGGTCTGTGGTATGTGGTCGCTAAGTACAGACTTAACCACATTGGTTGTGTCTGTTGGCTTTTGTGGTTTTATCCACTTCGCCTTGATACCACACTCGTCCCCCGTGTGACCCTTTCGGCCACAAAACTCACAACAACATCGAATGCTGTACACTCTACGATTCGATGCCGTTGCTTGTTTCGATGTGGATGGTCGTTCCTGCCCTTGGTTTGAGGTATTCACAGGTGACTTCCTTTGGTTCTGTGACCTTGGTGTGGGTTCGGGATTGTCCGCCTTCCTTTGTGTACTTAGTGTCGGACAATCCTGGGCATCGTGTCCATATCGATCACACTTTGTACACTTTGGTGTGTTTCGGCGTCGGAGGCATTCGTCGTATACATGCCCTTTCCTATTGCAGAAGCTGCAATTCATGCGTGTTACCCATGGGTTTGGTGTACCTTGACTAGAGGAGTCACTAAGATAATCACCTCCGCCTCTTTGAAGGTGTCGTGGTTCCTCGGGCTTCTTTGGCTTAGACCCGGTTGGTCTTCTACTAGATGTTTGTGGTGGTGTATCCGACGTAAACGGGCTTTTCCCGGGTTGTGGGCATGTAACGGGGTGAGATCGTCCTGGGAATCTAGTGTTATTCCTATTCTGTGTCTCTACTACCCGAGACGCATCGGGTCTAGGCCTATTGTCTCGATTTCTGGGGGTTTGGTCGAGTCTCCCCGTAGGTCCTATCTGAATTCCTATTTATTTGCTCTGGGGGATCTTGTTCATCCTCCCAGTTGTAGAATGGATTATTCCTTAACATTGGTTGTCTATTTGGTGAGATGGGGGCATAGTATTCGTCGTTCCTTTCCGGTGAAGGTGACTGAAAGTCGTTGGGAGTTGTTCTTTGAACATGCGGCGAGCTTTCCCAGTTAATTTCATGGGCAACCACCGCAGGAAAATTTTTTCTCCTCCTCCGATAAACAGTCCAGTGTCCTGTCACAGCTTTCGAGAAAACTATGTGGTTGCCTCGCTGCGTTAGGCCCTTTCTGGCCACTATATACTTGCACGTTAAATTGGACTAGGTCCAGAATTTTCTCCGCACCCAACATAGCGACGACGGGTTCTATCGATATAATTTCCGCGGATAGCTGCCTTGTGTGGCTCCTCGTCTGCATCAACGGTAATGCTTACGCGCGTTTAATTAATTTCGTATGGAGTGACTACCCGGATTATTCTACCCGTTGTTCGCTTTTACCGTACCGAACGAAAACACAATAGCGGAACAATAATCCAACGATGAGGGATTAATTTTATTTAAATAAATGTCCCTACGATGAGAGGCAAGAATCAATTTAAAACAACCCACCGATGAGAGACAAGACCCAATCTAGATAAATAAACAGAAAGAAGAACATAAAAATCTTAAACGAGAACACTAAAACAATGAAAAATATTTGGGTAAAGGTTTTCTAAATTTTCTTCCCAACGTTGAGTTCTTCCTCTTTCCTGTAATTGGAAAACGAAACGTGGAAAAAGAGAAACAATATATTTTTATTTTCTTTTAACCTAGCCGCTAGTTCCGCTAGTCGGCGTAGGGACGTTAGAGCCTCGGGGCTCTTCCACCACTGGATTTGTATCCCCGACGGATTCGATACAAATTCCAGCTGGTGGTAACCGGCTGCGCCAAAATTGTTATGTGGTTTTATAACAATATTATAATATAGTGGTTATTATCATTTAAAGTAATTGAGTGGGACTTGCTAGGAGTAATCTTGACTTACTGGGGAGCGGCCGTGTACTGGTGTCTCCGCTGTTGATTGTTCGGCTGGCTCATTGCAGGGGGCGTGTTCAATTGATCTGCCTCCAACGTTTCCCTTTTACTTCGAAGGTTTACGTCGAATGATTTTATGATTTTTTTCACCGTTGACGTTTTATTTTATTATTCGACGCCAACGCCGGTTTTTATTATTTTCTCTGCCAAGTAGAATTTCCATAAAGCAGTTTATGCAAATTAACTACTAGGCGAGTTGTTCTCCTTTTATAGGTAAAGAGGGGAAACTAACGAACGAGGATTATTGGATTTTGGGGGGACCCGGACTCAAGGTCGGTCCGTAACAAATTTACTACTTGGCGCAATCATAAATAGAGTGGTAGAGAGGGGGCTTTTTTGGGATTTTGGATGGAGCTTTGGACGTGGAGTCCGTAACATCCCTCTTCGGAGGTTCTTGAATGTCTGATCTTCTGCGTTGCGATTACCAATTTAGAAGAAATTTGAAATGTTCTTCCGAATCAAATCAGAGTAAACTAAATGAAATTGACTTTCACCAATCGTCATGAAGGAGATATTTTTCTTCAGGTTCAACTTTTCCTCTTTCTATGATGTTAGATGTCTGTTGTAGAATAAAATTCGTGCACACAAAATATGAAATAATATAATGTAATGAACGTACACACGTTGGTGTTTACCTTGTAGATAACTTTAATTGTAAATGCAGTTCACCACCTTTTCCTCTTTCATCAACTTCGTCTTCTTTTCTCTTTTCGTTTACTTGTATTCCCTTAGTATTCATATGTTCTTCTCTTTATTTTGCTTTTAATTATATTCCCTCTTTTTCTTGTATATCTTTGGTTACATTTTTTAATTTTTTGATCCTCCAATTCTCTGTTTCGGTTTATTTCTTGTTGATATTCCTAATTTTAAAAATTTAATTAATTTTATTCCTTTTCACTTTCGCACCTATATTCTGTGAGTTTCAATTAATCACAATAAATGTTTTCTTTTTTTTGAAGTTTTAGTGTCACTTTGATTGAAAAATCAAAAAGAATTACTATAATTACAACCCTTATACGAGGGTAATTTGATAAGTCAGTGACTTTTTGACTAAAAGATATTTTTCCGGCAAATAATCCTTTTATTTATTTACATAGTCTCGTTTTAGCTCAATAAATTTAGTCCTGCGTTTTCCATGAACTTCTGGGTTCCTATAGGCCAATAAATACTAGTAGTTGTTGTAGCAGGAAATGAAATGAACGGGCGACTACTCGTACGAAAGATATTATTTATTAAAAGGGAACTTAATAATGATTAGTATAAAGACAATTGAAGTGTTACGTCATGTTGAAGCAAAAAGCGCACTCGGTCTGGTGTAACTGTCAGATGTAGAGTCAGCGCATTAAGGCGTGAATTAATTTGCCCTTTACTCGTAACGCCCGGTCCGGCGCTGCAATCGCATAGAGCAGGTGTGGCCAACTTTGGTGCACATAAGATCTACTTTTTATTTATAAATTGTGTCGCGATCGACCTATTTTTTAGGTAAGAAGGGGATGTTTTTGCAATGTGCTTTTATACCGACGTGCACTTTGGCGAGCTCCATGATTAAGGGGTAAATAATCTAGATACATGAGTATTTATTTAATGGGTTAAAAAACTTATGTCCAGAGGAATTAAAACAACATGAGCACTTATTAATAACATTTATTCATTCAAACTTTTTAAATTAATGAGAAACCTGAGTCTGCATTTCCTTTACTAGTGCATCATAATTTGGAGTATATCCTGACAACTACAATAACAATGAGTCCTCAGTATGAGAATCGGTCAGGACGGAACGAAGTTTAGTTTTAGTTAATTGTAAATATGAAAATGCCGATTCGCACAGATACGTAGATCCAAAGCAAGAAAAAATATATTCGCTACATTTGATAATATTGGGATACTTTTCTCGGTTAACATATTTCCAAAAATTTTCTTCAAATTTTCTGGCTTGTAAGATTAAATCAGATTGTAAAATTATAATTTCATTTTCCAAGGCGTTTTGCTCCATATCAAATAAGTCTGCAATTTTTTTGCTAATTTCCTTCACAATTAAATCTTTTTTGAAAGGAAAAGATGTAAATTCCACAATTTCTTTAATTTTTTTAAAATCTTGGAATCGCTTCTCAAAATCTTCCATTACATTTTGTATTTCGGCCACGTACTTGTCAATCTCATAAATAATATTTTTATTTTTTTGTAAGTTGTCTGCCATATTTGGAAAATGGTTCATATTATTTTGTTGTAAATCTTCTATCAACAAAATAAATTTGGTTTTATATGCATCTATGCTGCTAATCATATCAATTATTGTTTTATTTTTACCTTGTAATTCTAAATTTAAATGGCTTAATATGGAAGTAAAATCTGTAAGGAATGCTAAGTCACTAAGCCAGGTTTTGTCATTTAAATATGCATATTTTTTCTCTTGTTCATTAAGAAATTCTATTATTTCAGGCAATAAATCACGAAATCGTTGCAGAAATTTACCTCTACTTAGCCATCTTACATCAGTATGCAATAATAAATCAGACTGACCTTCATCGAGTTTTAGTTGAAAAAGACGACGTTTGAGAGAACATCCACGAATTGAATTAACAATTTCAAACGCGACGTCCATTACTTCTTTTGTATTTAGTCTCTTGCTGGATAATACTTGCTGGTGAATTATACAGTGGTAACTCAAAAAATCTGGGAATTCATCGTCATTTCGACATAGGGCTATAAATCCATTTTTGCGGCCTATCATTGCAGCTGCGCCATCCGTTGTTATTGAAACTAATTTAAAAAGAGGTACTTTCTTATCATTAAGCAGACTTTTAAACCCGTTGAATATATCTACACCTCTAGTCCTTTCTTTCAAAGAAATCATACCCAACAGTTCTTCTTTAGATGTAAAATCTTCAAAAACTAAACGAATGAAAACAAGTAACTGTGCAGTATCACTTATATCTGTCGATTCATCACATTGAAGAGAAAAACAAGAGCATCTGTTAATATCATTTTGTAACTGTTCCTTTAAATTTCCACCCATCTTTTCGATTCGTCGCATCACTGTGTTTCGGGACAGTTGTAGATCTTGAATTGCAGCAGTAATTTCGCTCTTGTTCTTAAAATCATTAAAAAGGGAATCCGAGATTTCCAAGAACATTTCCTTTACAAATTCACCATCAGAAAATGGTTTACATTTTTTAGCTAATAGATAGCTTACTTTGAAGGATGCAGTTGTTACTGCTTGTGACTTCAATATTGGCTTTTTGAAAATATTTTGTTGATTTGTTAATTGAGTTTTAAGATCCCGAACTTTACGTTTTCGTAATTCGGAATTTGGTGGATAATCTGTTTGATACTTGTTATGTAAAGATAAGAAATGTCTCTCCAAATTACCCTTTTTAGCAATGGCTATCGAGCTAAGACATATTAAGCAGCAACATTTATCATTCATCATCGTAAAAAAATAGTTAATTTCCCATTCTTCATTGAAATGATATGTTTTCGATTTTTTTGGTTTGCTATCCATGTTCATAAATAGGTATACTAAAATGCAAAAAATATACGACTTAATAATAGGGCATGTAATAAAAGTATTAAACAGTAACAATATAAATTACAATTAATACCTGGTGTAGGTTTAGCCGATAAAACGAAATAGCTAATCATACTTAATAGTTGCGAATAATTAAATTATTATTTTAAATAATGCTTATAAATATTTAATTAAGATTTAAATAATTTTATTTAAAATATATCTCTTATATACTTGCACAATTAATTTAAAGAACACTAATATTTCATTAATACTTACAAATGAAACAATCCGCAAGAGAAATTGACTGTAGCGTACAAACACTAACTTCAGAATGAAAATTTAACACTATATTCTGCAAAATTAGATTCCAAGAATTAATCCTAATGGCATGCAATTTAAATGTTATTATTTTAATAGTCATAAATTTCTCAGAAGTGTAAATACAAGTCAATTTTAAGCGCACTGTATTTCGGATTTATTAAATAAACATCATTTATATACGTTTTTATATGTATTGTATAAGTTTTTATCATAAGCCGAAGTATTATGCTGATTTTGTAATATCCCAATTCAAATAAATTTTATATAGGTAGCAAAAAGTAGCAGCAGCAAAAAAGTTATCTACCGACAAAAGCTTTAAATAGAAAACAGAATTGCAAAAGTGCAAAGAAAAAGAACTTAATAAAACCATTTCAAATGTCAAAACAAACTAATAAAAATAATGATAATATAAAAATTATATCCTTTCTATGAGCTAATCACAGAAAACATTTGAATAAAAAGTATTTGTACTTTTTAAGTTAAAAGTTTTTATGAGATACTTTTCGCAAACCCCGAACTTGCGAGTGATCGACCAAAATTGGTCTCGCGATCGACCGGTCGATCGCGATCGACTTGTTGGCCACCCCTGGCATAGAGCACGCAGCTTAGGGCGGATCCACAACAGTAGTAGTAATTTATTTTATTTAAATTAGCCTACTCTCACTATAAATCATTATCCAAGAACGACTTCTTGAATAGTTTCTTTGAATTATTGAAATACAATTAAGTTTAGTTTTTGATCACAACTTTACTCTTCTGTCTCAATTCGTCCTTCTATTTTTTATTATATTTTCGTTTACGACTTTTCCTTCTCAACGTTTTACGAAAATTGAATTAATTTTATTTTTTTGTTTTTCATAATTCATATTTTGCAGCGCCTACTCTGTCTCTATACTCAGTAGGTTTTTATGTTTTATTTATTTTATTATTTACTTGTTTACATTCCACCGCGAGGTACCAGGAATGAGAGCCTGTGCTCAATCGCTAATTATTTAGGGGGGTTTAATTATATTAATTATATAACAAGTTCTTCTGAATATATTAATATGTCGGAATTAGTTTCTCTCGTGAAGTTTTAAGATTGAATATTCAGTCTGGACTGACAACTGATGAAATGTTGTTTTGGAAGTAAACTTATATGACGAACAATAATTTAGTTTTCGAGCTTCAAGGTTTGCTAAGCAAATTGAAATGAAAATGATTTACAATGTAAATTATCATAAATAAATGACCGTCACAAACTCAATTTTGTTACAAAAGTAACAGTAACACATCGCACATCAGTTAAAAAAACAATATATTGTAAAAACTCAACCACGGTTGTGACATTGTTATGGGTTAACAATTTTATTCTTTATTGGCATGTTTACGAGGTTGTGTGGGTTACGAAGGCACTTACAAAGCTTGTTTTTACTAATTTTTTCTAATATATCAAATAAAATATTTTATTCATACAATTTAACATATCAAAGGATACACATTTGATAAGTGCTTTGTGAAATGTTCATTTGAAAATTTTAAAAATTCAGCCGTTGGGACCTCACTTCGCTTGACCCACCAGAAAAATGTTCTCTTGTCATTGTCGGGATAACCCATGATATAAAAGATATCTGCTTGGACTTGGTTCTTTGGTGCCTGGGGTATGCTGCAGTTTCGGCTTCAATGTTTATTGACTACAGCTTCGGGTTGATCCTTTAATACCTGGTGGTATGCTGCAGGTTCGGCTTTTGTGGCGTCTTTAAATGTGTAAATGCAAGGTGTTGACCATCAAATTATATTGCTGTTGAATGTGTAACTATGTGACGTAAGTCTTCTTTAGCCTGCTGTATCGCTCATACGCGAGCATTGGTGTTATATGCAAAATGTTTGTTAAGTAATAATATATAAGCGAAAGGTACTTACAGTTATAGTTCTTCTATTACCTTTCAGTGTTGGCTGTTGGCTTCTCCGCTGTTCTGGATGCTGGGGGCGTTGAGTTCTTGAACCCCCAGTTAGCTGGTGTATGACACTATTTTTCTGTATTTGTTATTTTGCGTCTGGGTTCATTTATTTCGCGACCCAACTAATTTTTATTTCTATTTTGCGTTTGAATTGATTTGTTTCGCGACCGAACAAATTTTTATTTGATCATCGACATACTTTTTAATTTATGATTTTTTTTCATTTCTTGTTTCGACGCCTACTTTTTATTTTTTAATTTGTTACCGCTTGTTATAGTTATTCGGAAGAGAGAGTGGGTTGGTTTTGGTCTCTAATAATGGTTTCCTTCGTTTGTGTTGTATCAAGTTGACGTAGTTGTCTTGCCTGCTGTATCTCCAGATGCGAGCAATGGTTTCCTCCGATTGTGTGGTTTCCAATTGAGATAGGTTTGTTATGTATATATTTAACAAATAACAATATATTTACCAAATTAGAATATTTCCTAGGAGAGATGTACGTGTATGTCGCCAAACTGCTTGTCGGTTGACGTTTCTCCGCTATTCTGGTTATATGGGGTTGTTGAGTTCTTGGCTCCCCCTGTTTATTTCTCTCCTTCTCGTTCTTGGTGGATTTCAATGGATTTTATTTACACATGCAGTTGGTGGTTGGACGCGGCGAATATTAAAGTATTAATTCATACGCGATTGGTTAGTTATTCGCGATCGACTCTTACCCAAATTGTTATGGCTTACTTTAACAATTGATATAAAATCAAACTTAATTAGAGACTTAAAAGGACTTACTTGGTGGCCAGTCTGACCTTCTGTTATGTTATTTTAACAATTATTTAATAATAAGGTAATTATTAATTTTATGTTTCTTATATAGTCAATAATTTTTCTAGTAAGGGAATGGGACTTACTTTGGAGACCGTTGAGCGGTCGCTGGAGAAGCTGTTTGTCATCTGCAAGACATGCGTGCTACCCATGTGTTTGGTGCACGCTTGTCCCTATCTTGACTAGAGAAGTCACTATGGTAATCTTCTCCGCCTCTTTGAAGGTGTCGTGGTACCTCGGGCTTCTTTGGCTTAGACCCTGCTGGTCTTCTACTAGATGTTTGTGGTGGTGTATCCGACCTAAACGGGTTTTTCCCTGGTTGTGGGCGTGTAACGGGGTGAGATTGTTCTGGGAATCTATTGTTAGAGTTCCTATTCTGTGTCTATACTACCCGAGACGTATCGTGTCTAGGTCTATTCTGCCTTTGTCTCGGGGTTACTCGGGGTTTAGTCGAGTATCCCCGTAGGTCCTATCTAAAACCCTATTTCTTTCCTCTGGGGGATCTTGTTCATCCTCCCAATAGTAGAATGGATTATTCCTTAACATAGGTTGTCTATTTGATGAGATGGGGGGATGGTATTCGTCGTTCCTTTCCGGTGAAGGTGACTGGTCATGATACCTCGTTGGTATTTCGTAGCATCCACTCTCGCTCCTCATCTCATTCTCGCTTTTCTCTAATTCGAGAACCCTAGCAATAATTCTATCTAGAGGGTCCTTTTCTGATTCTACTATCAGATGCCTTAGTTGGTCATTTCTGAGTCCTACTATCAGTACCGATTTTGCTAATCTTTCGGTCTGGAAGGCGAACGCTATGCTATTCCCATTCCCATACTTACGTCTTGCCGACTCATTGCAGTCCGTTACTGCTTGCGTTATGCGGTGTATAAAATCTGCGACATCTTCTTCGCGAGGTTGTCGCATACGAGAGAGTTTTGAATGTACCTCTTCGTATGACGCGTGTGGCAGTAGCGTACTCCGGAGTCGTTGTTCGAACTTCTTAAAAGTCGCTGGGAGGTTTTCCTAAAATATGCGGCGAGCTTTCCCAGTTAATGGAATGGGAAGCCACCATAGGAAAATTTTCTCCTCTTCTTCTGACAAACAGTCTAGCGTCCTGTCACAGCTTTTGAGGAAATTATGTAGTTCCCTCGCTGCGTTAGGGCCCTTCTGGCCACTAAAGATGTTATATATTTTTATAAGCAATTTAATATATTGTGTAATATATTTTTGGTAATATTTATTTTTATTTTAGAAACGAATATCTTTATGGGTAAGGGAAATAGGGACTTACTTCGATTGACCGTTGACGGTCTCTGACCGGTGGTTGATTTGTTGCTGGTTGGAACTTTATAAATCACCGCCAATCCAAATTATTACAAAGTGTTCGGATGCAAAGTTGAACGTCGAATGTCAATTTTTGTTTATTGTCGTTGACGTTTTATTTTTTTATCTGGCGCCAACGCCGTTTTATTATTTTTTCTCTACCAAGTAGAATTTGCACAAAGTAGTTTATGCAAATTAGCTACTTGGCGAGTTGTTCTCCTTTTAGAGGTAAAGAGGGGAAACTAACGAAAGGGGATTAGTGGATGTTGGGGGGACCTGGACTCAAGGTCGGTCCGCAACAAAGACTGCCACATTGTTTTGGACTAGGTCCGCAATTTTGTCCGTACCCAACATAGCGGCGATGGGTTCCTCCCTTCTAATTTCTGCGGATAGTCTCCTTGTGTGGCTCCTCGTTTGCATTAACGTAATTAAGTTTTTTTTTTTTTTTTTTTTTTTTTTATTTTTTTTTTTCTTTCTTCAATAACATCCTTTATTGGATATGAATAGTACAATCTTAACAATTTAATTAAATACTAGGTTTAAATTGTACTTAATTTAGTTTAATTAACTAGAGCGTGTACGGGTTTACTCGACCAGCGTTCAGCTCCCAACTCGATTTTAGTATTTAGGTTTTAACATATTAATTCACGAGATTTCGTCCGTTTTACCCGTCTCAATTCGTGGGTAATATCCCAGAGCTGAATGGCTTCTACGTTGGTATGATTATGTAGGCGTCTTTCGTGTTTGACAGCATATTCTTGGATAACTTCATAAATCCACTTGATCTCTAGGTCATCCTGAATTTCCTGATTTGTCACAAAACGATAGGCATTCGTGATAATGCGAAGGAATTTATTCTGGCTTCGTTGAATTATATCTCTATTGGATTGCTTTGTACAGCCCCATAATTGGATTTCATATATCTTTTATAGGTGGCATTTGTATAAGGGGTCGTTTAAATATGTACGTGTTGCCTTCCAGAGAGAGTAATCCGTATCCACTGACGGACTTAGTTCACTTAGATACTCATCTATACAACTCTGTTTATGGTCTTTAATTAATTTGTTAATTAGATTGCTCACCTTGTGTCGCGTCAGGCGCGAGCAAAGCAGTTCAAAGTCATCATAGTTGTTTTTTATTTATTATGGATAATGAAAATTGTGTACAAGAAGAATTAAGCAGAATTAGTATGAAACGCTTTGTTCATGAAAGTGTATAACCAACTGCGGGCATCTGGCGTAAGCAGTCGACGCTGGAATCAATTCTGGTCGATCATTACCCTTGAACTGCACCAGAAAACTCAGGCATCCAGCAACATTTGTTGCTCCAAGAATACAATGTGCTTCCGATATCCCTTGGTAGTTCGAAACTATTTGCATCAATTGTAGTCGAAGGCATTGGATGACCGATCTGAGGTAAGGTTAAGAATTCAACAGCCTTCTCATACTTTGTGAACCGAGACCGCAGGGTTGCTTGAGCTGACTGCCTAACCATTGTCCAGGTATTGTCAATTCCGGCAACACAAATGTTGGCAGGTTTTTGGACGAGATTCAGAAACGCAGCTGTTTCCTGAGTCATGAAATGAGCTTGTGAACCTCCGTCTAAGAATATGTGGCACAGCTTGCTCCTGCCTTGACTGTTGACCATATCAACTAAAGCAGTGGCTACAACCCCGTGGGAGGTAGTTTGAGCTTGTATGCTCGTAATGTTAGTCGCGAAGTGCGACGTAACGGAATTTAAACTATTTACCCTTTCGAAATGTAATAGGGTATGATGACGTTGTTTACACTTGGCACATGTTTGTGCCTTATAACTTGAATCTTGATGCCCTTTCCTTAAGCATTGAATGCACCAACGGCCAACCTTGCCTGCCTCAAATCGAGTTTGAGGGGAGAAGGACTCAAACTTGTCACAGGAATACACTTGGTGACTAGTGCCCTCGCAAAAAACACAAGTTTGAGTGGTAGCCATGAATGCCTGTTGTGGCCGATGGTCGCGACGTGTAAATTGCGCTTAATTGAGGTTCTCAAATGTTCTCGTGGAGTGGCTATTCCAAATGCAATCGGTGTGCAGTTGCGTGTGTTTTGTGATGCTAGTGAAGGGGCCTACGGGACTTGCTTATATTTGCGTTCCATAGATCCGCAAGGCCAGGTGCACACTCGGTTAATTACGTCCAAATCTCGAGTAGCCCCTCTAAAGTCATTAACAGTGCCCAGGCTAGAACTCTGCTCCGCGGTATTGCTAGCACGTCTATACAACGTCGTAAGAGCTAGCGTTTCAACAAAGGTTAACAAAGTGTCACTTTGGTATGATTCCACCGTTGCATTAGACTGGATAAACACCCCGACATACAAGTCTACCATTTCAACACAAACAAATACGGCAAACAGCGCCATCACATAACATGCCCACTTCCACTTCCTAGCGAGTAGCCCTTTAGCTTCTTTCCAGCAATTCGACTTCGCATGTAAGCCAGTTAATCGTATATCCGACTGGCGTCACGCGCAACAATTGAAGCAACATATGTGGAAGCGTAGGCGCAAGAAATCCCGACAACAGCTGATTCGATTCGGTCGCTCCGGACCCCCAGAGGTTCGACTGAATGAAGTAGCTGCGAAAGATTGCAATTGCCTGCGTTGTCAAAGGCGATCGAGGCAAACAAAATTTACTCCCAGCAAATATCCTGCCGAAGACGAAGGATGAAGATGCTTCAAGGCGGGCTGTATGTCGCGTCGTGCGTGAAGAAACCTTTGTTATTAATTATTCGTCACTTGCCTTTTTTGTTATCGTTTATTAGTTTTTGTGTTGTCATAGTTTCTGTTATTTTTATTGTGAGTTTGCCTTGTTGTCGTCCGGCGCCGTGCTTCCTCTGATGAGGGAAGAGCGTGGACCTTTTAATAATTAACGCGTTTATTTTTCTCATTCATCGATTTATTTCAAAAGACAAACACTATCAAAACACTTATTCTCGTCTCCTCAGTTTGTATCTCCAATCTTACTCTTCAATTTCTCGACTTGTCTGTATCTTAAACTCAATTGATAACGCAAAACAAACTCAATTGTATCTGAACTTCCAAACTGAAACTAAAAACTGAACTAACTCTCCAGTCGACTGCTTCTCAACTAATTTTTTCTATTCTATTTTCTCTCTGTGACTTTTCACATGAATCAATTTGGACGAAAATCCAAGTTACTATGTTTTGAATAAATAAAAAGGTGCAGGTTATTAAGTGTGCTGTAACTGGTAATATTGTGAATGTTTATGAATGGTATGTATTAAGTGAGAATGTAATATATGTTAAGTGAAGTTTTTAAGGATGTGTTAGGAGATTCAGTGTTAAATTTAATAAGGGTAGTATTCTGGAATACAACAGCCTTATGCAAATGATCGAGTTTTTTCGTTTTGTATTGATTTGTTCGAATTGTTCGTTGTCGTTTATTAGAGTTTGGTTGTCGACGTTATATCAATTGAAATTGTTTTCGTTTGTCGTGTATTTGTAATTATTCGTCGTCGCTCGTGCACGTTAAATGCACCGTGCGTAAACACCTTGTTGAATATTTTTTTATCGTTAGGGTGTCTGGATCTGTGCCAGGTTCATCTAGCTTTGCGCCTGTCTTTGATTAGATCTCTAATCTCAATAGGGTATGCGGTTGCTGGTTCTGGTTTATCACTTGGCACCGGAGTTGCTGTTGCGGCTGCGCTTTTCAATGTTTCGATAAATTGTTGTATTGTTGTTCCAATTCTTCACAATCTTGAAGTTTAACGTGTAATTCAATCTGATTGTCAAGCTCTGTTCGGAATTTTTTGTTTGTTAGATTTAGTTTTCTGTTCTTTCTGGGAACAGCTGCATTCAGTTTTAGTAGTACTGGAGTGTGGTCAGACGTTAAATCAACTAAACTATCCGTTTCAATATAATTCGATGACACTCCTTTCGAAATAAAAAAATCGATCAGGTCAGGAGTTTTGTTGCTATCAGTAGGCCAGTATGTTGGGAAACAAGACGAATGAAATTCGCACTTTGCTTCTTTGATGGCTGTAAGCAATTCTTTTCCCTTGCCTGGAGTAATCAACCATGACCCCCAAGCAGTATGCTTGACATTGAAATCTCCAGCTATTATAAACCTTGGTCCAAGCTTCTTGAAAATATCCGTAAATCGCTGTTTTGAGATTGTGTGTCTAGGTGGGCAATATACTGCACCTACATTTAAATCAGCTCCATTAAGTTTGATAGTAACAATGGTGGCTTGAATAAAAGTTTCTTTTATTTCTTCTTGTTGGAAGTGGTGTATATTTTGTTTTATTATCACAGCTGTACCTCCACGGGCACGGTCGCTGTGGTGCGTAGTCCAATAGGCCATATAACCCCTGATTTTTATGAAGCTCATATGAGAAAAGTGTGTTTCTGATATCAACGCAATATCTATGTTGTGCTCTCTTATAAATATTTCTAATTCTTGAGCCCTTTGGTTGAGCCCATTTGCGTTCCAAGTGATTATTCTTAGGAGCCGATTACTCATTGTCTTTATTTCTTGGATTTCTCGTTCGGTAGTTTTTGAAAATGTTCAACTTTACCTACCCTTTCTGCTAGCTGGTTGATGCTTTTTTTGATGTCGTCCTGGAATGCACTGACCATCTTCATCATATCCATGATGATAGGGTCGTTATTGACAGGTTGTTGTCTGCTTTTATTATCTGTTTTCTCATTTGGTTTGTTGTTCATTTGTGTGTTGTTAGTACCAGTTGTGGTTGGCCCCGCTCGCTCTGTATTTTTGGATTGCATTCTTTGAGTGACTGTAGTTTTCTTTGGATGTTGTGCTTTTAGTTTTTTTTGATACACTGAGCGCATCCTTTGTAACTAGCTGGATGGCCATTCTCGTGGCAAAGCGCACATGTTGCTATGCTGTTGCGTTGTTTCGAGCATTTGGTTGTGTGGTGAGGCCCAGCACACCTGACACGTCTTGAATTATAGTTGCAGAAATTTTTGGTGTGACCAAGCTGTTGGCAATTATTACATTGAGGTATCGATCTGACCTTTTTGGGTGGTTCAATCGATACTTTGCACCATAATAATTCTTGGATTTCATAAACTGATTTATTATTCTCGTTTTGAACTATATCGACATAAAACAAAGGAAAGGCTTTAAAGATTTTTTCTCCATTATTTAAGGTGGTGCTTTTCCTGATGTTTGTTACCTTTACCACTTTATGGTTTAGTGAGTATAGTTCGTTTGCAATCATATTTATGGACATTGAAGCTGGAAGTCCTCTGATTACGAATCTAAATAGTCTCTCACTTTTTAGTTGGTAGGTATGATACTCTAAATCTTGGGTTCTTATATCCGTCTTAAGGGATTGTAATTTCTCTTTAACTGCTCGGTATGCATTTTCTGTTTCGCATGTTATTTTTATATCATTATTAGATAATGCTTTAAATTGAATTTTGTCTTTCACTACAGACAAAATGGCATTTCTAAATGCATTAAAATTCCTCACATTGATTGGTGGTGGCAGGGGAATTTTCCTTTCTTTTGTAACCGCATTTGTTGATTCACGAACTGACGTCGTATTGCTTACAGTTGGTATTGTAATTTGTTTATGACTGTTGTCAGTTTTTCTTTTCTTATAAACTGTAGAGGTTTCCCTCTCCAGCGCTTCTTCATCTGTATGGTATTCTGTTGGCAAAGGGATAGTGGCACATACCTGCGATAGCATTTGGTTTTCCATTGTGTTGATTTTGTGGAGCATTCGATTTATTATCGCTTGTTGTTGTTGGCACATAGCTGCTTGTTGGTATGCTGCTGCTAGCTGTTAATACGTCATAATGTTGCCGTTATTCGTATTACTTAGCTGGGTATTTTGTTGGTTGAATGATGTAGTGTCCATTATTAATATTATGTATTATTTTACACGTTTTTTGTTTTGTTTTTCACACGTTTTTTGTCGTTGTTTTTTGCACTTTTTTTTTTATTTACACTATTCACTTAGCACTATTGATAGAGAACCCGCGTACGCGTTTATTTACTTTCAGTTTTGTGTGTGTGTGTGTATTCAATGTGTGGCGAGGAGCGCGATTTTAAACGTCTTTGGCGTTCGAACGTCAAGTGAACACTGATGACGTAATTAAGTGCGCGCGTTTATTTGCTTCCGTAAGAAGTGGCTACCCGGATTATTCTAACCGTTCTTCGCTATTAACCGGTAGCGTACCAAAACACGATTACGGAATTAGCAACCCAAGGGGTTGCAAGAGGGGCAAGAATCAATCTGGATAAGGGACCCAACGATGGGGGACAAGACCCAATCTTAGATACCTGTGGAAAAACGTAAAAGAAAGACAAGACTAAAACCTGTAAACAGAACACCAGTAACAATGGAAATTTTTTTGGTAAATTGTATCTATCAATTTTCCACCCAACGTTGATTTCGTACTCTCTCCTGTAAATTGAAAAACAAAAAGTAGAAAAGGAAAACAATATTTTTATTTATTTTATTTATTATGTTGTACGGCTTTTTCTTGTATCCTAGCCGCTAGTTTCGCTAGTCGGCGTAGGGACGTTAGAGCCTCGGGGCTCTTCCCATCCCTGGATTGTATCCCCGACGGATTTGATACCAATCTCAGCTGGTGGTAACCGGCTGCGCCAAAATTGTTGTGTATTATTGAACAAAAATATTAACTATATTAATTATATATTAATATCAAATTGTTCAATAATACACATAACAGTGGATTTCAATGGATTTTATTTACACATGCGGTTGGTGGTTGGAGGCGGCGAATATTAAAGTATTAATTCATACGCGATTGGTTAGTTATTCGCGATCGACTCTTACCCAAATTGTTATGGCTTATTTTAACAATTGATATAAAATCAAACTTAATTAGAGACTTAAAAGGACTTACTTGGTGGCCAGTCTGACGTTCTGTTATGTTATTTTAACAATTATTTAATAATAAGGTAATTATTAATTTTATGTTTCTTATATAGTCAATAATTTTTCTAGTAAGGGAATGGGACTTACTTTGGAGACCGTTGAGCGGTCGCTGGAGAAGCTGTTTGTCATCTGCAAGACATGCGTGCTACCCATGTGTTTGGTGCACGCTTGTCCCTATCTTGACTAGAGAAGTCACTATGGTAATCTCCTCCGCCTCTTTGAAGGTGTCGTGGTACCTCGGGCTTCTTTGGCTTAGACCCTGCTGGTCTTCTACTAGATGTTTGTGGTGGTGTATCCGACCTAAACGGGTTTTTCCCTGGTTGTGGGCGTGTAACGGGGTGAGATTGTTCTGGGAATCTATTGTTAGAGTTCCTATTCTGTGTCTATACTACCCGAGACGTATCGTGTCTAGGTCTATTCTGCCTTTGTCTCGGGGTTACTCGGGGTTTAGTCGAGTATCCCCGTAGGTCCTATCTAAAACCCTATTTCTTTCCTCTGGGGGATCTTGTTCATCCTCCCAATAGTAGAATGGATTATTCCTTAACATAGGTTGTCTATTTGATGAGATGGGGGAATGGTATTCGTCGTTCCTTTCCGGTGAAGGTGACTGGTCATGATACCTCGTTGGTATTTCGTAGCATCCACTCTCGCTCCTCATCTCATTCTCGCTTTTCTCTAATTCGAGAACCCTAGCAATAATTCTATCTAGAGGGTCCTTTTCTGATTCTACTATCAGATGCCTTAGTTGGTCATTTCTGAGTCCTACTATCAGTACCGATTTTGCTAATCTTTCGGTCTGGAAGGCGAACGCTATGCTATTCCCATTCCCATACTTACGTCTTGCCGACTCATTGCAGTCCGTTACTGCTTGCGTTATGCGGTGTATAAAATCTGCGACATCTTCTTCGCGAGGTTGTCGCATACGAGAGAGTTTTGAATGTACCTCTTCGTATGACGCGTGTGGCAGTAGCGTACTCCGGAGTCGTTGTTCGAACTTCTTAAAAGTCGCTGGGAGGTTTTCCTAAAATATGCGGCGAGCTTTCCCAGTTAATCGAATGGGAAGCCACCATAGGAAAATTTTCTCCTCTTCTTCTGACAAACAGTCTAGCGTCCTGTCACAGCTTTTGAGGAAATTATGTAGTTCCCTCGCTGCGTTAGGGCCCTTCTGGCCACTAAAGATGTTATATATTTTTATAAGCAATTTAATATATTGTGTAATATATTTTTGGTAATATTTATTTTTATTTTAGAAACGAATATCTTTATGGGTAAGGGAAATAGGGACTTACTTCGATTGACCGTTGACGGTCTCTGACCGGTGGTTGATTTGTTGCTGGTTGGAACTTTATAAATCACCGCCAATCCAAATTATTACAAAGTGTTCGGCTGCAAAGTTGAACGTCGAATGTCAATTTTTGTTTATTGCCGTTGACGTTTTATTTTTTTATCTGGCGCCAACGCCGTTTTATTATTTTTTCTCTACCAAGTAGAATTTGCACAAAGTAGTTTATGCAAATTAGCTACTTGGTGAGTTGTTCTCCTTTTAGAGGTAAAGAGGGGAAACTAACGAAAGGGGATTAGTGGATGTTGGGGGGACCTGGACTCAAGGTCGGTCCGCAACAAAGACTGCCACATTGTTTTGGACTAGGTCCGCAATTTTGTCCGTACCCAACATAGCGGCGATGGGTTCCTCCGTTCTAATTTCTGCGGATAGTCTCCTTGTGTGGCTCCTCGTTTGCATTAACGTAATTAAGTTTTTTTTTTTTTTTTTTTTTATTTTATTTTTTTTTTTTTTTTTTTTTTTTTCTTCAATAACATCCTTTATTGGATATGAATAGTACAATCTTAACAATTTAATTTAATACAAGGTTTAAATTGTACTTAATTTAGTTTAATTAAGTAGAGCGTGTACGGGTTTACTGGACCAGCGTTCAGCTCCCACCCCGATTTTAGTATGTTAGATTTTAACATATTAATTCATGAGATTTCGTCCGTTTTAGCCGTCTCAATTCGTGGGTAATATCCAAGAGTTGAATAGCTTCTACGTTGGTATGATTATGTGGGCGTATTTCGTGTTTGACAGCATATTCTTGGATAACTTCATAAATCCACTTGATCTCTAGCTCATCCTGAATTTCCTGATTTGTCACAAAACGGTAGGCATTCGTGATAATGCGAAGGAATTTATTCTGGCTCCGTTGAATTATATCTCTATTGGATTGCTTTGTACTTGGATTTCATATATCTTTTATAGGTGGCATTTGGATAAGGGGTCGTTTAAATATGTACGTGTTGCCTTCCAGAGAGAGTAATCCGTATCCACTGACGGACTTAGTTCACTTAGATACTCATCTATACAACTCTGTTTATGGTCTTTAATTAATTTGTTAATTAGATTGCTCACCTTGTGTCGCGTCAGGCGCGAGCAAAGCAGTTCAAAGTCATCATAGTTGTTTTTTATTTATTATGGATAATGAAAATTGTGTACAAGAAGAATTAACCAGAATTAGTATGTAACGCTTTGTTCATGAAAGTGTATAACCAACTGCGGGCATCTGGCGTAAGCAGTCGACGCTGGAATCAATTCTGGTCGATCATTACCCTTGAACTGCACCAGAAAACTCAGGCATCCAGCAACATTTGTTGCTCCAAGAATACAATGTGCTTCCGATATCCCTTGGTAGTTCGAAACTATTTGCATCAATTGTAGTCGAAGGCATTGGATGACCGATCTGAGGTAAGGTTAAGAATTCAACAGCCTTCTCATACTTTGTGAACCGAGACCGCAGGGTTGCTTGAGCTGACTGCCTAACCATTGTCCAGGTATTGTCAATTCCGGCAACACAAATGTTGGCAGGTTTTTGGACGAGATTCAGAAACGCAGCTGTTTCCTGAGTCATGAAATGAGCTTGTGAACCTCCGTCTAAGAATATGTGGCACAGCTTGCTCCTGCCTTGACTGTTGACCATATCAACTAAAGCAGTGGCTACAACCCCGTGGGAGGTAGTTTGAGTTTGCATGCTCGTAATGTTAGTCGCGAAGTGCGACGTAACGGAATTTAAACTATTTACCCTTTCGAAATGTAATAGGGTATGATGACGTTGTTTACACTTGGCACATGTTTGTGCCTTATAACTTGAATCTTGATGCCCTTTCCTTAAGCATTGAATGCACCAACGGCCAACCTTGCCTGCCTCAAATCGAGCTTGAGGGGAGAAGGACTCAAACTTGTCACAGGAATACACTTGGTGACTAGTGCCCTCGCAAAAAACACAAGTTTGAGTGGTAGCCATGAATGCCTGTTGTGGCCGATGGTCGCGACGTGTAAATTGCGCTTAATTGAGGTTCTCAAATGTTCTCGTGGAGTGGCTATTCCAAATGCAATCGGTGTGCAGTTGCATGTGTTTTGTGATGCTAGTGAAAGGGCCTACGGGGCTTGCTTATATTTGCGTTCCATAGATCCGCAAGGCCAGGTGCACACTCGGTTAATTACGTCCAAATCTCGAGTAGCCCCTCTAAAGTCATTAACAGTGCCCAGGCTAGAACTCTGCTCCGCGGTATTGCTAGCACGTCTATACAACGTCGTAAGAGCTAGCGTTTCAACAAAGGTTAACAAAGTGTTACTTTGGTATGATTCCACCGTTGCATTACACTGGATAAATACCCCGACACACAAGTCTACCATTTCAACACAAACAAATACGGCAAACAGCGCCATCACATAACATGCCCACTTCCACTTCCTAGCGAGTAGCCCTTTAGCTTCTTTCCAGCAATTCGACTTCGCATGTAAGCCAGTTAATCGTATATCCGACTGGCGTCACGCGCAACAATTGAAGCAACATATGTGGAAGCGTAGGCGCAAGAAATCCCGACAACAGCTGATTCGATTCGGTCGCTCCGGACCCCCAGAGGTTCGACTGAATGAAGTAGCTGCGAAAGATTGCAATTGCCTGCGTTGTCAAAGGCGATCGAGGCAAACAAAATTTACTCCCAGCAAATATCCTGCCGAAGACGAAGGATGAAGATGCTTCAAGGCGGGCTGTATGTCGCGTCGTGCGTGAAGAAACCTTTGTTATTAATTATTCGTCACTTGCCTTTTTTGTTATCGTTTATTAGTTTTTGTGTTGTCATAGTTTCTGTTATTTTTATTGTGAGTTTGCCTTGTTGTCGTCCGGCGCCGTGCTTCCTCTGATGAGGGAAGAGCGTGGACCTTTTAATAATTAACGCGTTTATTTTTCTCATTCATCGATTTATTTCAAAAGACAAACACTATCAAAACACTTATTCTCGTCTCCTCAGTTTGTATCTCCAATCTTACTCTTCAATTTCTCGACTTGTCTGTATCTTAAACTCAATTGATAACGCAAAACAAACTCAATTGTATCTGAACTTCCAAACTGAACTAACTCTCCAGTCGACTGCTTCTCAACTAATTTTTTCTATTCTATTTTCTCTCTGTGACTTTTCACATGAATCAATTTGGACGAAAATCCAAGTTACTATGTTTTGAATAAATAAAAAGGTGCAGGTTATTAAGTGTGCTGTAACTGGTAATATTGTGAATGTTTATGAATGGTATGTATTAAGTGAGAATGTAATATATGTTAAGTGAAGTTTTTAAGGATGTGTTAGGAGATTCAGTGTTAAATTTAATAAGGGTAGTATTCTGGAATACAACAGCCTTATGCAAATGATCGAGTTTTTTCGTTTTGTATTGATTTGTTCGAATTGTTCGTTGTCGTTTATTAGAGTTTGGTTGTCGACATTATATCAATTGAAATTGTTTTCGTTTGTCGTGTATTTGTAATTATTCGTCGTCGCTCGTGCACGTTAAATGCACCGTGCGTAAACACCTTGTTGAATATTTTTTTATCGTTAGGGTGTCTGGATCTGTGCCAGGTTCATCTAGCTTTGCGCCTGTCTTTGATTAGATCTCTAATCTCAATAGGGTATGCGGTTGCTGGTTCTGGTTTATCACTTGGCACCGGAGTTGCTGTTGCGGCTGCGCTTTTCAATGTTTCGATAAATTGTTGTATTGTTGTTCCAATTCTTCACAATCTTGAAGTTTAACGTGTAATTCAATCTGATTGTCAAGCTCTGTTCGGAATTTTTTGTTTGTTAGATTTAGTTTTCTGTTCTTTCTGGGAACAGCTGCATTCAGTTTTAGTAGTACTGGAGTGTGGTCAGACGTTAAATCAACTAAACTATCCGTTTCAATATAATTCGATGACACTCCTTTCGAAATAAAAAAATCGATCAGGTCAGGAGTTTTGTTGCTATCAGTAGGCCAGTATGTTGGGAAACAAGACGAATGAAATTCGCACTTTGCTTCTTTGATGGCTGTAAGCAATTCTTTTCCCTTGCCTGGAGTAATCAACCATGACCCCCAAGCAGTATGCTTGACATTGAAATCTCCAGCTATTATAAACCTTGCTCCAAGCTTCTTGAAAATATCCGTGAATCGCTGTTTTGAGATTGTGTGTCTAGGTGGGCAATATACTGCACCTACATTTAAATCAGCTCCATTAAGTTTGATAGTAACAATGGTGGCTTGAATAAAAGTTTCTTTTATTTCTTCTTGTTGGAAGTGGTGTATATTTTGTTTTATTATCACAGCTGTACCTCCACGGGCACGGTCGCTGTGGTGCGTAGTCCAATAGGCCATATAACCCCTGATTTTTATGAAGCTCATATGAGAAAAGTGTGTTTCTGATATCAACGCAATATCTATGTTGTGCTCTCTTATAAATATTTCTAATTCTTGAGCCCTTTGGTTGAGCCCATTTGCGTTCCAAGTGATTATTCTTAGGAGCCGATTACTCATTGTCTTTATTTCTTGGATTTCTCGTTCGGTAGTTTTTGAAAATGTTCAACTTTACCTACCCTTTCTGCTAGCTGGTTGATGCTTTTTTTGATGTCGTCCTGGAATGCACTGACCATCTTCATCATATCCATGATGATAGGGTCGTTATTGACAGGTTGTTGTCTGCTTTTATTATCTGTTTTCTCATTTGGTTTGTTGTTCATTTGTGTGTTGTTAGTACCAGTTGTGGTTGGCCCCGCTCGCTCTGTATTTTTGGATTGCATTCTTTGAGTGACTGTAGTTTTCTTTGGATGTTGTGCTTTTAGTTTTTTTTGATACACTGAGCGCATCCTTTGTAACTAGCTGGATGGCCATTCTCGTGGCAAAGCGCACATGTTGCTATGCTGTTGCGTTGTTTCGAGCATTTGGTTGTGTGGTGAGGCCCAGCACACCTGACACGTCTTGAATTATAGTTGCAGAAATTTTTGGTGTGACCAAGCTGTTGGCAATTATTACATTGAGGTATCGATCTGACCTTTTTGGGTGGTTCAATCGATACTTTGCACCATAATAATTCTTGGATTTCATAAACTGATTTATTATTCTCGTTTTGAACTATATCGACATAAAACAAAGGAAAGGCTTTAAAGATTTTTTCTCCATTATTTAAGGTGGTGCTTTTCCTGATGTTTGTTACCTTTACCACTTTATGGTTTAGTGAGTATAGTTCGTTTGCAATCATATTTATGGACTTTGAAGCTGGAAGTCCTCTGATTACGAATCTAAATAGTCTCTCACTTTTTAGTTGGTAGGTATGATACTCTAAATCTTGGGTTCTTATATCCGTCTTAAGGGATTGTAATTTCTCTTTAACTGCTCGGTATGCATTTTCTGTTTCGCATGTTATTTTTATATCATTATTAGATAATGCTTTAAATTGAATTTTGTCTTTCACTACAGACAAAATGGCATTTCTAAATGCATTAAAATTCCTCACATTGATTGGTGGTGGCAGGGGAATTTTCCTTTCTTTTGTAACCGCATTTGTTGATTCACGAACTGACGTCGTATTGCTTACAGTTGGTATTGTAATTTGTTTATGACTGTTGTCAGTTTTTCTTTTCTTATAAACTGTAGAGGTTTCCCTCTCCAGCGCTTCTTCATCTGTATGGTATTCTGTTGGCAAAGGGATAGTGGCACATACCTGCGATAGCATTTGGTTTTCCATTGTGTTGATTTTGTGGAGCATTTGATTTATTATCGCTTGTTGTTGTTGGCACATAGCTGCTTGTTGGTATGCTGCTGCTAGCTGTTAATACGTCATAATGTTGCCGTTATTCGTATTACTTAGCTGGGTATTTTGTTGGTTGAATGATGTAGTGTCCATTATTAATATTATGTATTATTTTACACGTTTTTTGTTTTGTTTTTCACACGTTTTTTGTCGTTGTTTTTTGCACTTTTTTTTTTATTTACACTATTCACTTAGCACTATTGATAGAGAACCCGCGTACGCGTTTATTTACTTTCAGTTTTGTGTGTGTGTGTGTATTCAATGTGTGGCGAGGAGCGCGATTTTAAACGTCTTTGGCGTTCGAACGTCAAGTGAACACT
This sequence comes from Microdon myrmicae, assembly GCA_963931805.1. NCBI lineage: Eukaryota > Metazoa > Arthropoda > Insecta > Diptera > Syrphidae > Microdon > Microdon myrmicae. The sequence continues at coordinate 56,784,760 of OZ007498.1, read as the reverse complement.
GATGACGTAATTAAGTGCGCGCGTTTATTTGCTTCCGTAAGAAGTGGCTACCCGGATTATTCTAACCGTTCTTCGCTATTAACCGGTAGCGTACCAAAACACGATTACGGAATTAGCAACCCAAGGGGTTGCAAGAGGGGCAAGAATCAATCTGGATAAGGGACCCAACGATGGGGGACAAGACCCAATCTTAGATACCTGTGGAAAAACGTAAAAGAAAGACAAGACTAAAACCTGTAAACAGAACACCAGTAACAATGGAAATTTTTTTGGTAAATTGTATCTATCAATTTTCCACCCAACGTTGATTTCGTACTCTCTCCTGTAAATTGAAAAACAAAAAGTAGAAAAGGAAAACAATATTTTTATTTATTTTATTTATTATGTTGTACGGCTTTTTCTTGTATCCTAGCCGCTAGTTTCGCTAGTCGGCGTAGGGACGTTAGAGCCTCGGGGCTCTTCCCATCCCTGGATTGTATCCCCGACGGATTTGATACCAATCTCAGCTGGTGGTAACCGGCTGCGCCAAAATTGTTGTGTATTATTGAACAAAAATATTAACTATATTAATTATATATTAATATCAAATTGTTCAATAATACACATAACAGTGGATTTCAATGGATTTTATTTACACATGCGGTTGGTGGTTGGAGGCGGCGAATATTAAAGTATTAATTCATACGCGATTGGTTAGTTATTCGCGATCGACTCTTACCCAAATTGTTATGGCTTATTTTAACAATTGATATAAAATCAAACTTAATTAGAGACTTAAAAGGACTTACTTGGTGGCCAGTCTGACGTTCTGTTATGTTATTTTAACAATTATTTAATAATAAGGTAATTATTAATTTTATGTTTCTTATATAGTCAATAATTTTTCTAGTAAGGGAATGGGACTTACTTTGGAGACCGTTGAGCGGTCGCTGGAGAAGCTGTTTGTCATCTGCAAGACATGCGTGCTACCCATGTGTTTGGTGCACGCTTGTCCCTATCTTGACTAGAGAAGTCACTATGGTAATCTCCTCCGCCTCTTTGAAGGTGTCGTGGTACCTCGGGCTTCTTTGGCTTAGACCCTGCTGGTCTTCTACTAGATGTTTGTGGTGGTGTATCCGACCTAAACGGGTTTTTCCCTGGTTGTGGGCGTGTAACGGGGTGAGATTGTTCTGGGAATCTATTGTTAGAGTTCCTATTCTGTGTCTATACTACCCGAGACGTATCGTGTCTAGGTCTATTCTGCCTTTGTCTCGGGGTTACTCGGGGTTTAGTCGAGTATCCCCGTAGGTCCTATCTAAAACCCTATTTCTTTCCTCTGGGGGATCTTGTTCATCCTCCCAATAGTAGAATGGATTATTCCTTAACATAGGTTGTCTATTTGATGAGATGGGGGGATGGTATTCGTCGTTCCTTTCCGGTGAAGGTGACTGGTCATGATACCTCGTTGGTATTTCGTAGCATCCACTCTCGCTCCTCATCTCATTCTCGCTTTTCTCTAATTCGAGAACCCTAGCAATAATTCTATCTAGAGGGTCCTTTTCTGATTCTACTATCAGATGCCTTAGTTGGTCATTTCTGAGTCCTACTATCAGTACCGATTTTGCTAATCTTTCGGTCTGGAAGGCGAACGCTATGCTATTCCCATTCCCATACTTACGTCTTGCCGACTCATTGCAGTCCGTTACTGCTTGCGTTATGCGGTGTATAAAATCTGCGACATCTTCTTCGCGAGGTTGTCGCATACGAGAGAGTTTTGAATGTACCTCTTCGTATGACGCGTGTGGCAGTAGCGTACTCCGGAGTCGTTGTTCGAACTTCTTAAAAGTCGCTGGGAGGTTTTCCTAAAATATGCGGCGAGCTTTCCCAGTTAATGGAATGGGAAGCCACCATAGGAAAATTTTCTCCTCTTCTTCTGACAAACAGTCTAGCGTCCTGTCACAGCTTTTGAGGAAATTATGTAGTTCCCTCGCTGCGTTAGGGCCCTTCTGGCCACTAAAGATGTTATATATTTTTATAAGCAATTTAATATATTGTGTAATATATTTTTGGTAATATTTATTTTTATTTTAGAAACGAATATCTTTATGGGTAAGGGAAATAGGGACTTACTTCGATTGACCGTTGACGGTCTCTGACCGGTGGTTGATTTGTTGCTGGTTGGAACTTTATAAATCACCGCCAATCCAAATTATTACAAAGTGTTCGGCTGCAAAGTTGAACGTCGAATGTCAATTTTTGTTTATTGCCGTTGACGTTTTATTTTTTTATCTGGCGCCAACGCCGTTTTATTATTTTTTCTCTACCAAGTAGAATTTGCACAAAGTAGTTTATGCAAATTAGCTACTTGGTGAGTTGTTCTCCTTTTAGAGGTAAAGAGGGGAAACTAACGAAAGGGGATTAGTGGATGTTGGGGGGACCTGGACTCAAGGTCGGTCCGCAACAAAGACTGCCACATTGTTTTGGACTAGGTCCGCAATTTTGTCCGTACCCAACATAGCGGCGATGGGTTCCTCCGTTCTAATTTCTGCGGATAGTCTCCTTGTGTGGCTCCTCGTTTGCATTAACGTAATTAAGTTTTTTTTTTTTTTTTTTTTTTATTTTATTTTTTTTTTTTTTTTTTTTTTTCTTCAATAACATCCTTTATTGGATATGAATAGTACAATCTTAACAATTTAATTTAATACAAGGTTTAAATTGTACTTAATTTAGTTTAATTAAGTAGAGCGTGTACGGGTTTACTGGACCAGCGTTCAGCTCCCACCCCGATTTTAGTATGTTAGATTTTAACATATTAATTCATGAGATTTCGTCCGTTTTAGCCGTCTCAATTCGTGGGTAATATCCAAGAGTTGAATAGCTTCTACGTTGGTATGATTATGTGGGCGTATTTCGTGTTTGACAGCATATTCTTGGATAACTTCATAAATCCACTTGATCTCTAGCTCATCCTGAATTTCCTGATTTGTCACAAAACGGTAGGCATTCGTGATAATGCGAAGGAATTTATTCTGGCTCCGTTGAATTATATCTCTATTGGATTGCTTTGTACTTGGATTTCATATATCTTTTATAGGTGGCATTTGGATAAGGGGTCGTTTAAATATGTACGTGTTGCCTTCCAGAGAGAGTAATCCGTATCCACTGACGGACTTAGTTCACTTAGATACTCATCTATACAACTCTGTTTATGGTCTTTAATTAATTTGTTAATTAGATTGCTCACCTTGTGTCGCGTCAGGCGCGAGCAAAGCAGTTCAAAGTCATCATAGTTGTTTTTTATTTATTATGGATAATGAAAATTGTGTACAAGAAGAATTAACCAGAATTAGTATGTAACGCTTTGTTCATGAAAGTGTATAACCAACTGCGGGCATCTGGCGTAAGCAGTCGACGCTGGAATCAATTCTGGTCGATCATTACCCTTGAACTGCACCAGAAAACTCAGGCATCCAGCAACATTTGTTGCTCCAAGAATACAATGTGCTTCCGATATCCCTTGGTAGTTCGAAACTATTTGCATCAATTGTAGTCGAAGGCATTGGATGACCGATCTGAGGTAAGGTTAAGAATTCAACAGCCTTCTCATACTTTGTGAACCGAGACCGCAGGGTTGCTTGAGCTGACTGCCTAACCATTGTCCAGGTATTGTCAATTCCGGCAACACAAATGTTGGCAGGTTTTTGGACGAGATTCAGAAACGCAGCTGTTTCCTGAGTCATGAAATGAGCTTGTGAACCTCCGTCTAAGAATATGTGGCACAGCTTGCTCCTGCCTTGACTGTTGACCATATCAACTAAAGCAGTGGCTACAACCCCGTGGGAGGTAGTTTGAGTTTGCATGCTCGTAATGTTAGTCGCGAAGTGCGACGTAACGGAATTTAAACTATTTACCCTTTCGAAATGTAATAGGGTATGATGACGTTGTTTACACTTGGCACATGTTTGTGCCTTATAACTTGAATCTTGATGCCCTTTCCTTAAGCATTGAATGCACCAACGGCCAACCTTGCCTGCCTCAAATCGAGCTTGAGGGGAGAAGGACTCAAACTTGTCACAGGAATACACTTGGTGACTAGTGCCCTCGCAAAAAACACAAGTTTGAGTGGTAGCCATGAATGCCTGTTGTGGCCGATGGTCGCGACGTGTAAATTGCGCTTAATTGAGGTTCTCAAATGTTCTCGTGGAGTGGCTATTCCAAATGCAATCGGTGTGCAGTTGCATGTGTTTTGTGATGCTAGTGAAAGGGCCTACGGGGCTTGCTTATATTTGCGTTCCATAGATCCGCAAGGCCAGGTGCACACTCGGTTAATTACGTCCAAATCTCGAGTAGCCCCTCTAAAGTCATTAACAGTGCCCAGGCTAGAACTCTGCTCCGCGGTATTGCTAGCACGTCTATACAACGTCGTAAGAGCTAGCGTTTCAACAAAGGTTAACAAAGTGTTACTTTGGTATGATTCCACCGTTGCATTACACTGGATAAATACCCCGACACACAAGTCTACCATTTCAACACAAACAAATACGGCAAACAGCGCCATCACATAACATGCCCACTTCCACTTCCTAGCGAGTAGCCCTTTAGCTTCTTTCCAGCAATTCGACTTCGCATGTAAGCCAGTTAATCGTATATCCGACTGGCGTCACGCGCAACAATTGAAGCAACATATGTGGAAGCGTAGGCGCAAGAAATCCCGACAACAGCTGATTCGATTCGGTCGCTCCGGACCCCCAGAGGTTCGACTGAATGAAGTAGCTGCGAAAGATTGCAATTGCCTGCGTTGTCAAAGGCGATCGAGGCAAACAAAATTTACTCCCAGCAAATATCCTGCCGAAGACGAAGGATGAAGATGCTTCAAGGCGGGCTGTATGTCGCGTCGTGCGTGAAGAAACCTTTGTTATTAATTATTCGTCACTTGCCTTTTTTGTTATCGTTTATTAGTTTTTGTGTTGTCATAGTTTCTGTTATTTTTATTGTGAGTTTGCCTTGTTGTCGTCCGGCGCCGTGCTTCCTCTGATGAGGGAAGAGCGTGGACCTTTTAATAATTAACGCGTTTATTTTTCTCATTCATCGATTTATTTCAAAAGACAAACACTATCAAAACACTTATTCTCGTCTCCTCAGTTTGTATCTCCAATCTTACTCTTCAATTTCTCGACTTGTCTGTATCTTAAACTCAATTGATAACGCAAAACAAACTCAATTGTATCTGAACTTCCAAACTGAACTAACTCTCCAGTCGACTGCTTCTCAACTAATTTTTTCTATTCTATTTTCTCTCTGTGACTTTTCACATGAATCAATTTGGACGAAAATCCAAGTTACTATGTTTTGAATAAATAAAAAGGTGCAGGTTATTAAGTGTGCTGTAACTGGTAATATTGTGAATGTTTATGAATGGTATGTATTAAGTGAGAATGTAATATATGTTAAGTGAAGTTTTTAAGGATGTGTTAGGAGATTCAGTGTTAAATTTAATAAGGGTAGTATTCTGGAATACAACAGCCTTATGCAAATGATCGAGTTTTTTCGTTTTGTATTGATTTGTTCGAATTGTTCGTTGTCGTTTATTAGAGTTTGGTTGTCGACGTTATATCAATTGAAATTGTTTTCGTTTGTCGTGTATTTGTAATTATTCGTCGTCGCTCGTGCACGTTAAATGCACCGTGCGTAAACACCTTGTTGAATATTTTTTTATCGTTAGGGTGTCTGGATCTGTGCCAGGTTCATCTAGCTTTGCGCCTGTCTTTGATTAGATCTCTAATCTCAATAGGGTATGCGGTTGCTGGTTCTGGTTTATCACTTGGCACCGGAGTTGCTGTTGCGGCTGCGCTTTTCAATGTTTCGATAAATTGTTGTATTGTTGTTCCAATTCTTCACAATCTTGAAGTTTAACGTGTAATTCAATCTGATTGTCAAGCTCTGTTCGGAATTTTTTGTTTGTTAGATTTAGTTTTCTGTTCTTTCTGGGAACAGCTGCATTCAGTTTTAGTAGTACTGGAGTGTGGTCAGACGTTAAATCAACTAAACTATCCGTTTCAATATAATTCGATGACACTCCTTTCGAAATAAAAAAATCGATCAGGTCAGGAGTTTTGTTGCTATCAGTAGGCCAGTATGTTGGGAAACAAGACGAATGAAATTCGCACTTTGCTTCTTTGATGGCTGTAAGCAATTCTTTTCCCTTGCCTGGAGTAATCAACCATGACCCCCAAGCAGTATGCTTGACATTGAAATCTCCAGCTATTATAAACCTTGGTCCAAGCTTCTTGAAAATATCCGTGAATCGCTGTTTTGAGATTGTGTGTCTAGGTGGGCAATATACTGCACCTACATTTAAATCAGCTCCATTAAGTTTGATAGTAACAATGGTGGCTTGAATAAAAGTTTCTTTTATTTCTTCTTGTTGGAAGTGGTGTATATTTTGTTTTATTATCACAGCTGTACCTCCACGGGCACGGTCGCTGTGGTGCGTAGTCCAATAGGCCATATAACCCCTGATTTTTATGAAGCTCATATGAGAAAAGTGTGTTTCTGATATCAACGCAATATCTATGTTGTGCTCTCTTATAAATATTTCTAATTCTTGAGCCCTTTGGTTGAGCCCATTTGCGTTCCAAGTGATTATTCTTAGGAGCCGATTACTCATTGTCTTTATTTCTTGGATTTCTCGTTCGGTAGTTTTTGAAAATGTTCAACTTTACCTACCCTTTCTGCTAGCTGGTTGATGCTTTTTTTGATGTCGTCCTGGAATGCACTGACCATCTTCATCATATCCATGATGATAGGGTCGTTATTGACAGGTTGTTGTCTGCTTTTATTATCTGTTTTCTCATTTGGTTTGTTGTTCATTTGTGTGTTGTTAGTACCAGTTGTGGTTGGCCCCGCTCGCTCTGTATTTTTGGATTGCATTCTTTGAGTGACTGTAGTTTTCTTTGGATGTTGTGCTTTTAGTTTTTTTTGATACACTGAGCGCATCCTTTGTAACTAGCTGGATGGCCATTCTCGTGGCAAAGCGCACATGTTGCTATGCTGTTGCGTTGTTTCGAGCATTTGGTTGTGTGGTGAGGCCCAGCACACCTGACACGTCTTGAATTATAGTTGCAGAAATTTTTGGTGTGACCAAGCTGTTGGCAATTATTACATTGAGGTATCGATCTGACCTTTTTGGGTGGTTCAATCGATACTTTGCACCATAATAATTCTTGGATTTCATAAACTGATTTATTATTCTCGTTTTGAACTATATCGACATAAAACAAAGGAAAGGCTTTAAAGATTTTTTCTCCATTATTTAAGGTGGTGCTTTTCCTGATGTTTGTTACCTTTACCACTTTATGGTTTAGTGAGTATAGTTCGTTTGCAATCATATTTATGGACTTTGAAGCTGGAAGTCCTCTGATTACGAATCTAAATAGTCTCTCACTTTTTAGTTGGTAGGTATGATACTCTAAATCTTGGGTTCTTATATCCGTCTTAAGGGATTGTAATTTCTCTTTAACTGCTCGGTATGCATTTTCTGTTTCGCATGTTATTTTTATATCATTATTAGATAATGCTTTAAATTGAATTTTGTCTTTCACTACAGACAAAATGGCATTTCTAAATGCATTAAAATTCCTCACATTGATTGGTGGTGGCAGGGGAATTTTCCTTTCTTTTGTAACCGCATTTGTTGATTCACGAACTGACGTCGTATTGCTTACAGTTGGTATTGTAATTTGTTTATGACTGTTGTCAGTTTTTCTTTTCTTATAAACTGTAGAGGTTTCCCTCTCCAGCGCTTCTTCATCTGTATGGTATTCTGTTGGCAAAGGGATAGTGGCACATACCTGCGATAGCATTTGGTTTTCCATTGTGTTGATTTTGTGGAGCATTTGATTTATTATCGCTTGTTGTTGTTGGCACATAGCTGCTTGTTGGTATGCTGCTGCTAGCTGTTAATACGTCATAATGTTGCCGTTATTCGTATTACTTAGCTGGGTATTTTGTTGGTTGAATGATGTAGTGTCCATTATTAATATTATGTATTATTTTACACGTTTTTTGTTTTGTTTTTCACACGTTTTTTGTCGTTGTTTTTTGCACTTTTTTTTTTATTTACACTATTCACTTAGCACTATTGATAGAGAACCCGCGTACGCGTTTATTTACTTTCAGTTTTGTGTGTGTGTGTGTATTCAATGTGTGGCGAGGAGCGCGATTTTAAACGTCTTTGGCGTTCGAACGTCAAGTGAACACTGATGACGTAATTAAGTGCGCGCGTTTATTTGCTTCCGTAAGAAGTGGCTACCCGGATTATTCTAACCGTTCTTCGCTATTAACCGGTAGCGTACCAAAACACGATTACGGAATTAGCAACCCAAGGGGTTGCAAGAGGGGCAAGAATCAATCTGGATAAGGGACCCAACGATGGGGGACAAGACCCAATCTTAGATACCTGTGGAAAAACGTAAAAGAAAGACAAGACTAAAACCTGTAAACAGAACACCAGTAACAATGGAAATTTTTTTGGTAAATTGTATCTATCAATTTTCCACCCAACGTTGATTTCGTACTCTCTCCTGTAAATTGAAAAACAAAAAGTAGAAAAGGAAAACAATATTTTTATTTATTTTATTTATTATGTTGTACGGCTTTTTCTTGTATCCTAGCCGCTAGTTTCGCTAGTCGGCGTAGGGACGTTAGAGCCTCGGGGCTCTTCCCATCCCTGGATTGTATCCCCGACGGATTTGATACCAATCTCAGCTGGTGGTAACCGGCTGCGCCAAAATTGTTGTGTATTATTGAACAAAAATATTAACTATATTAATTATATATTAATATCAAATTGTTCAATAATACACATAACAGTGGATTTCAATGGATTTTATTTACACATGCGGTTGGTGGTTGGAGGCGGCGAATATTAAAGTATTAATTCATACGCGATTGGTTAGTTATTCGCGATCGACTCTTACCCAAATTGTTATGGCTTATTTTAACAATTGATATAAAATCAAACTTAATTAGAGACTTAAAAGGACTTACTTGGTGGCCAGTCTGACGTTCTGTTATGTTATTTTAACAATTATTTAATAATAAGGTAATTATTAATTTTATGTTTCTTATATAGTCAATAATTTTTCTAGTAAGGGAATGGGACTTACTTTGGA